>CM070035.1:68701039-68730842 GCA_036250615.1 Ptychadena robeensis | reverse complement strand
AAATTGATCGAATTACATTGATTGTACAGTCAATTGAACCATGTGTGGCTAGCTTAATTTATTATACAGTGCTGCATAATATGTTGGGGCTATGTAAAAAAATTATGATAAAAATAATGTCGGTTTTGACTGGAGCCCCTCTTTAATACAATTATTTTTATTTAACCTTTGTTCTAGGTATGAATAAGTGTACTCATTATTCTTGATATGCTTTCAGGTATTAACACTGATATAATTAAGTGCAGTATATGGAACCTGAGCAGGTTGCAGGAAACTCAGCATAGGGTTGCACTGCACACATATATAATGTTTTCAAGTAATTCCTTCCAATTGAAATACGTCCACCACCACTGGCATGTGCAATATGAACAAGATCAGATCTTCATTTCCTTAGCTGCTGCTCCAACAGATGTATAATATTATGAAGGTACTCTGCCTGAGGCTTGGCATTTGAAGTATTCTGCCAGCACATAAGCCTTTCTTATTGATACCATGTGACAGCTTATGCAATTTGGTTTAGCATATGCTTTATATACCAGCAAGACATTGAGACATAAAGGGCTTATGTGCATTACGGTGGAAGGTCAGAGTACAGTGTGTGTGTAGGATAGATTTTATTTCTGTTGCCTAGTCCAACATCTCTAAGCAATCCCTGCTTTCATTTTAAGTGTTTCATATTTTAAATATTTCAGCATCCTTTATCAAAAGTTTTCTCTGAACATGGTTTTTTGCTACCGAAGAATTACCCCGGGATACATTCGATTGTTGCAGGTATGTGTTCAACCAGTAAATGTGATTTTATTTGTTCCAGCAGCAAAATAAAAATAATTTATTATGTAAAGGGAAAGCTGTTAATTCAGTGCCCTGTGAGATTGTTTAACAGCACAGAACATCCTTCAAGGAAGGCAGCTTAGCTGGTGGGATGGTATCTCTTACTTTGCTACCTGAATATGAATGCAACTTGAAAATCACATTTACACTAGGGTGAACTGAAGTTCCTGTCACTTGCATAGGATTGACGTCGGTAGTAGAAAGCGACAATCTCTGCTACATGCTGAGCATTTAAATTATGCTTTTTGGGAAACATGTCATGCAACACTTCCTTTTATATATTTTGGTAAAATACAAAACCGTTTTACAGTAGAGCTACAAGTTTACTCATGGAAATGATTTGTTCACAAATGTCATGTTTGTATGAGTTAAGTTAGATCCATGGGGTAGGGTTTCCATATTCTTTATCTGTTTAGGGTAAAGCATGATTAGAATGTTCTCTCTTTATCAGTGTGCTATTTATCTAGGGCTGATTGTCATGCTGCTATTCTTTAAGGTCTACAGAAAGGAACAGGCATTTCATATTTAATTTAAATCGTGTTCAATATTAATGCAGCAGGCTGCAGCTTCACATATTATTCCAAATGCTGGAAGAATAATAATTTGACTTCATTGTAGGACATGGGTGAAATGAGATTTGTAGAAATTAGAAAGACTTTTACATTAATGTAAGTAGACTTGACATTTTTCATATTGCACATAATGTTATAGACAAAATGTTTCATGTTAATGTTGGAAATGATCAATTTACTCTGTAAGAGGCTTTTTCAGGCCAGTTTGTCTGCAAAATTCTAGATAACCTTTTCTTGTTTACTTAGGATGAGTGAACCTTTTAGTGCTCTATCCTGAACCTTCCTAAATCCCTGCAGTGTAATTATAATAAAGTATAAAAAGTTCGGAGTTCAAGTGATACCATTTATTGGCTAACTGAAATCATTGGAGAAGCAAGCTTTCGGGATGTTGCAGATCCCTTCTTCAGGATACAAGAAAAAAACAGTTGTTTTTGTTAAAATATTTATGACCTTGTAAAGCCCCCCATACACCTTAAAATATCACCATACAATTTCTGTACAATCAACTTTTCTTCTACCAAACCCATGTAATATGAGGAGCTTTCTAAACACGTTCCAAACACTATGTTTTCTATCAGGGAGGACCTGGCACTACATAGGTGTTGGTAGATCTAAAGGAAATTGTATGGATTGATCTAAATGTGTATGGGGGGCTTTACTTTGTGTATGAATGCGAGTCTCAAAAAACAGATTTGTATTACGCCTGAAGAAGGGATCTGAGACATCCTGAAAGCTTGCTTCTCTAATGACTTCACTTGGCTAACTCGGTACAAGACTACTAATAAAAAAATGTGCATTAGATGTATTCTCCATGGCCTTGCCTCTGGTTCTTAATATATTTTGCTATGTTCTGGGAAGCATCTTAAAGTAGTATGGTGGTCATGCATGTAACAGGCTGGTGATGCAAATACTTTTATGGCACCAGTGGGTTCTGGATCACCATTCTTAGCCTTTGCAGTGTGGATTTAAACCAAGGGCACATTTATTTTTGGTATTATAATTAGAGTTGCTACAAAAGCAAAGAAAGAGCAGAGTTGCCTTTCCAGGTATGAGTGAACATGTGATTAACTGCGTCTTCCATGGCCTTAGGTGCCTTGTGATTGGGCTACAATGTCACCTGGGGACAGGGATGGCGTTAATCTCTTTATGTAAACCTTGATAGATTATATATCAAGCACAACTGTGATGAATACCATCTTCCTGCTGCCAACTACTTACTGCAGCAGCTAAAGGGAAGGCCATGCTTTTTAAATGAGTATTCTTTTTCTTAAGATAAATATACTCTGTCAATTTTTTTATAACCTGTCACCCCATCAGTCTGTCTATTATTTGATAAAAAGATTGGATTTTTGGGTTTTTTGAATACCTTGTATATGCTTTACTAATTGAATCGACTGAGGTTGCAAGAGTACAGGGGCTATATGCTAAAAAAGCTAGTGGCATGCTAAAATGGCATGCCATACTTTTTGGGTTCACCAAGGCAGACATTGTGAGTGGGGTCAGAAGTTCAGAATTCAATCATTGCATTGACAAGCTAGTAAATTGGATTTTGGAACTGTTAGCAATGGCATCTTCTGTATTTTTAATCACCAGTTACATTGAAATAATGGTGGTATCCTAGAGAATATGTACTATATACACAATGGTGGTGGGTATAGAATAATTGTATAGGTATAGCAAGACCGCTAACTTCCTCTGAGGGACATCTACACCTCATACTTTTCTGAACAATGTATATTTTTCAGCACTGCTGTTAAACAATCAGTGGTAATGAGCTGACAGACTACATTAACTCAGTGTCATCTGCTAAGTGGATCTGCTTTAATCGTGGAAGCCCATGCACAATAGTATAATTGTATTGGAGATCATATAATTAACCATTACTTTATCTTTGCCAGTACTGGTCTATAGGATCGTAAAATGGTAGATATTGTCCACCTCCAGGCAAGAAATTATTTTTCTTTTTCTTTGTAGCATTAGTTTTGACTTGCAATATTAGATCTTACCAGATTTCCAGAAATATAGTAGCACTGTATACCACCATATTATCCAAAAGTGGTCATCTGACCAAATAATGATTAGAAGATTAAGGGGTTAGTTACTACTAATTTCCACTTTATGAATATGGAGCTCACAACCTTTCAGTAAAAGTGAAATTAGTGGGGATCTTCTGCGAAATGGCAATTGAGAAAACTGAAGCGTTGAAGCATTATTTGTGTATACTCCATGCCATTTTGCTGATGAACAGTATGTTTAACCCTTTATTAATAGTCTACAGGGTGGGCCATTTATATGGATTCACCTTCATAAAAAGGGAATGGTTAGTGATATTAACTTCCTGTTTGTGGCACATTAGTATATGTGAGGGGGGGGGGGGGGGGACTTTTTAAGATGGGTGGTGACCATGGTGGCCATTTTGAAGTCAGACATTTTGAATCCAACTTTTGTTTTTTCAATAGGAACAGGGTCATGTGACACATCAAAGTTATTGGGAATCTCACAAGATAAACAATGGTGTGCTTGGTTTGAACGTAACTTTATTTTTTCATGAGTTATTTACAAGTTTATGTCCACTTGTACAATATGCTGCCTATTGTGTTGGATTGTCAGTGCAACCCTCTTCTCCCACTCTTCACATACTGATAGCAACACCGCAGGAGAAATGCTAGCACAGGCTTCCAGTATCCGTTGTTTCAGGTGCTGCACATCTCGTATCTTCACAGCATAGACAATTGTCTTCAGATGACCCCAAAGATAAAAGTCTATGAAGGTCAGATCGGGAGACCTTGAAATTGCTACATGATGATGTGTTTCCCTCTTTATGCACTGAAGCTGGTATGTTCCCTGAGTTTTTCCAGCAAGATGGTGCACCACCACATTATGGGTGTCAGGTCTGAGCATTCCTAGATGAACAGTTTCCTGGAAAGTGCATTGGTCGTCGTGGGCCAGTTGAATGGCCCCCAAGGTCTCCCGATCTGACCCCGATCTTTTATCTTTCAGGTCATCTGAAGGCAATTGACTATGCTGTGAAGATACGAGATGTGCAGCACCTGAAACTACAGATACTGGAAGCCTATGCTAGCATTTCTCCTGCAGTGTTGCTATCAGTGTGTGAAGAGTGGGAGAAGGGGGTTGCATTGACAATCCAACACAATGGGCAGCACATTGAACACATTTTATAAGTGGACAGAAACTTGTAGATAACTCATGTTTAAACCAAGCACACCATTGTTTTTCTTTTGAAATTCCCAAAAGGTTGGTTTGTCACATGACCCTCTTCCTATTGAAAAAACAAAAGTTGGATTCAAAATGGCCGACTTTAAAATGGCCACCATAGTCACCACTCATCTTGAAAAGTTTCCCCCTTCACATATACTAATGTGCCACAAACAGGAAGTTAATATCACCAACCATTCCCATTTTATTAAGGTGTATCCACATAAATGGCCCATAACCAGAGGTTTGTGTGACTTTGCAAGTAGGAGCGCATACACTAATATGTTATAGCCGATTGTTATAACCTTCTTCAAATCTGTGTCAACAGGGAGTCTTAGAGTCCTATTAAAATAGTTTAGTATTTCTCACATACCCTCTGGCTATGGTTCCAAACCACTGCAGCTGAATATATGTAACTGTAGCTGAGGGGCATGTTAGAAATACTGAATGTCTGTATTTGAACTAACGGGGGATTCAAAATTATAATACAAAGCTCTTCAATTACATTATTTCTGCCAAAAAAACCTACACAAATAGCCACTAGTATGGCAGGCATGAAAAAATAGCTTCCTGTGGTTGTGTTAAACTCTGGCAGCAAAGTGCTGCTTTACTGAACGGAAGAGGAATACACTGATTTATTGTGTGAGAGGTTTATAATCCACACTGTATGGTGAACTTGGAGAGAATGTATCACCATAACCACTCAAGTTAAAGGCCAAGAAAAACATGAAAAAGCTTAAATAAATCCAAACTCAACCTTACGTAGCTAAGTGCCATCGTAAGTCTGCCTGTTATGGAGTACCCATGTGGCTTGGTAGATTCCGGATAAATGTATAGTGATGGCCGAACTGTCCGCACATGGAACATGGAATGTTCACTCTTCTTCTCCCGGTGAACAGTAAGGGTGTTTGGCCCGCGCCATTCACCGGCTAGAAGAAGTTAATCTTCTGCCAGCCAGAGGAAGAAATTTTTTCACTAGAGACCACAGTCTCTAGCGAGAAATCGGCTTTAAAAAAACGGAAGTTACATTAGTCACGTCCGGTAATCGGAATAAAGAATTTGCGTTCCAGGTACCAGAGGTGACATCCGCCGGTTTTTACGAATTAAATTCTCTGCGAACAGGCAGACATTAACCTTTTGTAAAAGTCCGACCCGTCTGTTCACGAATGGACGTGACCAATATTTGGCCAGAAAGCCCTTGGAATTGGTTCAGTACAATTCCAAGGGCTTTCTGGTCATATGATGAGTGGAGCTCCTATCATTTATTAGTACCTTTACCATCCAGCATCATCTTCAATTAGACGCTCAAACTCAAGCAGAAATATTAGTTTTGGGTCAACAGATTTACTAAAGAGTTGACGCTCATGTTGATCATTTAATAGTGTTGGTTACAGGGGCATTTCTAATGTCCTATTAGATCAGGAGTGCATAAAGCTTAAAGTGATCAGTGGATAGCAGGATGGCCCTTTTAGCTTAAATCCGCAACTAAAATAATGTAAAACTTCTTTCCTAGCTAAAATGTACTAGTTTTAAAATTTGGCATATGATATTACAACATTACGATTACCTAAAAGAAGATAAAATGTACAATAATCATATAACTGCTTATACTGTGTATCCTTCATATCTCAAACAGGCCCATAGCACCCATAGAAGTCCTGGGGTACATGCCCTGGGTGCCAGGTTGTAGAAAGAACCCTGCTTTGTACAGTGAACATTCTGTATCCTGCGAGTACCCAAATTTATCTTTAGCTTTTCCTATCTGTTAATTGTCTATATTCCTTTATTCTTGATTTTCAGTTTGAACCTCAAAGTAAATGTATCTTTTCTTCCATTTTCACTAGATCCAGACGGCCGGTAAAATAATTATCAATGGAACGGACTCACTAATAGAGCGAGCAGCCTTTTTATTAGGTGTTTCTGGAATTTGGATCTCCAGCTACAGTACACGACAGATGATTAAATAAGCATAATACGTTATGGACGCGCACTTTGGATCTCTGAGCCCAAGTTCTGTAATTGTTTTTTTTTCTAAATGTAGAACTGTTAAAGATAATTTATTTTCCTGTCATTAAGTGACATTTCTCAAATGTCTGTGTTAATTGCAAAATCTAAGATTTAATGACTAATCACCTGTTATTAATGTGATGACCATTTTCTTTAAAAAATCTTTTAGAGCTCATTATATTCTCTGCTTAATGATGTACTGTTTGAAACACAGTATGCAAGTTCTGATTTTGTTCTTTTCTGAAAATAATAAAGATCATTTATAAAACAAAACATGTGGATGGCAAAAGCACCTGTTACTTATATTACAGTTCAATATTTCAGCCTACATCATTGGGCACAGGTTAGGAATGCTGAACACCTCATCCTGAAGCAAGAGAACCATGTGAGGTCCAGACCTGCTTAATCCACAGCTGTTATGATTATATGGATATTGTTGGCATTATGGATTTATGAAGACTTAGAAGTTGAAGTACATTTCTGTGTCCGGTTGTTTCTGACCCCTTCATTCTCCCTCATAAGTATAGAAATGTGTACATCCCGATGATGGTATATTTACAGTTTAACCTTCTGAGCGTTTAGCCAGAATTAACTCGGGCTGAGTTTTATGCATCATAAAACTCAGCCCCAGTTAACTAGAGCCGCGCTCAGGGTCTCGCCGTCTGCTTATGGCGGTCGGGAGTCCGTCCCCGAGATGCTTCCGGGTCCGTCCACGATCGCGTCACCGGTGACGCGAAGGGGGCGGGGGTAGGCGGCGCCATAGACCTCCGTGTAACTGGAGGGGCGTCGCTTTTCCTCAGCGTAAGTCCGGCGTCTCCAGTGACGCCGGACTTACGTGTACGTCCTCCAGCTGAGCAGGAAGTTGCGTCGGAGCACAATATACCGTGGCACGGTAATGAAAAAACCGTGCCAAGGGCCAAACGCTCAGGAGGTTAATAAGTCAAAGCAAGATACCAGTTATTATATTTTGTGTTCTGATTGCAGTATAAAGCTGCGTTAAGGACTGCAGTGAAGGTTGTTTGGAAATAACTTTTTTAGTGAGCTCCTCAGATGAGTACCATATGTAGGGTGATCTTCCTCACTGTCCTCTGCATCAGCCTCCTGCAAAGAAGATTCTGCTGCAGATGGACCACCCTGGTCTTGATTAAGCCTCCCATTAGCTGTCTCCATCCACAGGTCACCAGCTGGCTTTGGGTCAAATCTAACTCTCACAGTACAACATGTTTGAACCTCCAGATCTCATACCTCAGTTGAACAACCCCAAGATTTTCTGGCTTAGTAACGAACCACTGTACCTGCAGTACAAATGTCATCCTTCCATAGTCATATTCCAAGTCACACAGTGCTTTTACTCTTACATATGTTTACTCTGACTTTCATCCACCAAATCTCCAACATCATAAGAAGTCCAATCTTTTTTTTTTGGGGGGTTATTAATGTCACACCCCTAATTGCAACCTTTAATAGTTATAGTCTCCCTGCAGTTATTTTAGTGACATAAATTGTATACATTTATTATTTAGCTGTGGCCGCCCAGACACGGAGTGCCTCCAAGCTTTGTAACAATAATGCAGGTACGCATAGCTAGTTTTTGGCCCCTTTTGAGTACCAGAGTACCACTTATGTGCACCCCTGGACATAGCAGTTGATGCTGTTAAGGGATAATGAATGGGTTGGACATCTTAAAATAAGGCTATGCCATTTTTCCAACTTTGCAAGCTATTACTATTATCACCAACATTTTTATTAAAAAGAATGTGGTTTCCATGAACATAAAAATAAAAGAAATCAATTTAGTTTTTTTTAAAGCTGAGTAAATTGCAGAGCTTTTGAAATATAATACCTGGGAGATGATACAGAGGGTTAAGAGTGATTTATGGCACAATAAGTGGAAAAAGATAATGTGGTTTTGTGTAAATAAAGTAATCTACCTGATATTTTTCTTAAGTTAATGGCCTGAACATAGTTTTGATACCAAAATGATGGGAATATCAGGGGACCTGTGCCAATATATGGCAATTGAAATAAAAAAGAAAATTTGAACCGTTGATGTGTTTAAAATCCCCATCTTTTATTATAACTCATAGATAACCTGGCAACCCCAGCAATCCTTCTAAAAATACCACTCCATGAATAGCATTGGGAAAACATATGTGAGCCGAATAGATGCTAGTCTGGAATATCTTTAAAAGCATTCATTATAAGCTGCGGTTACCAACCTTTCTGACAGCAAGACTAGGTAACATAGAGTTTTAAAATATATGATAATTATTAATAGTACAACATTGAAATTTTTAGGGTTAGTAAATACCTACCTGCAGTCCATATTCCAAACCTTTAGCTGCAACCCTTTATAGTCATATTCCAGCTTTCCTCTTGCCAGATTTTCCTACCTAGTAGTATAACCACAAATTTTGGGGCAATAGTAATTTGCCAATGAGAATACTTAAGCCGGCCATAGATGTCTCCTTACTTCTTCAATTTTGGCAGCTGATCAACCAAATGGGTGGTCCCCATCCAAAGTAATAATCGATCTAAAAATAACATAACTTGTAAGATCGATTTCTGAGCCAATTTATGGTAGAATTTAAGTTGAGCGCATTCATGTTGTGACTTTGCAGCAGATCGCTCACCATGAGTGGGCATGCCATCCATCTGCAATGAAATTGGATGCAAATCAAACCATCTATGGACACATATAGTATCCAATTTTAACCTTCCAACCCTCAGAAATATTAAAGCTGTCACATAGTGCTTCTCTTGTGTAGATCACAGGACATGAACTGTATACACAAAAACTTGTATTAAATTGTATTTTATAAAAGACAAATTTATGTTGTATATTCAGCTCTTTGAAGTGGTCAAGCTTTAAAGATTCTCTCAAATGGAAAGAAATTCCCTTGCAATACTGTATTTTGCCACAAGATGCCCTCAGCCTTTAAAATACTGTATTCTCTTTTCATTGATTTCTATATGACTCTGATTGTCCTCTGTGAAATGCCATCCTGTAAAACATTAACATTGTTTAAAATATTTTTCATTGATTTTCTACATACTTAATAATATTTTTGGTCTTTTTCTGCCTACCTCTAATACATGGGTGGGGGTTATATGCCCATTTGCCCATCTCCTACCAGCAAATAACTTTCAGCCGAGAAAGGGTCCACGATCTGCAATTATGTATACTGGGACACTACAGCACCAATCTTGGGGGAAAGTGGGTTCCCTCTATGCAAAGAACATGGGTGTACTAGGTTTTACTGTGCTCTCCCTCCTAACTTGTTAGCACCAGATTACTGTAAGTAGAAAGAACATTTTAGAACCAATTAGATAAAGTCATGACGGACACTAATGCATATTATTGTGGGGTCTAATTACACCTGATGGTTTCCTATTTTTTTCCTCTAGACCCAACAGCACGAAAAAAAAGAGGGACCTCCCAGGCCATCTGCTCCACTGCAAAATTTGTTAAATAGGAAATATGACCTATAATCTTCTACTTCTTTAGCTGTAGTAGTATGATAGAGAGTAGCTCATAAATACAGCTCAGGTACACTATCCCTAAATATACATGATTTAACTGATTGTAATAACGTTCCATACCGATGACTTTTTGGTGAGCCAACATTTAGAAATAATAAGGTGCTCAGCTACTAGCTGAAACTAGGCTGTCAACAAGAAGATCCAGGAAATTTCCAAAGAGCCATTAGTTTCATTACATTTCATTGCTTTTTGTAGACACCTAATCACTTTACATATGATCAAAGTGAGAGTTCAGTGCTGAAAACTACACTTTCATTGTGATAAATGTAATTCCCATGACATCACAAATGTGACTTCACCAGAGATTTACCCAAGTCTAGGAAAATCCTCAAAACTGTAAGACAAGAGTAACCCAAAACCACAAAACTTTATTGGACATCATGATAAATTAACATTTCCTGAGTTAACCTGAAATACTAGCCGGGTTTTGGCTTCTAAAGAATGTCTCTGTGTGAATATAAAAGGGACAAATGATTTCAAATTCTCCTAACTTTTTATTCTTAATGACTATTATTTTTGGATGATAGCAGTAGTATATTAGTATGTGTATGTCTAAAGCTGGGAATAGACAGTACGATTTACCGTCTATTCCTTATCCGATTCTCTGCACTAGGAGCGGCGTGATGGTGTCATCACGCCCGCCAGCTAGTGCCTAGAATCGGACGGCACTCTTTATGTGCAGCTCATTACTTCGGCTGGGATGCGGGAGCGCCAACGCCATCGGATCGGCGGTCGGATCGTGCAGGAATTGGAATGCCCAGCTTAAGATATTTACTAAATAAACACAGGGCAATTGTTTTATTGCTACAGTGTTTCCCCGAAAATGTGTCTTATTAATTTTTGCTCCCAAAGATGTCCTATGTCTTATTTTCGGGGGATGTCTTATTTTTCCATGAAGAAGAATATGGCACTGGGGTATCAGGGTTGGGGGATCACTTAAAATGACACGGGGGATCAGGGGGAGGAATCAAAATGACACAGGAGACTCAGAGGGGGGCATTAACATTTTAGCCACCCCTTCTGATCCTTCTGTGTCATTTTGATTCACCCCTCTGATCCCCCTGTCCAGAGTTACAATACCGTATCTTTAGGGGTGCCTTATTTTCGGAGGGGGGGCCTTATATTTAAGTGTGAGGCTAAAATTTAATGGTGCCTTATTTTCGGAGGATGCCTTACTTTTGAAGAAATAAGCTGTTAGCCCCCCCCCCCCCCCCCCCCCCCCCCCCCCCCTGTAATTGCACTTTCCAGATGATTGGGAATGGCTAATATGTAATTCTCAGCTGACCTAAGCTAAATATATTGTCCTATTTATGGGTATCATTCCTAACTAATTTAACTGTACACTGCACCATTCTAAGCATGCTGGACCTGCCTGATTGTGCCATTCCTCCAGCCAACCGCAACGCAATTACAGTCTCCTTGAATTATGAGGAAGTCATCAGGTGAAATCAGAAATAGCTAGGAGAGTATAAAGTTGTCCACACTTCTGGGAGTGTTCATATTTCAGTCGACTTCAAGAGATGATTTTTGATGAATTGTAGGGTTCTCAGTGACTAGTGTTGATCACGAGAATTTCAAGATCTCGAATATAGTGCTATATCTTTTTAGTCTCGAATATTCAAGTTTCTGGGGAAAGTACCATGCATTGCATTCGTAATATGTGCATGTACAAGTGCAGATTTTTGGCAATGAATTACTTATATGAGTGTTGCCTCATGTGGTGATTACACTGCAGCTGCTATTTAACATTCTGCAACAAGATGTCGCCGTGACAACACACATTGCGTTCACAATATCATGTATGCAATATGCAGCATCCACCGCACTTGAACACTAGTACGGGTGTACTGCGAGAGCGACTGCAGGGAATGTGCTGGTAGGTAACTGGGGCTTGTGTGAACAATGCGTTATATTTCGCCTGCTGGCTACATGCACGCCAGCACAAACCGATGTGGGAGATAGGCCTGGGAGATGTTAGGTGGCCAGTTTCACCGTTTCCATTCAGTCCTATCAAACCGAGCAACAACCCAGGGGCTGAACCCTTGCTTTAATAGGCTCCTGGCCCTGGGTCACAATAGACTGTCATCTTAAAAGGGACGTTACCCATAACATGCGATTCACTATCACTACAGTATTAAAGCGGATGTAAACTCAATATGTAAATATTAAACTTGTAAGTTTGACTAACCTCTGGGCTGGTATGATGGTGGCTTAGGGCTCCAGGATCCTACTCACCTGCTTTTCAGTGGAATTGTATGAGTGATTCCATACGGTTAACTCCGGGTGCAATATGGTGGGTGGTCACTTACAATATACTTTGATCTTACTTGAGCTAAGATCATAGAATTAACCAGCAAACACTGCGCTCAGAGATCTCATCGTCTGCGGCCTGACCAGGAAGTGAGGGGATGCTACAAGGGATCTTCTTAAATTACTCATTGCAGGTAAGTTTTTTTTAAATACTTTCCTCCCTATAATCTGCACTTCTAGCACCATTCATTTAATGATACACTTCTGGTGGTAGGTCCGCTTTAAGTCAGTTAGTTTCAAGATTTTGTTCTCCATCTGGCTCAGATTCTAGTACATTTTGTAAGGATCAAATTGTTAAAAAGATTTTTTGGCTTGGTGTATACTAGGAGTCCTAAACAGGGTAAGGCCGGGCTAGGCGCAGATTTTGCCATGAAATTTTTCTTTACAGCTTGTCAAGAATTTAATACATTTCTAAAGCAAGTCGCTGTCAACAGTAGTACCAAAAAATATGTATTGATTGGTTGGAAAACTGTATTTATGAATCAAATTTAATCAACTAAATTACCAGCCTAAAGGCACACAACAAAATAAGCTATACTGTCAGTAAAGTAAGCTGCCATATTTTATTTATGATTTTTGAGGTTTCTGAAAAATGAACAAAATTCACTATAGTAATGTATTAATCTATGACAGATTTCATATTAGTTTTGCCAGAATTTTTAACATAAAATAAAAATAAGATCATTATTCCAGAGAACAAAACAAGTTGAGCTGCATAGTTCTACTTTTTTGTTAGCAATTAGTACATCAGGCATGAATGATTCACTTCCTGGTTGGTGACAGCCCAGACTAATGAACCTGGACAACCACTATTGTAATAAATTCATTCTTACAGCATAAGGCAAGTTATATTAATCTAAGATTGGTTTGGACACTGTACTTCTGTTTTCATAACCCTAGGGTTCTCTATCTGCTCTGGAGGAAAATCACAACACGGAAATTGGACTGCTTTAGTTCACAGTTTGCGGTATACAGTCTGACAGAATGATTTCTTTGCTTTTAAGTAAACACTTAAGAAACATTGTCTAATACATCTTGTTGTTTTTATTGTGCCAACTCTGTGGTTCCATGTAGAGGTTTTTGGTTTTGCATGGCCAATGTGCTGTATCTGAAAGCTCAAAGTGAACACATTCTGATATGAGGGCACATGATGATTTTGGACATTGACCACAGACCCTACTGAGATTGCTCGGAATATCTAACAGCTAGATTAATGTTGATGCTCATAACAAAATACCGCCAATAGACTTTTAAAGGTCATGCATATTTTTGTCATGTTCTTAATGTGAATTGAATGCAGAATAAATACATGTCTGGCCATATGTTTTTAGCATTCTTAGATTTCAGCCAAAACTAAAATGTGAAAGAATGAAGGCAAACACTGCTAAAGAATTGCTTAGTGAAAGTTTGTGCTTTGAGATCAGGTACAGCACATACAGACAACTGCCTTGTAGAATCCTAATTGTTGGTAACAGAACACCATTTACCCTTCAGGGGTTGTTACACATATGTACTGAGTCACTTGTAGAAGCAAAGGTCAAGAATAAATAGGTAAAAGTGATGTATGTATCAATTTTGTTGAGCCTAAGGTGATCCTGTGCACTGTAGTTGGAAGTCAATTGTTGCCTGGTAGCCCTTGGCTTGCTACCAGAAAAGGTAGGGTGCCATAATCGTCAGGTGCACATAATCGGGGCCCTATGTGGGGTTCCTAGGGCCCTATACGCCCACATACTTCTCAGAATTTTGGTGATCATTAATGGGAGAAAACTATTTAAAAATCAGGTTAGTACACAGAGTTTGATGCTTAGGAATAGTAAAATTATAGGACAGTTGTATACTTACTATTGTGGTTGCTGGAACAAAAGGACATATGTCTACTTTTATCAACAACCATATAGTCTTCCAGGCTTTTAAAATATTTATCATACTGTCTCTACTCAGTAAAAGAGATGTATGTGGTCGCTCTCACTCGCCTCTGGGTGACCAGGGGTTGTGGGTCCTATCACTGACCTTCCCTCTGTATTTAAATAGAAGCTGGATGGGGTTTCCCAGGTAAAAAAGAAGTCGCCCAATGTATACCTGAAATACAACTTAACTTAAAAATGCATCGAATCGCTTCGTGGTGCACAGACCAGGCGTCATTCCACTTCCAGGAGAATGTATTTCCCTGTGAAGACTGCTAGTCATCAAACGAAGTGGCCTGTGCGACACTGATGCATTTTTAAGTTACACCTTCAACTACCTGAATAACATTTACTTCACATATCAGGAATTTCTAAAGAGCCCTTTCATTTTTATCTGGAAAACCCCATCCTGCTTCTTTAAAAAGTCTAGAGACTTTTTGGGAACCATTGTGGGGGAATGTGTTTTGTAACTTGCCATATGCCTGTCAGCCTCAGTCAGCTTTTAGCATAGCCAGCATTGTCCATAGTGGACAATGTCAACTATCCAAAAAGCCCACTCCTTTATAAGGTGTAGCTAATGCTCCATTAAGAGAGTTAATTAATCCATATATATAGGACATTTGCACTTTATCAACATGGTAACAAATTACAAAGTGATAAAAAAAACAAAGGGCCTTTAAAGACCCCTAAGGACCAAAATATATAAACCTCAGAACACAATAACATATGAATACCAAACAGAGAATGCAGAAAAACATACAATATAGTCAGTTTATTGTTAAGCCCAAAATATTATGACTTTTTAAAAGATTTGACAATAAAAATTCAACATTTACTAATGAAAAACTTTCTAACTTGACTGGTAAATCAGCAAACCATATCCTCCTGTAAAATGCAAGAGCCCTAGCTTTCAACAACTTACAGGAAGTTGTACCTGTGCAGGGATACTGGTGTGTTACCTTTTTTGCTCAGGTTGTAAAAAGATGAAACCATGGCCTTTTTTTTGTTTAAAGGTCTCCTCTCATACCATGACTGCCTCCCCTATTCACTGTTTCACACCCACTTTTCTTCCCATCTCTTTAGCTCTCCCACTTTTTCCCCCTCTACAATTGCCTATTTTTTTTACTTAATATAAAACCACAATCATAGTTTTTTTTTTATCACTTGGAAAGTGGACAAGAATATCTAATGTGACAGTTGCTCTGAGATATAAATGATAATAATGAAAATACTTTGACTTTGTGTTGTTTTCCATATTGCTGAAATATAAATAAAATGTGTATTTAAGCATTCAAACTATAACACACATTGATGATATTATTATGCCAGACTAATCTATTTTACAAATATAAGTAACTATATGTCAATGATGTGCAAAAAAGATACAGAAGCTCAGGGTGACGTTCACGAGTTAGCCACTAGAGGGCACTATGTGCTCATAGCTAGTCACAGCTTCAACATCACAGTTATCCAGCATATTAATATTTCCTTTTAATTCCTTAATAATGAAAGGGTTTCTGAGTTACTATATTTCATTCAAGAGGAATACATAGTGTATCAGGCTTTCATGTAATATTTAGTTTTTTTCTGCATTCCAATGTATTACAAAGAAGGACTTATAAATAATACCAATAAAAAATTAAATAAAAAAGCAGAGAAGTGATATACCGACAGACCAATGCTTTCTAGAGCAGAAACATGCCTAAAGGTCCCCACACACGTATCGAGTGGGGACCGACAGAAGAACTGTTAAAGGGCAGCGTCATCACGCCATACCTGTCAAGCCTCCCGTTTTGGCTGGGAAAGTCACGTTTTTATGTGGCTTTCCCGGCCAAATCCCGATTTCAAGAAATCCCGGATTTTTCCTGGGTTCTTGAAATCGTGCTAATCTAGCAGGGAGGGGCGTAACTCACCTTGCTAATGTCCCACCTCGCACATTATCAGCACAAGCGGGTGGGACATAAGAAGGGAGAGTAACGCCATCTCCCTGCTAGATAAGCCAAAAGGTCGGCTAACACAGAAGTGACGTCAGTGATGTCTTTTCCGGTACGTGGAACGCGGAAGAACCACGATCCATGTACCGAAAGTGAGGTCACTGAAGTCACTTCCTGTACGCCCACCCGGTTCCGTGATGCTGAAACTTGACACGTATGCATCACGCTGCTCTCCATCGCTCACAGCATCGGCTGGCACCCTTTGTGTGCAGGCAGTTAGTTTCAATGGGGACACCGGTCTGTTCTCTAGCCGATTTGTGGGTACCTGCAATCGGTGGCCGATTTTGCCGCCAACCAACGGCCGCAAGCGCACACACACAACGGTCGGCAGCAAAATCGGCAGCTGCTCGTTGTGTGTGTGGGGACCTTAAGTAATGTCGTGGGACATTTATCTTTAAAAATAAATTAGCAATGGCAGCTTCCATACTTACAGCCATAAATATTCAGACATTGACACAATTCTAACATTTTAATTTCTATGCACCACCACAATGGATTTGGAATGAAACGACACAATGCGCTTTAATTATCAGCTTTAATTTAAGGTTATTTACATCCAAATCAGGTGAGCGGCGAAGGAATTGTTTTGAATATTCTTAAAAAGAAGGATGCAATGCCGAAAGACCCAGAAAACAACTTTGGTGGATGACAGAAGAATTCTTTACCTGGTGAAGAAAACACCCTTCACAACAGTTGGCCTGATCAAAAACACTCTCAAGGAGGTGTATGTATGAGGTGTCATTAATCAAAAGAAGACTGCACCAGAGTGAATACAGAGGGTTCACCACAAGATGTAAACCTTTTTCAATCCTCTCATTGGTGAGCCTCAAAAACAGGATTAGAGTTTGCCAAATTACATCTTTAAAAACCTTCACAGTTCTATCCACAGTTCCATTCCATCCTATGGATAGATGAGACCAAGATCAACAAAGGAACTGCTCATGATCCTAATCATACCACATCATCAGTGAAGCATGGTGGTGGTAGTGTCATGGCGTGGGCATGTATGGCTGCCATACTGGTTCTCTTGTATTTATCTTGTGTGACTGCTGATAAAAGCAGCAGGATAAATTCTGAAGTGTTGTGGGTAATATTAACTGTGCAAATTCAGCCATCGATGCTTTACAGTGCAGATGGACAATGCCCAAAGCATACTGCAAAAGCAACCAACGACTTTTTTTAAGAGAAAGAAGTGGAATGTTATGCAAAGGGCAAGTCATCACCTGACCTGAATCCAATTGAGCATGCATTTCACTTGCTCACTTATGTATTATCATTGAAACACTACTGCCATGCTCCATGCCGACCTCTTATTATGCAGGGCACAGACACAGCAAAAAATGGATTATGATTTGCTTAATACTGAGAGCACTGCATGTATGAAGCATGATGATGAAAGAAGTACAGAGCTAAACACACAGCAGAGGGAGCAACACTTCCAATTCAGATTTAGGAGATCGGAATATATAGGATATCCTGCCTTAAGCTTCCACTGCTTTTATAATGCTTTTGCATTGCTGTTTTATTTTCAAACACAGGGGGTTTGTGTTTGCATGCATTTGGGGTGCAATTATGGTGCGTTTTTGGAGCAATGTGTTTTGTAAATGTGTGGCGACTACAAATAGTGTGTCCCTACCTCCAAGATTAAAATGTTTCCTTTTTTTAATTTACAAAATTAGGGTTGACTCCCTGATGCATGGGCGGGCAGTCTGTTGTCTTCATTGACACTTGTGTTTATTGTGGATTTACAAACATTTGTACCTGGGACTGCAGGCGTGTTTATAGCATTTGGAGGCCCTATGCAAAATTTTGTGGACTGGGACTGGGGTTCCTAGAAGAAAAGTTGTTGAGCAGCAGAAACGGCCCTCTGCTTCTCGGCACCAGTTGCCGGATGATTCGGGACATGACACATCCCTGGAGCTGCATTAGATTATATTGGTGGATTACATATGTGCAGGTAGTATGTTGAAGGGTAGAACGTTTAATAAAGATTTTCTATATATGTGTCTGTGCTTTATTTTTAGGACTTATGGGAATAAGTAAGAGGTCCTAGGGACCTCTATACTCATTCCATAGCATAAGGATCAGGGATCCAGGGGTCCTCAGATACACTTTGATCCCCATCCAAACCCCCACTGGGGCAGGATTGTGGGGAAAAAGGCTCCCTACCTTACCTCGTTGAGGTATGGCATGAGGCCTGTTTGAACAGGGAAGGGGAGCCTTCTCACTCAGTGTCTCCTCTTTCCTGGCCAGCCAGGTCTGCCAAAATGGACTGGTGTTGCTTGGCTTGCTATGCCGGGAGTTTGGTATGCCCTGGAGAGGTTGGGACCCCACATTGTTTGGGGTCAACATCTTCCAGGCATACCAGACCCAATGCAAAAAGGGGGTCTGGTTAGTGTTTGGGGGGGAACCCCACACATTGTTCTAAGGTAGAAAAAAAATGACATATACCTTTGCAAATACATGTTTAGTATAGTTATATAAGTTATGCGAGAGGGAGAATACATTGTTAACGTGTCAAAAATGCATACCCCTGCCTGTTTTGACCTGCCCAATGCATTACCTATGGACGCATGTTAAAAAATGCACCGCAAATGCATTTTGAAGCTGTGGAAACATAGCCTTACTCTGCTATTTATTATTTTAAATATTTTTTTCTTTTACACATTTTTTTAAATTCCATCATTATAAAATGTTTGGACAATAGCTTTTGTTTTTCTTTTCTTATATGTTATCTGTTACAGTTTTGTACCAAAGTGTATAAAAGTTATTTTATAATGTGTCTTTATCACATATACTCTCCATTTACTTTATTATGGACACATTGCCAGTGAAGGGCACTCTTTTTGCCTTTAGAATTGTTTTAATTTATCATGCCATGGATTTAAGACGGTGTTGGAAACATTTCACATGGATTTTGGTCCGTAGTGCTAAATTAGTATTACGCACTTGCTGTAGATGTATCATCTGCATATCCATGATGTACATCTTCCATTTCACATCCCAAAGGCACTGTAAAGGACTGAGAACCGGTGACTGTAGAGGCCATTTAAGTACACTGAGATCATTGCTATGTACAAGAAACCAGTTTGAGATCATATAAGCTCTTTATGACATTGCCTGTTATCCTGCTAGAAGTAGTCATCACAAGATGATTCGTGGGCAGCAACAATACTCAGGTAGGCTGTGGCAACAATGCTCAATTTGTACTGAAGGGTCCTATACAAGCCCGGATGGATCCCTTCTGTCCTACTGCTGATGCTTCATACTAAGAAAGATTCATTCAACATTCAACATTACAATTGCTACAAAAGAAGTCCAGACAGTGTAACATGGAAGGCATATGTAATGTTCTACACACTTACAGAGTGTAGCATGTAGCATGAAAGAGTGGTTATTGTTGGCACACAGAAGTCTGTTATCAGTTTTGAAGTGTTAAGCCGACCATAGATGGCTCAATCTTTCATTTGATTGCCGTTCTTGTTTGTGCTGATCAGTTGTTCAGGAATCGACGCAGGGATCCAACATGTAAGTTTTTTCTGGTTGAAAGCTATTACTTTGAATGGGGATCCTCCGTCCCCATCCAAAGTATTGAGTGGAAATCGTTGCCCAAAGGTGGTGTGCATGTGATCGTTTTGCTATCGCTCTGCGATTTTCTGTGATGTCACCACGCTGCAACTGATCATGGGTTGATTTCCAGGTTGCTGTCCAGTTTGGTTATGTTTTGGATTACAGGGACCTGGACTCTTGAGTGGGAATGGAAGGAACTGAGTGGGCCTTCCCACTCCATACACCTTCTGGACCCTAATGAGATTGCTGGGTGTGTCTCCACAAAAGGAGCTGAGACCAGTCAGGGCTTCCTGATGAGGTGGGGAGACACTGTGCTTCTGGAGCAGCGAATACCAGAGGACACACAGGGAGTGTGTAGCCCAGCCTGGGGACTTCTAGGAGTCAGGCTGTGATAGCTTTTCTCTGAGTAAAGGGAAAAGCCTGTGTTGAACCAGGAGGCTTGGCATTTCCAAAGATGTTTGTGTTTTTAATAACCCCCGTGAGGGTCATTTCTGTTTGGACTATATGAATAAATACATGCAGAAGCCCTAAAGAGAACATAACATATGGATTGCCGTGATTGAGAGCTCCGGTTTGAGGCTGAATCCCCAAAACGGGTAAAGATGACTTTATACTGACGCATGCCAGATAACATACAGTAGGTAGGTAGGTCTCTGCCTCACTAACTGCTAACCAAAGACCACATGTAAGCAGAGAACTGCCCTACATTCCCTATCTATATAAAGGGGGGGGGGGGGGGGGGGGGGGGGGGGGGGGGGGGGGAGGATGTATCAGCTCCAGTAGAGTTTTCAAACATAGGCTGTAAATGTAAAATACTGTGCACAGGTCTGCAGGGAATCTCAGGGGAAATCATAACATTGCCAAGGGATAAGGAGACAACATTTCCTGTTTACACATTAACAGATATATATATGTGAACCTAACCTAAAAGTTATATCTGTAAAAAGTTATATCTGTATGTATCATGTATCATAACCAGACCAGTTATAAGATACTGAAACCCTTAGTATTTTAAATGTATAAACCAGAAAGGAAGTACCGACCAAAAAAAAGATCTAGTTCTAAAACTTTCAAGCAGACAAAAACTGCACAGTTCATACATACAACGTGTACAATAAATAAGCTAACCACGAACAATTAGCAACAGTAGCACATTAATGCTCGGAGGCATGTTGGCAGATCCCAGCATTCTCCAGGCTGCTGCTCACCTATTTATTCAATGTATAGGGTTATTTCATTAGCTTGTACAAATCTTATATTACTTGTCATTTATCCCAGTCAGGACCATTTCATAAACATCCTTCCTGCTGCATATAAATGTTTAATCACTATTGTTTGTGTGTCATCTGTCAGTCATCACAGAGTAACCTGTAAACTCACATGCATGCACCAAGGCTGTTACATACACACAGCTGAAGGGTGTACTACTACACATTTCAGTGGACAGTCAAAACTCACCTCTGTGCTTAAAAACCAAAAACCATAAAACAACAATTGTATTGCAATCTATAATCCTGTGATGTAATACCGTGTTTCCCTGATGATAAGGCACTGTCTTTTTTTGAAAGAAGGATGTCTTATTCTGATCACTCTGTGCCATTCAATGTCCCCTTTGATCACTCTGTGCCAATCATTGTCCCCTTTGATCACTCTGTGCCAATTATTGTCCCCTTCCTCAACTCACTTTTTTGGGTTCTACCGGTACGGCCGGGTAACAGACAGCAGGGATCAGCAGCTTGCTTGTCCTTCCTGCACTGCAGCCAGCCATGACGGAGGCACACAATTACCCATTGTACCACCCAAATGGAAGATTCGGGCAGGGGCAGGTATCAGTAGGTGTCTTATTTGCGGGGGTGGCTTATTTTAAAGTTTTGGGAAAAAAATCGGGGGGTGGCTTATTTGATGGGGATAGCTTATCATAGGGAAAACAGGGTGGTTACATTAGTTTTCATATTTTTTCCACTGTTTTTACCAGGTAAACCTGCCAGTAGCACACGTCATGATCTTTGGTGACAACATCAATAGCTGTGGGACCAACATTATTTTCATATATCTGCAAAAGTGAGTACACCTTCACATTGTGGAGTATAGTTATTTTAATTGGACATTACTATGACACGTCCATACAATGTAGTGACAGGTTAAGGGCCATTTCACAATAGCTGTGCTAGGGTGAGTTACAGTTCAGCAACACAGCATGGCTAACTTAAATGCAAGGTACCCAGGTTTTTTCACACTGCTCCCGCATTTACCGTAACGCACAATTCTGTGCACGCAGTTTTGCAGATGCAGCGCAAGTGTCTCCAGCTCACGTGTATGAAAGACGCAAGCACAGCACAGTGCAAAACACAGGTTTTTACTGGCAACAGACACAGTTAGTGGATGCGGTAGCGTTACGGCAAGCGTGTCTATTAGTGGCAAAAAACTGCACTGCAGGCACATAGTGTGAAAGGGCCCACAGACATTAATGGATATGTGTTGTGTTACTGTGAGGGGACAGCAGACTATTATACAAATTGTATTAAAGTATGATATGAGTATGATATTATCCGAATGTGTGCACACGGCTGCGGGTGATAGCAGCTTGGCTTCCCATCAGCTCTCTCGGCAGATGGGAGATCTGCACACAGCCGTATCTCCCATCTAAATTGTATTGGCTATATTTGCAGAGCCCAGCAGATATAACCAATGTAGAGTGTTGTGAAAGCCTGGAAAAACAAAAAACTGGCAGTTTCCTCACACACACAGCTGCAGAGGGAACAGGGAGACCAGAGTGCAGATTCCCCCACTAGACCCACCCCCCTCCCTTCCCCGCGCATGAGGAAGAAGAGATGCCGAATTGTGCTCTCTAGGGACACAATTTTTGTGGCTGAAATTGGGTACTGCAGGGGATGTTTTCCATTAAACAAATGAAATATATATTTTTTTCCTGCTCCAAAAACTGGGTGCGTCTTATGGTCAGGTGCATCTTATAGTGTCTAAAAATAAGTTATTTATTACAATGTCTGGGGTGTACTCACCTGTGCGAGATATTGTATCATATAGGATTGAGTTCCTCCATATCTTCCTTTTTTATTTTCTATTACCTGTAGAGTAGGGTTTTAGTAGTTACAACCCAGAGTGAAGCTTGGGTCAGTTTGATTACAAACACCACCAGGAGTTACTTCCCTGTCCGATGGGAGCCTGGGGCGTCCCTCAATGTTGGCAATCTCGACAATTCTTCCAGGTTCCACCTTCAAGGCATCATCGATGACACAGAGGAGGAAGGACCACTCCGTTGACCTGTCCATGGACCATTGCCCATGTTAATGCAGGCAATAGCGCTCTGGGTCCTCACACATGCCAGGCATGTGAAGGTGGGTAACTAAAAACAGATAACATTGTAACCTATTTTTATAACCAGCACTGCTCTTTTGAAAAAAAAAATGGCAAACGGGTACAACCTATTGTGGGTTAAAATATAATGAAATATACATACAATGTTTAAGGAGCTGGTTAATAAAGGAAGGGATCCAAGAGGTAGATTTTTTGGTGGTAGATAATTTAAAATAGACTAACATTACTGCTTTCATCCCTGTTTTGTCTCAAACAATTCATTTATAATTCTGGCCTTCGACAAGTTTTCAGTAGTCTATTACTATTGGACCTGCCCTTTTTGGAGTGTAGTTTTTTTTAAACGAGTCTGTGTATGGTCAGCCTTAACCTTTTCCTGTGACCTCTGTATTTTAATTGTGCCATTTCTGGACAAATCTTTGATGTTTCACTTTAAAAGCCTAAAGCTGACCATAAATTCCTATGGCATTCAGACAAGTAGATACAATGTACATGCAGACATCCAGACACCTGGTACTAAGTGCAATGATTAGCCTTCACCATCTGCTAGTTGTTATTCTGTATGGCAGCCCTGGTCATGCTGTATCATACACCTGACCTCATTACTAGGGATGATCAATAAGTTGCCCAAAATGTGATATTGGTATGCAAATTGGATGCAGATGGCAACTGAGTCAATTATACCCTGCAGTTGCCGACTTTAATTGGCTTAGGTACAGTCTGCATGTGATTTGCATGTCAAATGTTTTGCTTCTCATTTATTCCATAAAGATAAATTTCTATTGTGGACTTGAGGCAAATACCGCTTGTTCAAGATTTGTGGTCCCACCAACTTTATGTTCAGTTTCACCAAAAGTTTTAAATACCAATAGAAGATGGTTGAACAGCATAGGCCATCGATGAATACAGAAAATTTGGAGTTCAAGTGATCCCCTTTATTGGCTAGGGCTAAACGTACACAGTCGTATCCTGTGCTGCTGTCTGTCTGCAACAGCCTATGAAATGACCAAGCGCTCCTGCAGTACTTGGGAAAACGACCAAACTTGTGCAAGCGCTCGGGGGTCATTTAAAAAATGACTCCATGACAGGTATAGCAGACAAAAGCCCTATAACTTATAAACAGATGGCTCATGTTGTGTCTGCAGGTCAGTTTCTGTGTTTGCTCGGTTTGCTTGGTGTTTACCAGGCCGTTAAAAAACGTCCGTGTAAATGAGCCCTAACTGAAGCAATTCAGTCATTAACCTCCTGGGCGTTACACCTAAAGCCAGAACGTGCACAGTTTAAAGGTGCTTCTACAAAGTATTGACTGAATAATTATGCACACCCCACTTTGCAGTTGAAAATGTTTGCAGCAAAATTTTGGAATCATGTATGATTTTTGTTCCACTTCTCACGTGTACACCACTTTGTATTGGTCTTTCACGTGGAATTCCAATAAAATTGATTCATGTTTGTGGCTGTAATGTGACAAAATGTGGAAAAGTTCAAGCCACTGTAGGTATGAAGATTATGGCAAGAGCTGGGTCAGGTTCGTTTTCCAAGCAATGCATTTGCCAAAATTATAAGATGCTACTTGCATCTTTTCTTTGTTAGATATATTGAAAAATCAGGAATACCCATCTTTTATCACAGCTGCAACACCTGGTGCCAAACAGCACCATAGCAAAAAAGATTCTTATGCATCCTACTAGGTACAGCGTATCCGGAAAGTAGTCTCAGTAATATCTTTTTTCACATTTTGTTATGTTACTGCCTTATTCCAAAATGGATTCAATTATTTTTTTCCTCAGAATTCTACACACATCAGCGCATAATGAGGAAAAACTATTTTACTGGAGATTTTTACAAATATATTCCAAAAAAGAAAAAACAGTAAATTCTGTTGATTAGACATGATTTGGAAAGGCACATGCCTGTCTATATAAGGTCCAAACCAAACCAAGTATGAAGTCAAAGGAATTGTTTGTAGACCACCGACACAGGACAAATCAGGGGAAGGCTACCGAAAAAATCCTGCTTCTTTCAAGGTGCAGTTAGCACCTTTCTGCTGCAATGAGCATAGTGGTCTCCATTATCTGCAAATACATGAAGTTCAAAACCACCAGGACTCTTCCTAGAGCTGGCCAGCCATCTAAACTGAGCAATCAGTAAAGAGGAGTCTTGATCAGGGTGATGACCAAAAAACCCGATGGTCACTCTGTCAGAGCTTCAGAGGTCCTCTGTGAGGACAACCATCTGTAACAATCCATCAGGCCTGTTTGCTAGAGTGGCCAGGCAGAAACCACTCCTTAATAAATGGACACACATGGAAGCCCGTCT
The DNA here is from genome assembly GCA_036250615.1 of Ptychadena robeensis. Taxonomy (NCBI): domain Eukaryota; kingdom Metazoa; phylum Chordata; class Amphibia; order Anura; family Ptychadenidae; genus Ptychadena; species Ptychadena robeensis. Next base: position 68,705,243 of record CM070035.1, on the reverse strand, counting down.
GGAGTATGCCAAACGTTTGCAGCATGGTTTGAATTCCCCTTCTTTGGTGAGGTGATCTGCTGATGGATCACAGCTATTATAAATATGATTCATAGGAGGAGCTCCAGGTCTCCTGCCAGAGTGCCATGGCTCTGTGTACCTCTCCAGGAAGTCCCAGTGGAATGGGGCCTTCCCAGTTAGGCTTGAGGGACTACAGGAACTATCATTATCATATCAGCCGTCATACCCTGCTGGCAAGGGCTTGAGAGCAGAGGACTCTCCCTTTACTATAGCCTAGGAACGAGAGACAATTTTCTAAACAACAGCATCTTTCTCCTGGATTCTCAGCATCCTCGCTGTGTGAATGTGCGGGGTAAGCAAACTTACCTCGAACCACACCCTAGAATTGTCCTCAGTGAAATCTGTTCCTCACTGTCCTCAGCTTCAGCTTCCTGCATGGTAGATTCTGCCACAGATGGACCACCCTCTTCGTGATTAAGCCTCCAATTATCCTCCATGCCCAGGTCACCTTCTGGCTTTGGGTCACATGTAACTCTCACAGTACAACACTGTTTAACCCCCAGATCTAATACCTCAGTAAGCAAACAGTACTTTTCTCTTGTCCAATTTTAGTCTTAGTCCCTAACTCCATGTCTGCTTTTGGAACAGCTGGAGGCTTGGACCAGTGGATCCAGGGCTCTGATGGGCTGTGGAGACTTGCTGTGGACTGCCGTCAAAGGGGCGGCTTGAGTCACAAACCTCCATGTTAATGGAGGGGCATCGCTAGGGAGGTTAATCGCAATCTCCCTGCAATACCAATTTCAGCCACAATGTCACTAGTGAGCACTTGCTGTCAAAGTAGCAGCACATAATTGGCTACTTTCAAACACATCAGGGAGGAGGAGGGGGGCCAAATGGGACACTGCACGTCTCTCCCCTCTCTGGCTGTTAAGAAGATGCAAGGATTCTGCTGTCAGACAGGGCGGGGAACATGGGTCAGGACAGCAGACCTCAAGGCCTCCCTAGATGGTTGGGCCCTGGACAGAAGTGTCCCTTGTCTCCCCCTGACAGCAGCCCTGATTAGATGTATTTAACCTCCTTTTGTGCACTTAGCCTTCAGATGCTCTAAACATCAGGCCTCTGCAGTTCCAAAGCTGTAGCAGCGTGTAAAGGATGAGATTGCAGTCTGTCTGTTAGCTGCAGGATGGGCTGAGCTTTAACAGCAATAACAGACCCGTAACTTATGATCTCCACACATGAGCTGCTGCATTTCATGATATGAATTAATTATTATCACTATTACTGGCTTTCTCAGAAATATGTCATCCTGCTGAGAAGAGGAGCGATGAGTTTAGGGTGATCAGCGTTTCATTCATTATGCTGCACATGTCCGGTACTGCATCACATTTGATCTCCTTGGATGAAGGTGTACCTTGGATCAAGAACAGAGACATTGTGTTGGATATAAAGTTCCAAATCTCATATGTGATTGTCTAAGAACTGTAAGTAAATATTTCTTATTCATCTGCAATTTCCCCCACCCAAGCTGCACTTTATTAAAAGTTCAACCTATGATTTCAGTATGTTTTGGTACCTTCATTGGCATGCATTGTAAATAAAGGCCATATGTATCAGAACAGATGGGATTTGTATGGTACTGAGGCGTACATGATAACATTGACCTTGGCCTTAGAGATTTGCAGGGTAGTTTTACAGGAATGCAGAGGTCAGATAATAGCCTAGATTCACTAGCCTTTCTAGGCCAGTATTAAATCAATTGGGGCAGCTTCAAAAATACATTTATTTACAATTATTTTTTTTTGTGCCCCAGCTGAAAAAAAAATATTTTTATTTTCACTATATAAAACTTTGATTGTCATCAGGACATCTCAAATGTACATTATAGGTTTAAACCATAACAAAGGAACCAACAAGAATGTAGGCTTCTTGTTATAGGGAGAACATGGAAGAGATGAGCAGTGGAACACTTCGATCTAGCAGTGAGCTGACATGCTGCATCACATTATTTGCTTTGCCAGGAGAATATTTGTGTTGCCCGCCTAATAGCAAATGGGTGAAAAGTTGTCCAAAGAAACACTTACAAGTTCATTATTTGGCATTGTAATGCTCTGGCATCTCTATTCAGCACAGCATGGGCCAAGAAAAGTCAGTGGGGTTAAAATCACACAATGCAGCTAGCTATTTAACATCTTTACTACAAGATGAGGCAATATGCATGTACCCTGTTTCCCCACTTCTCATGCTGAAATATAAGGCATCCCCCCAAAAATAAGGCACCCCCAAAGATATGGTAATGTAACTCTGGACAGGGGGGATCAGAGTGGGCAATCAAAATTACACAGGAGGACCAGAAGGGTAATCACCCCTCTGAGTCTCCTGTGCCATTTTCATTCCCCCCTCTGATCCCCCCTGTGTTGTTTTAAGTTATACCCCCACCCTGATACCCCAGAGCCGTATTCTTAAAAAAAAAAAGAATCCCCTAAAAATAAGACGTAGGGCATCTTTGGGAGCATACATTTACATAAGACACTTTTTTCGTGGAAACACTGTAATAGGAAGAAAAGCATTCACTTCTCCTAGCAGTACTGTCCTCAGGGAAGTAATGTAATTAAGTGACCCCAGAAAATACTTTTCCTATCTTGTATTATAATAATGTACATGATTGGATGCACAGACAAAAAAAGTGTAGAGATCATGTCGGTTTCTGGACCCACCAGAATACCGATATCTATGTTTGACCGCTACATGTAAATAAATAACTTGGACAGTTACTGAATTTGAATATACATTTATATCTCACAGGTCACCTTGCACAGTCCTAAGGGCTTGTTTCCATTGTACGCCGGGACCCCTACGCTAAGCGTATACGCTGGGGTCCCTACGTATCTCACAGACTCAGCCTGCCGGCGGATGGTCTGTTTACACATCCGCCGGTGTAAAGGCTGAATGTACTCGACTACGTTCAGCCTGACACCGGCGGATCGGCTCAGCGCAATGAAGACAGCCCCGTCCGCCGAGCAGGTAAGTCTATCTGTTACGTTGGGACCCCCCGCTAAGCGTGCAGTCGACCCCTCAGAGGATTGACCGGCACCCTTTCTGTGTGCTGGACATTACTTTGGATTGGAACTGCCAGAAAAATAAAACATCTGTTCCATAGGTCAGTGGTATACATTTGGGCAAGATAACAGTTGCCATCCTTCATGACAATGACTGACTTCATTATACTATGATACTAATACACCTAATCATTAAACCTGCAGGAAATATTATGACATCCAATTCTTAATCATCCATTCAATAAACCATATGCATAATTAGTCCTTTAATTACAGTTATAACAGCATTGACTCTTCTGGGAAGGGTGTCTGTAGGAATTTTTGGCCAGAAAAGTGAGGTCAGGCATTGTTGTATGATGCAATGGTTTGCAATTTCTTTTCTAATTTACCTGCTTAATGGGGTTGACGCCAGGGCTCTGTGCAGGCCAGTAAACTTCTACACCATGCTCACCTAGACGTGTCTCTATGCAACTTGCTTTCTGTACTGGGGCAGATGTTGAAAAAGAAAGAGTCATTCATCAAACTATAACCACAAAGTTGGAAGCATATAATTGTTCTGGTAGGCCAATATTTTCCCTTTACTGGAAGTAGGGATCCAAGCCCAGGCCCTTCAAACAAACCACATGCTATCATCCCTACTAGTGATGGCCGAATCGCAAACAGGCGGATCGGACTTAAAAAAGTCAAACATCCATCTGTTTGCGGGCAGATTCAAATTCCCCTTAACAAAGTCAATGAGAATATAAAATTATAAAGTTGTGCTAACTTTTGATGAAAGGACATAATTTCTGCTTACAGTATATTCGCCAATTAATGTTTTATAAAAGCAAGAACTGTAAAGTGATCCTTTGCTCTTACTCTAGGGATCAGAAGGAACTAAAGATCAGAAAAACAGACTACACTATGCTAGATCAGACAATTTTATTAAGTGTAATGCCTTATATACACTTTTAACTACTGTCACCCAAACGTTACAGCAGTATTGGGCAACTAAGTTGATATGGAGGGTCACGGGTGCGGTCCTCAGCATCACTAAAGGGTCACACATAACATTTTCAATCTGTACTGACTTGTATAAGCGATATAAGCTATGCCCTATGGTTGAAAAAGAGTTCTGCTCGAAACGCGTCCCATTGTTCCTATTGAGC
>CM070035.1:68684788-68700939 GCA_036250615.1 Ptychadena robeensis | reverse complement strand
TCACTATAGCTGTGTAATCACTGCTGAAGGTTGTGCGTAACTACCCATCATCTTTCTTAGGTAAGTTCCTATGCCCTATGCATTAGCAGTTTCGGGGGCCGCAAGTAGAGGACTGAGGAGGGCCGTCAAAGAATGTCCAAAGGGCCGCAGGATGTGCACCTAGGGGTTACAGCTTAGGATAGATAACTGTACAGGCTTTTGGGCTCCTGTTCCTCCTGAGAGGAAGGGGAGAACATCAATAAAATAATAATTCAGTAATTTATTAGTTATCGTTATTGGGGACCATACCAGTTTTCAATTGAAGATCACAAACATTTCTAGTGATAAATATCTATTGTGTACGCAACCCGTTATATTGTGGACATTTACTAGCAATAGGTAGATGAGGCAAACATAATCATTCTATAAATTAGATTTTAATTGGTGGTGAACGTGAATTAACCTTTGTGAATCATTACCTTGACATCAGCTGAGCCATATAAAAAAAAAAGAGTTAGGCCGCGGGATAAACGACATTAGACAGGGCGTCTAATTAAGGACCCCATAGACTTTCTATGGGACGGCCACCTGAAAACCGACCGGTAGTTTACCTGGCGTTAAAAAACGCCAGTGTAAACTTAGCCTTAGGCTAAGTTTACACTGGCGGTAAAAAACCGCCAGGTAAACGACTGTTTAGCTTGGCCACATTAGGCGTCAGTCAGTTTTTCGGCTGCCATGCTTAATTAGACGCCCTGTTATCGCCTGCACTGTTTTGCAGCCGATTACAGGGAGTCATTTCTCCCGCGGCTGCCAGTGTAAACTTAGCCTTAGGGTACATTTACACTGGCACCAGGTAAACGACCATTTAACGTGACCGACCAGTGGCCGCCACATTAGGCGTCTGCCTGTTGGTTTTCGGGCTGCCCTATATAAGAACCTCTATGGGGTCCTTAATTAGATGCCCTGTAATCGCCTGCACTATTTTGCAATCATAGGGAGTCGTTTCTCCCGCAGCTGCGGGAGGGCACTGTCGGTTACTGAGCGGAAAGCATCTCGAGAACCGACAGTCTAAACTTAGTCTTAATGGTAAAAGATTGAAAAAATATTGAAATCCCATGCGCAGACCCTGTGATTGCTGAAGGTCTGTTGAGTCCCTCTGCTGAGATATTAATGCAAAGTAATCATGTCTGCAAGTCAGGTCCCTGACCAACAACTGTGGCCTTGGATGATTCGGTGGGTGACACATAACTGTGCTCTTGAGTAATGTGGGTGGTTAGGGGAATTGCAGTGATAGTAAAATGGAATGATCATAAGGTATTTGAATTTGAAATCCTACACCGCCGAGTCATTTCAACCATCATGTCTGCAAATGATAAAGTCACCTTAAGCCCCCCATACACCACATACAATTACCATGCAACTTCTGTACAACCAACTTTTCTTCTACCAAAACCATGTAATAGGAGGACCTTTCTACACCTTCCAATCACTATGTATTCTATCAGGGAGGTCACTATACTACATAGTTGTTGGTAGGTCTCATGAAAGTTGTATGGAGGAATCTGAAGGTGTATGGGGGGCTTTAAGCATATCTTCTTAGGTCAAATTAAATTCAGTAAACTAATGAAAACCAATGTATTGTGATATCTGGATCAGCAGAAAAGACATTTTCATTAAACATGGTTCATTAAAATGTCATAAAAAATCATAAAAATATATTCTGATATGTTCATTTCTACTTGTCTTTTTGTGTATTAAGTGATTTTATTTATTTATTTAAAACCTGACCTGATTTAGAGTCCTGGCTCCTTAGAGGAAACTTTTGTTTTGCTTACTAAAGCCAACCATACACCTTTCAATCACTCCATACAATTTCCTTAAGATTTACCAACAGCTATGTAGTGCCAGGTCCTCCCTGGTAGAATACATAGTGATTTGAAGGTTTAGAAAGTTCCTCATATTACATGGTTTTGGTAGAAGAAAATTGTATGGTAAGATTGTAAGGTGTATGGGGGCACTAAGGGAGAAGAACAGTTGGATTTCTGTAAAGCCCTTTGCCGCATATTTCACACATTCTCCCTTTAGGAAATGAAAGTTATTAAACACCTGTTTAAAGGAGGGGTGTTAGTTAAATATGGAGGAGGACACAGTGAGGTGCTGCCTGCTCCTCCTTAGCCCTCATTTACCCATTAAACAGAACATGTGCTGTGTGTACAGTGTTCCATATTCTTCTGTACAAAGAGCAATAGTAAAAATGTTCTTTGTTGTAAAGGTGCCTGAAAAAAGATGATGTTGCCTACCTATTGTGGCATGTAGGGTTTACTAACATGATAGATAACGAGTTTGTTCTCTATATAGCTAGGCATACACAGCTAGATTCTGTAATAGGTACAAGCAAAATCAGATGTCGTGCATGTTCACAGCACTTGATTGTGCTTGAATCTAATAAAGAAAAGAGCTGCCCAACAGGTGCTCGAATGGCCCCTCGATCATACGGGCATCGAACCCTGTATGTCTAGCATTAGACACCCTATGTGTGTTACACTGTAAATCTAGCCATACATGGTTCGACTTTTGCATGATCGATCTTTGATTCAATCAATTTAAATATCAATAGTCAGTCTAACATCGATCGATTGTACCACCACACAGTGTGCTACTAAATACAATCAATACCCTTACTTAGATCAGTACGCATGCTCCAAAGTGCGATCCCATACAAATTACATGAAATACCTAGAAAATCCAATTAATACTTGTAAAGCCCCCCATAGACAGGCAGACTCCTCCATGCAACTTCTGTACAACCAACTTTTCTTCTACCAAAACCATGTAATAGGAGGACCTTTCTACACCTTCCAATCACTATGTATTCTATCAGGGAGGTCACTATACTACATAGTTGTTGGTAAGTCTCATGAAAGTTGTATGGATGAGTCTGCCTGTCTATGGGGGGCTTAAGATCTACCAAAACTTTACCAACATGTCCGATCACTGCTCGGTCAATTTTTATGTAAAATTTTGATCATTCTTAAGCTGGGCATACACGGGTAGATTCCCATGCAATAGACCCACGATCAATGATCGTGATGTCACCATGCTATGATTGATCATGGGTCAGCCGAATGGTAATCAATGTGCACAAGAGTGCACATCAATTGCCGTTTGATAGGGAACCGGTACACAAGCTCAAGGTCCCCCTCTGAAGTAATGAACATCGACCCCGATTTATGGTCATGTCCAATGGCTTTGTTTTGGAGCGAGATTAATTGATCCTGTTTGAAAGAAGGCATACTAATCTAATAGATTAGAGCACAATTGAGCTCCGTGAGTGCGCACCGCACTCAATTATACTCAAATCTAGTTAGAAATCTACCTGTGTATGTAGATATTTTCAATGTAAATTTTTTTTTTTACGGTCAGACATCAGAATCTACATCCACGTGTTAGTGCCAAATGGAAACACCCTTTTTTATTCAGGTGAAAGAATAGCATTCGATATCATTGAGAAACCTAATTATTTTATTTTGTCAATATCAGGGCTGGGTGCCAGGGGATTTTCTGGCCCATCCCCATTTTGTACATTATCTGTTATTAATAAAATGTCCTGGCTCTTTTGTACCAGTATTACAAGTACCTGTATGATATAAATATTAGTTGCTTGAGTGAGCCTCTTGGTGAACCTGACCCTTGCATGTTCCTGCTCAAGGTACAGATAGTACAGAAAATGACAATTTTGGTCATGATACCATGTCCAGGGGCTTTGCAATTTTCTTATTTTTTACACTATTAGAGCACCCCCACCCTACAACCCCAAGACCACCGCAGTGCAAACCTAACATTTCGGATGATTGGCAGCTCTCAAACGACCATGTGAACTGATGCCTACATCACTTGCCTGGAATTGTATTTTAAATGGTTCTCACCCGTTTTTGATACACTCAAGATTGGATGTTTATGTCTACTGATGAATTCTCCCAGTTGAATATCTGTAAGACAATTTTTTCCAACTAATAGCTATTGCCCCCTTGATCGAAGAGGTTGACATTGGTATCTGCTGATAGCCAAAATACATACACATGTTATACATATGTGCCCATATCTTTGAGATGTCCTATCGTAAATACAGTTGGCCTTGTTGGCATGTGCAGAGGCAGGTTAATGCACATTTATTGAATAGGCATGTTTGTTCCACAGGACTCAATGGTCCTTTTCCGGCAGCTTAAAAAAAAAGTGCCAGTGTGTCCATATGCCAAATGGACATATCTCCATATGGAAATTAGGCCTTTCAAAACTCTTATTATCCATAAACCCTGCCATTAATTTTAATTAAATTTAAAACATCCCCCTTTACTGCACACAGATCTTAGCATATTTTTTCGACTCACCCTAGTTAATCACTTTATTATTTGGCTAGTGCCCTGTTTCCACTGTTAAACCTGGTTATTGATCTTTGCCAGTCTAATTAACTGGAATGGCGTTCAGCCTGACTTCCTATTCTGAAAATCCTTGTGACTGTTCTAACCTGTACTTTTCCATGCTGCTATAATATTTCCTATTATGTGCTGTGCTGCAGTTCTGGTTTTCTAATCCTCTGCTGGAAGTAGAGGTATTCTTCTGTAAAAAAAAAAAAAAAAAAAGGAAGAGTTCTCACACCCATGTACAGTGATTAAGTGTGTTAGGAAAGATCATAACAGTTGAACCTCTGGAAAAACAAAACTGCCTAAAAAAAAAACCTGATAGGCTCACTAGATCATATTCAACCACTGTATTGTATGAAATTATAGGCATTCTAAATCAAAGGCTCTTCGTATAGACAGCTTTGATGTGACAGATCCTAAAGCTCCCACTATCCATATAAATATGGCTGAATATGCATATTGTATATTAGTAGAAACTGCTATGAAGGACTTTCATCAGCATCTTCCATGGTTCATTCTGCAAATGAATACAACCAGAGGTTCATAATCCCTATATTGTTAGTTTGTGGCCTATTATTTAAGCCCCAGGGTTCTGCATGTTTGCCTCCTAATATATTACGGTACATGGATTTCCATAGATGGACAATGTTACAACATATATAAAAGAGTTTTCAATCTGTGTGCACTGTTAATATTTATAATAAGGTTCCCTAACATACACTCTATGTGACCCATACTCAATCCCCAAGATGAGGGACTGCCATCTTAGGACCCTCTTCTTAGGGGGCTACATGCTGCCCTTTGGGCATTCTTCAGCGGCTCCCCTTGGTCCTACACTTGCGGCCCCCAAAATCTTATTGTTAATGCATAGGGCATAGGAACTCACTCCACCGATCCCGCTAATACGCCCTCGTCCAAGATCTACTTAGAGAGGAAAGAGGAAGAGAGACAAGTGACTAGCTCAGGCTGAACACACTGATTGGCTTACGTGAAAGCCAATGAGTGACCCAGATGGCGCCTAAGCAAGTTCCTTGCCTCTCCGCTCTAAGATCTCGGGCAAAGATATGTTGGCAGGGGGTAGGCAGACAGGTGAGTGCCTATGCACCCACTACCCCACCAACGAACAGGGGATGATTGTATAATATACTGTATATTGCTGCACATAACCTTTGAATCGAATGTGCCCCATAGATATAATCAGAGGTCATGTGCCCCATATATATCATTAAAGGTTAAAGGCTTTGATGATATCTATGAGGCATATAATCTTTGATGATTTATATGACACAAATGTGCATTACCCTACTACAATTTTCCCTAATGCTTGAAGTATCATTTAAAACATTAAAAAATTTTTTAAAAACCAATGTCTTTTACCTATACCTGCTGTAATTTATAAATTGTCAGTATAAATTGGAAATGTTATGTGCGGACCTTTAGTGAAGCCGATGGCCTCACTTGTGGCCCTCCATATCAACTCAGTTGCCCACCACTGACTTAGGGCATCAAGATCCAAGTCACACCTTCAAACCTGTTCAACCATTTATGGAAACGGCTGTACAGTTAAAGCCCTGACCATCAATTATGGCCTTCCATTATTGGAGATTGAAATTGGGCCTGGAATAGAAAAGCTAAGGTACAGGGCCACATGCTTGTTGTTCCCCATGTTCCTGGCCACAGAGATTCCTTGTGTCCCCAGAATAATATAATACAATAGTATTTACTGAGTTCATTTTCTGAGTCAGAAATTGCAAATAAGGTTTATGTAGTGGAATTTATGATAGTGCTAAGTGACTTGGGATAACAAATCTACAAGGAATGAACCTGATGAAAAAGTAAAACAAAACATGCAGGTTGGGTGTGTTTTTCATACGTATCTGAATGATTCGTTTTGTTAACCTTCATTACCATGCTTTCATTAATATAGTGTTTTTTTAAGGAGTTTTTTGGTGTATGATAAATAAAAGAATGTGTTGAACCAGTGTCATAGTTGTGGGAATTAGTTGACTGTTATTTTGTGTTAGTAGTATATATGGGTTCTTTGTGTTATTCATTAAGTGTACAAAACAGAGTGTATAATTCCTGTCTGTTTCCAAACAATGATTAGGACAGTCTAGACTTGTTCTCTTCTTGTTATTGCTCCTCTGTAGCTATTGTTCACTAGATAGTTCAGATAATTTGTGGAAAGAGATACCTGCAACAAGGCTTGTGTCACCCTAGGGGATGTAGTTGTACAAGACTTTTGGTAAAACATCTGACATTCATGTTTGTAATAATAATATATCCAGGTGTGCAAATACAACAAGACATGAATATTCTCAGGATCCATACTTTTTGGGATGGGTGGAGTTCACTGGTTCTAAAATATCCACAGCCACATATCTACAGAAAAAAGTGTTTTCCTAATGAGAAAATTAGAGGCTTTTACGGTAGCTTGCGAATAATTTTTTATGTTTGTCCGAATTCTAGTCTTATTATTTCAGACACTTACTACACCTATAGGTACCAGTGAGATTGATAACAGCATTGTGACGTCATGTGCTTGAGCACTCATTGATTGGATGGGAATCGAGGTGCACCAATTTAGGTGCTTGATTCCCGTTTGACACTTTAGATGGGGACCCTGGTCCCCATCCAAAGTATGGCAGTCGAAGAGGGATTTACAGGCATGTTAGTTTCCCATTCAACCGACCTATCTTCAAGCAGGATCCCGCTCAAAGACAGGGATGGCCTCGTTCAATGGCTGTGCGATCGATGGCCATGAACGAACGTGGTGTCATCGCTCAAAGCGGCCATAGATTGAGCAGCTATATTCACGTGTATTTGTACCTATAAGGCCCCCATACATGTCTACATTTTTGGTTCAATCAACTTAATTGAATAAAAAATTTTTTTGATTGATTGAAAATCTATGGCAGCCCAAATGGTTACATCAACCTAAAACGATTGGGAAAATTTTGATCAAAAAATAATCAGACATGCTGGGAAATTTTAATCGGTTGTATTGTAATTGAACCTTAATTCAATTACGCTTTCAGTCGATGCAAAAAAATTCAATCAAATATCTGTTACTACAGTTGTCATACATTACAATCAATGGAGGCCTTTAGGATAGCCATACTTAAGCTGGGTTTTCTGTTTCACGGAGTAGTTGGTCTGATCAGTTAACCAGATTATAAATTGAATTCTTTTTTTCAGTTAGCTTTAGGGGGTCAAACACTTGTTAAGTGGGTGACCTTGTCTGGTCCATGACCAGGTAAATCTGCACAATCTGTATTTGCATTTATTGATATATCTGTATCTCCCTATATAACACTATTGTTTGTGCACCTGAATGAGTGGTGTGCCAAAAAGGTACATTCACATACCTGCTTAGTTTTTTCGGGTTGGATTCCTTGCAGAAGGGTGTGTTTACCAAATAGGAAGTCAGGGGCAGCACTGATATAGGAAGACAAAGGTAGGAACAGAGAATACAAGTAATGAAGGGGAGAAGCTGTATTAATTGGGAAAAAATTATTTAATACAGCTTTATTCTGCATGATCAGTACTGCATGATCAGTATACTCAATGAATAATCAATGCTGCCACATTTCTATTACCATTCTACCAATCTCTTCCAGTTTTTGGAGGACATATGTCCACTGCTTCTAAACACGTGGCAGACCATTATTGGGGGCAAATTTCCTGCGGCTAAGGGCGCATTCCCGCCGAATTGGCAACCTATTAATTAGCATTACCAAAGGCAAGGAAAAGCAGCACCCAGACAGAATTGAGCGATGCTTTTCCAAGTCTTGCAGACACGCTTATCGATCTTCAATGGACGCATCTCTGGTGGCACGGTGTGGTGCTGTAATAAAGACGTGCTGCTCCTAGTTCTAAACAAAGCAGCGCAACGCTTTGAGAATGTGGAGTGGACATCCATCCAGTCTCATTCATCATCAGAATGGGAAGTGTCCTCTCTGCTTCTTTTTCCCTTCAGTGGACACTATTCCTAAGGTGACAGAACTTTGAATTGGCACATTGAGCCTAATCCTCAGCATTGGTACCTGGGTACAGGTAAAGAGTCAATACTCCAGCATTAACAATGGTGGGTGGACAATGCATGGAACTGCATGCATGGAACTGAGGAAGGTATATGCTTAATGACCTACACGGAATTTGCTTTAGCCTTTATGTTGGTAACACAAATATTACTTTTTGTGTTTATTTGGTAAAAGAAGCTTCCAAGAATAGTAAATAGGAGGTTAGGTTCTGACAACCCAGATCCTTGTAAGTTAAAAGGCACAATACCCAGCACAGAATGTACCATAAAGATCGTTCCAAAAGTCACAAGTAAAAGCTTGGTGAGTCACATAATTCTGGCAATAATAGCAGTTGACTGATTAATTTAATTTGGTACCTTGTTTAATACTTCCAGCTAAGAGAAAGATAAATGTAATGTGTTTTCCCTTAAAGCAAATGTGTTTTCTCTTAAGAAAGATTTTAACCCGAGTGTAAATCATACATGTGCTCTGCAGAAGAATTCATATAAAAATGAAATTTGTACATATTTCTTTGCGTTCTCTGCTGTGATATTTGTCTGCGTTAGGTATGGGTCAATGGAATGTTAAGCCTTCAATGGTTTTGCTGGAGTCCTTTCCAGGAGGCCTTTCCAAAGCAAACTGATTGAAAAAAATAACAATAAAAAGTCCAGTGTTTCAGGCAGTGTTAAAGAAACACTCCCTCCTAACCCCTTCGGGCTATGTGTGGCTGGGTTTACCCAACTTCGTGTGCCTTTGTCCTCAAAGCTGGGAATGGGTGTCACTGTGTGCTGTGGGTAGAACAGATAGTATGGAGAGATAAAGGACAGGAAGGAAAATAGGAATTGATTATTTTATCTGATGGGATTCTCACGCATGACATGAGACCGCTATAACAGAGATGCACAAGTTGCAAAATTTATGGTCTAGTTATTTTTTGTACACATATAAATGCGCAAACTAAACAGACCTTCCAAACATGCCGAATGGTGTGACATAGGGAGTGGCAAAGCGTGTACCACCCGAGCCAGGGACCCTGGAAGCTCCTTCTTTTGACCCTGGTTCAAAAAATTCCCTTGCCTGTGTACCAAAAGATTGCATTACAAGTGATTGTCATGGTTACATGTTGTGATACTGTTAAGGTGGGCATACACAGGTCGGATTTTTATCGAGCAATCGATCACCATGCGAGTTTGCAGTGATCTATTGTTCGGGAATCAATTGCGCCCACATTTTCTTCCAGTGGGAACTTAGAGATTTTGTTAGTGGTAAGTGGAGTTTTTAGGAGGTTAGTGGAGTTTTTAACCACATAAATATACCATCCATGGTTTCCTTGTTGCCCAAACTTCAAAATCACATCTTGAACTGCTTGGGTGCCTGCATGTCCTGCTCTCTCCTGGCTGGTGCATTTCCATCCTGACTGGTCTTATCTATCCTACCGTGTTTCCCTGAAAATATGTCACCCATACATTTGTGCCTCTCCTAGAAATGTAAGGCTGGATCAATCGATCTTGCTTGAAGAAAGATTGATCAAACAGGGAACTGTTGGTAAATCTCTGTTTGATCACCTTTGAATGGGGACAGAGGTTCCCCTACTAAAGTATTGGAATCGATTGTGCAAAATGGAGTGCATCGATTCTCTGTTTAATCAACAAACGCTCGTGGTAATGTCATCACGCTGTGCTCGTGGGTTCATCGATTGAATGAACATCGACCCATGTATGCCCACGTTTAAGTGAGGCTGAAAGTGAGAAGCAGATTCTTCACCTTTAATTTCCCCTCTAGCGTCAGCAATAGAAAGCTGTGTGGTCCAGGGATCACAGTTATCAGAGTAATCCAGAAACTATTAGAGAACTAAAGCTAGCCATACAGCTATGTCTAAAACAGTACAAAGCTTCAGACACTTTTGGACAACTCAGAAAAGTATAGTAGATATTGATGGCATAATACTCTTTATTGTTCACATTACTTTCTATTTACTTTATATCTCTGAGTTCTGAATGGAATTACTAGAGCCTTTTTTCTGTAAATAACCATATGACTTAAGGGTATAGCTTCCTATAGAAGTTATATCTACTAAGGAACGTTGACACAATAAGGTTTACAAATGGCCCTGGTAGTAAGCTTAAGCTAGGCACACACGGGTAGATCTGTAAAAAGATTAGAGTACAATCAATCAAGGTGCACAGTCACGGTGATTGATTGTACTCAAATCTGCTTACAAACCTACCTGTGTGTGCTTTCCGAGCAGGATCAAAAGTGCCTGCTCGAAGAAACTCGATTGAACGAGATTCCAACATGTTGATTTCTGTTCAATTGATCCCTGATTGCAATCACAGCTTTAGAGCTCAAATCTTGGGGAACTGCTTGGGGGCCTGACTGTCCTCCTCTGTCCTGGCTGCCCCCTCCATTCTGACTTGCCCCATGCTCTTGGCTGACCCTTCTCCACCCTGACTCGCCTGCTCTCTCCTGGCTGTCACATTTCCATCCTGACTTGCTTTATTTATCCTAGATGGCCCTTCTGCATCCTGGCCTCTGTTCCTTGCTCCATCTAGCCTGAACCCCTTTTCCATTTTCAGTGTTTTTCATGGCCTGCTATCACTGTCCCCAACTACTTACCTACCACCTTTCTCCATCTTTACTTAACCACTCTTTATCATGGATCATGCTTAGTCCCTCTCTTTCCTTTTTGTCTGACCATCTCTGTCCTGGTTGGCTTCATGTCTATTTTGTCTAACCCTGTCACCATTCTATCTGACCTCTTCTCTACCCTTGCTGTATCTCCTACCATTTGTCATCCTGTTTTTGCCGGTAAAGTCATGTTTTTTTTTGTCACTTTCCCAGCTAAATCCTTCCTCCTAAGTTCCCACCCAGCTTGTGCAGAAGATGTGTGGGGTGGGAAGTTAGGAGGCAGAATAATGCTTTCACCCTCCGAAGTTAGCTGGCTACTAAATAGCAGGGAGGGCATAGTAAACCTCCTGATACCCGACGACACTTCCTGTATTTGGAATGCGGAAGTCCAGCACTTTCTCGTTTCAAATACGGAAAGTAACATCAATTATGTCACTTCCTGTCAGTTTCCCTTATTCAAAAATATGATAATATAATAAGTTGACAGGAATGCCATTTACTGCTGCTTATATATCTGCCCCTGTAGTCCTACCCTTAAACCTATGCAGACCTTCAAACCTAAATCATATATTAAACATCATGTGACCTAAAATGACTTCACACGCATTATTGCAGATCCTATGATAAAATGGTTGTGGGATATTTCCCAACATAGATGATGTCCTTCCCAGTTGGACCATAATAAGGATATGTTGCACCATGTGGCATGCACAGTTGACATGCAATGAATGATATCATGTGGCTTTGAGGAGAATGCAAAGTTCATGGTCAGCTATGAAGTACAACCATTGTTTCATGACAAAGTTACGGTAATTGTTTATGCCCATACAGTTAGCCATGATAATTTAATCTAGCATGTGGTCATACTCTGTCTCATATCCTGTGTTTAATAATTTGCAGCAGCTTTTAACACAATACTGAGTTTAACTGAATCCACCCTTCCTCTGCTCCCAGGTCAGGATCCTGTACTAACTTATTATACAGTACACACAATATGCTAAATCATTCCCCACTTTTTAAGTTTGATTGGCTCAGGTTCAGTCTGCATGTAATTTGCTAATTTATGTAAAAATTGTGCATTTTGATCAGTATATCTATCCATTTATTATATATCCATTTATGTAGTTGTGTACAGCGGTAGCCATCGATGAATACAGAAAGTTTAAGTTCAAGTGCCAATATCACTTGAACTCCAAACTTTCTGTACCCTTTTATAAGTAATTCTGGCCTACAGGGCTGCCAAACCTTTTATGTTATAACACTCCATCCATCCACCCCAAAGTTTGCCTACCTCCAGTATATCTTAAAATATATTTTATGGATAGCACTACGTGATAAAAGTATGTAATTCCATGTGTGTATTCCATGTGCTTTTATTTAAATTATTCTCCACAACTGTAGGCAGCAGTAGGAAAAGGCTCTAGGTGCCATTTCTGCAACTAAATTAAGGTAATGAGTCTCAATGCATGAAAAGTATGCCTTAACCTCCCTAGCGTTACGCCCCCGGGGTGCAGTTTGATCGGGAGCAACCGCCGGCTTTCCCCACACACTGCCGGCGTCTAGTTGATACCGCGGTGTGTAGAGGGCCGGGGGGAGATCCAGCAATCACAGTGTACTCCGCCGCATAAAAAATGGTGTGAAAAGCTGATAACGCTAGGGAGGTTAAGGTAGCCATAGATGGTACAATCCCTGCCTGATTTTGTGGCCAATCGACCAACGAGCTTTCCCATGCCGCAAATCAGATGTGCCCACCTGGACAGATCGACCAGGGTTGCACAGCATGTTAGATCGCACCGCGATCTGACATGTTGGTAAATTCCTGGCCGATTGCATTACTTTTCTCTGGCACACAAACGATGCCCGCTGATCCTCTGAGCGAACAACGTCATTGCGCTACAATTGGCTGCTAGAGAACCGGGCGGAGATCGTACCGTCTATGGCTCCCTTATGGCTGGCCATACACAAGTTGATACCTGTTCAAGCGTTAAACCCTTGAGCACAGAGTGATGACGTCACTTCCTCGGTTGAACAGAGAATCGATGCACAGCACTTCTTTGCAGTTGATCCAATTCTATACTTTGGATGAGGACCCTTGGTAGTTGCCAATCAAAAGGGTGGCCGTAATCGATCAGTGCAAACGCACACCGCAAACGATTGTGCTTAAATAGATTCAAAAATTGACCTGTGTATGGCCACCTAAAGAGAAGTCAACACATCACAAGGCATGTACTGTACATTCATGGGCTGTAGTGACACACAGTGCAGGTAAGTATGTTGGCACTATACACTGTATGTGTGTCCTATATGTCCCAATTGCCAGTCTTTAGCTCCAGCTTTCCGGTGTAATACTGAGCAGGTCTAAGTATTAAAATCAGGAATATCAGAAGTCCTTCGTCCTAAAGCTAGACATACACTTATCAACCTTTGTTTGACTGATTTTGAGTTTAGATTGCCTTGTGCAACTTATGGTAAATATCGAGTGTCAGTCTATTATCGATTGATGGTAAAAACACACTGTGGAATAGATGTAAAACCGATTCCTTAATCTTCTCTCGAAGATCTTGAGAGAATCGTTATTGGATTAGATTGAATAGTTTGATTTTTATATCGAATATCGATTTGTTGAACCTCAATCTTTTAAGAAATGTACAACACGCTGAGTAATCAATCTCTGTTAATCATCGAATTTGAGCAAAATTGCTGTAGTGGTAGGCATGCCTTGAATGCTTCCTTGATCAGTTGGTTTAATTCATGTCTTGATTACAGTGCAATTGATTAAAATGTATGGACAAGTCTGATACAGTTCAGATCGAGATTCAGTCCGATATCGTTTATCTTTCATTGATGTAAATCCCAGGTGCCCAACCTAACATTTTTAGGTGTTCTTCAGCGGTCCTTCACTTTGAATCAAAGGTTATGTGACCCATAGATATAATCAAAAGCTTTCATGATGTATATGACCCAATACATATACGGTACATAAAAAATTAAATAATGTCTTCTAGCTATACCTGCTAATACAAGTCAGTATAGATTGAAAATGAGAACAATTTGAGGTGGGAACGAGTCCTAACCTCATAGCACCTTGAGTCACTATGTCAACTGGCATAGGATCCAACCAAAAAGGGGACTTTATAGGCAATGTCGTGAAAAAGTGTTATACAGTGATTTATTTACAGTAACATAGACAGTTAATCAAAAGAAAAGATTTAACATTACAGTTTGTAGGTGTTTGATTCTCGACGCGTTTCGCGGCATACGCCACTTCATCAGGAGAAAAATATAACACACCAGTAGTATGCTGTAGACATAAAGAGAAGGCATATTACTATCAACATTGAATTGGTCCCAAGGCTTTACTCCGGTCGACCGCCACGTCCCCCTCCGTTGCCACTTCCCGGCCGTACCTACCCTACGTTCCTGGACACCAGAAACTCCATGTGACTCAGGGTGTTAATTCCCATACAGGTGAACTACTTCAGTTATGACTTACCGTGTTAACCAGGCACCACATTACACATATACTAATGTACTTACTATGTACATAATTGGGACCAATTCAATGTTGGTAGTAATATGCCTTCTCTTTATGTCTACAGCATACTACCGGTGTGTTATATTTTTCTCCTGATGAAGTGGCGTATGCAGCGAAACGCGTCGAGAATCAAAACACCTACAAACTGTAATGTTAAATCTTTTCTTTTGATTAACTGTCTATGTTACTGTAAATAAATCACTGTATAACACTTTTTCACGACATTGCCTATAAAGTCCCCCTTTTGGTTGGATCCTATGCCAGTTGAAATAGTGACTCAAGGTGCTATGAGGTTAGGACTCGTTCCCACCTCAAATTGTTCTCATTATACTATTGGGATGTTGGCAATTACACTTTGCAACATGGTAGCCTGCCCCCTATCTATAGATTGAAAGTGTTATGTGCTGTCCTTTAGTAATGCAGAGGGCCGCACTTGTGGCACTCCATATCAACCTAGATGCCCACTGATCTAAATACTGAAAGCATATTCGAATAACTTACAATCGACGTGCAAAACGATCGCTATATTTATCGCACGTGTATGAGTACCTTAAATCTTGACTGTCCTGCACCATGACATCATCTCTTCAGTTCAGCATAGAGACACTCAGGTAGAGGCGTAATCAAGCCTACAGAGATGTTTTCCAAATGAAAACTATTATGTAACGCCACCTAGTGACCATTTGCGTTGCTTCAGTTAATTAACCTCTGCAAGACACTCGGCTAGAGAGGATAAGAGATCGCAACTCCGGAAGTAGCAGGTAAGTGTATTTATTTTGGATTGTGGAGCATTCAGAGGTAAGTTAAAGGTTAATTAACCTCCCTAGCGGTTGAGACGAACCCTGTTCGTTCGGTGAACAGGGTCCTCTCAACCGCCGGGGAAGCCGGCGGCGGGCAGACCCTATGCCTCCCCGGAAAGCTGCAGCGATTGTCTTCATCGCTGCAGCATTTCCGGGTTGGCGGCACCGCCCCGATCGCGTCACGGTGACGCGGAAGGGGGCGGGGGGGGGCGGCACCATAGACCTCCATGTTAATGGAGGAGCGCCGGCTTTCTCTCACACGCAGCTGTTGTCAGTAATGACAACAGCTGCGAGTAGAGCTCCGGCGGGAAGCCGGAAACGACAGGCAGTGTACGGCGCGATACGGGCGGTGCGCTAGGAAGGTTAAAAACGTTTGTCAGTATATATTATTAATTACTGACTACTTTCAAGTCTTATCTAATTCACTCGCCCCTATCTCAAGTTCACACTTAACTATAGGGATAGTCAATGATATGACAATTTTTGATTTTAGTATGCAAATGTATGTAGACTAAAAGTGAGCTACTCTACTTGATTGCCTCCGTTTCAGATTGCATACATACTTGTATCCTCATCCCATTTACCATATCTACTTATCAAGAAATGTTTGACTGTGGCCCCACAGTTTGTATACAGTGGAGGAAATAATTATTTGACCCCTCACTGATTTTGTAAGCTTGTCCAACCATTAAGAGTTCTGGCTCCCACACTTCTACTCAATTAGTCATCCTCATTAAGGACACCTGTCTTAACTAGTCACCTGTAT
>CM070035.1:68646420-68682607 GCA_036250615.1 Ptychadena robeensis | reverse complement strand
GGGCAGCCAGGACAGAGGAGGCCAGCCTTCAGAGAGGGGGCAGCCAGGACAGAGGAGGGCAGCCTGCAGAGAGGGGGCAGCCAGGACAAAGGAGGCAAGTCAGAAGAGAGGAGGCAGCCAAGACAGAGGAGGTCAGACAGGAGAGAGGAGGTCCGCCAGGAAAGAAGAAGTCAGGGGGCAACATGGATGAAAGCAGATAAGATTTCTGTGCCTGGGTTGTAAATCTAGAAAAGTAATTGGTTACACTGGTGCTTTAGCATATGTAAATGCCCCGGGCCCCCATTTACACAGGGGCAGATTTGTGTGTCTGATCCAATCATCATACTATGATCACACTCAGGAATCTGACAGTCACTACTTTGCTAAATATGGCAAATATTCACTTCCAGTCTCATTTCCTATCTGATAAGATGATTGGCTGTGAAGTGAATGTAAAGTATTTATTTTTGTGTCTCAGCCATGTTGGTAAATATGAGTAGATATTGTGTAAAAGGTATCAGAATAATGCTTGTGTAGGCAGAATTCCTCAGACACGTGTACAGTGACCAGACATGCTTCCCCAGGCCTACAAGTGCCGTGTTATGACTATCCTGCTGTGTCCTTCATAGCCCCAGGTAACAGTCAGCAGGTATGATGGAATGCGCTGCTCTGACGTCACCAGTGATGTGACCAGCTGCCGCCATGGCATATTATTATTATACCTGGTATTCTCTATATATAACTTTCCAGCACCGGATAACACACGTGACACAATACACGGGGGTATTCTATTCCTCCACAGTCAGGTTAGGTAACAG
Organism: Ptychadena robeensis; assembly: GCA_036250615.1. Classification (NCBI taxonomy): domain Eukaryota; kingdom Metazoa; phylum Chordata; class Amphibia; order Anura; family Ptychadenidae; genus Ptychadena; species Ptychadena robeensis. Next base: position 68,681,810 of record CM070035.1, on the reverse strand, counting down.
GACACCGAGGCCGCCTCATGTCATCCTACCTAACCCCAGTGAGATCTGTTTACATGTCCTCATCTCATGACCTCCTTCTAGCATTTCTCAGGGTCGCCATTTTCCCACACGAGCTACCAGCGTTGTGTGACCCCCCCATGGCTGTGACGTCACTGGAGCCCCCCTCATTCCATTGATTGTTGTTGTATGTGCCGGTGTCTTATCACGTTCTCATCTCGTCTCCCCTCCCTGTGCTTCTCTCCTCCTCTCCCCTGTCCCTCTCCTCCCCCAGCTCTCCCCTCCTCCTCCTCCTCAGGATGGTGATTACTTCCAATACAAGTGGAGGCAGCGGGGAAGGTTTCTTGTTTCCAGGATGGAGTTTCTGCCGCTGTGCCCTGTGTAAAGTTTAACTCCAGCAAAGTGTTATCACCCGTGTGACTGCATCTGACAACACAGGCCCGGACTCCTCCACAACACCGGACCATGTGGAAGATGAACAAGAGCAAAGTTTTAATTGAAGATTCACCTGATGAAGAGAACCAGAGCCAGCCGGAGCTGCAGGTAATGCTGTGGATGTTTGTGGATGTTCTGATGTCATACTTGTCACCTGATTCACCTTGATCTGGGTCATGCATATGCCACTGTTCTGGCATCACAACCTACCTCTTACAGTACACTATGTTCTTTATGGCAGGGGGTAGGTTGTGATAATCCATGCCCGACCACAAGATAGTTCAGGTTAGTTGTGTGACACATCAGGAGTACAGGGGACACTAACATATGCTGTGTTTATTGGGGGATTTAAATGTTTGTAGTAAGGCTTTACGACCTTGGGGTATGATGGGGTACCTCCACAAGTGCCTGTACAAGGTGAGTTAATGAGCAGCTCTGGTAGTCTGACCACAGAAGACTAGGTAGATCATTAAAGAGGTCATCTCATTCCACAGTGAGTCAGCCAGTATGGGACTACAAGTACCAGAATTCCCATATCAGAACGCAGGGGGTATTCTGATTCTATGATGGCACACCAAAGGCATAGGGCTACACTAATGAACTACAAGCACCAGCATTCCCATATCAATACAGAGCAGACACTCTGATCCTATAGCAGCACACAGCAGATATAGGGCTGCACTTAACTGAACTACAAGCACCAGCATTCCCATATCAATACAGAGTAGACACTGTTACCCTATAGCAGTGGTTCCCAAACTGGGGTGCGCAAAGGTATTCCAGGGGGGCACATGCCACCCCTGGAATACCTCCCTATTCTTAACCTGTGTTTGAATAGGAAGGGAGGGGGGCTCAATAATGTTCCTAAATAGAAAAGGGGGGGCCCTGCAAGGAAAGTTTGGGAACCACTGCCCTATAGCAACACACAGCAGACATAGGCTGCAATTAATGAATACTTAACTATATGTCCCAGCACTTTATGACTTTTTAAGGTCCAGTTGTAGACTATGCAGGTCCTATAGAGCATTCAGGTCCTATAGATCATCATCAATCATTGCCTTTGTTCAGGTTCTATAATCTATAGATCTCCTCTTTATAGACCACTATAGCCAGAAATGTGTTTTGTGTCTGGGCAGTATACTATATATATGGAAAGGACAACTAGGGTATGTTCCTCAATGTCACACATTGTAGTTTGTTATATTTGGACTTTGTGGCTTCATGCACTAATCATTGTGATGTCACAAGATGCTGATGTATTTGTCACGCTAAGCTCTTTGAATGATATTTTTGTAAAATGACTAGTGTATGGTGTTCAGCAAGCTGGGAGTACAGCCCACAACATAATTTGGATGGGTGCCTCAGGGCAGTGATGACTCCTGTTGTCACTTATCTTGAGCTGGGAGCTAAAGTGTTATCATTTTTGTTGTATCAGTCTCAGCAATACACAGGAGATACATACCACGTGGCTGTGTTGCTGTGCAAGCAATATGGACATCTGCTTTAAACACACCCAGCATGTTCAGTTGTCATATTTTTACTCAAAACACACACCAAAAATATAGGTAGATGCCACAGATCCATTGTAGGGAGGCATTGGTTTATTAGGGTCCTCCCTGCTGTCTGCTAAGACCGACTTATGACTATAGACTATGCTTTTTGTCTACCTTGGTAAGTTATTCACTATATATATATATATATATATATATATATATATATAAAATGGCCATTGCTTTTTAGATTGATCAAGCATATGAGACACTAAATCAGGGTACAGACGTGGAGATATGGGTCAAATCGATGGCCGTTTCGAGCACTGTGTGCGCTCACGGCCCTCTATATGACCCATATAATCTGCCCCCATCGCTGTTTCTGAGCGGGACAAATTAATCCCACTCGAAAACAGCCATATCGGACATGACCGTAAATACAACCAATGTCCGATGCTTTGCCTAGAGACTGCTAGTCTCCAGGCAAAGCTTGACTGAGCCGGTGAGAGCAGAACTGTCTCTCCCCGGTTCCTCCGATATCTGACAGCAGCGTGATGACATCATATATCGCCATCAGCGGACCATAGCGGTCTCTATGCAAAGCATCAGACATCGGCTGTATTAACGGTCATGTCCGATATGGCTGTTTTCGAGCGGGATTTATTTGTCCCACTCGAAAACAGCGATGGGCGCGTATTATATGGGTCAGATAGACGGCCGTGAGCGTGCACTGTGCTCGAAATGGCCATGGATTTGACCCATATCTCCACATCTGTAACCTGCTTTATACCTCCGCACTTCTGAGTTTATACAAACTTTACATGTTTGTCTTGTATCCCTAAAGGCAGTGTTTGTTCTAGACTGCCCTAGGATGTGTTTTACTGCACAGGGGAATGCTTATGCTGACCATCAAGAGATTGTGTGACTAAACAAATTATCTTCATGAGAATCCTCTGCTGGGAGCTTCCTTCTAGGGATGCATACCAGTCCAGTGTGACAAAGTGACACCAGTGCTCCAGAAAGTAAGAAATCTGTCTTTTAAGCTAGGCATACATGGTTCGATTTTAGCACGATCGATCTTTGATTCGGTTTCAGATCCTGATCTTTTCATCATACATCGATCGTAATTGAGTCCAAAGTAGTACCACATGGAAGGTCTGATTTTAATGCGACAAAAATCGTTACAATGTTACAATTTTAGTATGATCGTTGTATGATGAAAATTTTCGAACATGTCTGATCACTTTTCGATCAATGTTTTGATAGGTATCAAAAATTTTCATCGATCGAACCATGTGTGCAGTATAAGATTTAAGTTTGATTGATGGAAACTTTGATGGTTTTAAGTCGATTTGAAAGCTTAAATCGAACCGTGTATGCCTAGCTGTAGTAACAGAGCTCGAAATGGATTATGGAATGCTTCTTAAAATATTTCTTTCTAAAACCTTTATTTTAAAAGGATTTGTTCCACTAAGGCGATTGCCGCAATTAAAATGTAGCCTATTGGATGCGATTTGGCGTGGCAGCAAGTGGACGCGTTTAAAAATCGCATCTTAGGGTTTGTGTCCATTGAAGCGTTCCCGTGCGGTTGCAACCGCGCGGCAGAACGCATGCCTAAGGTTGTCGTTTTTGCGACACAATTTTTTTTGTATTGCAAATGTGGATGCGGTTGGGGCGCGGATGTGTTTCAAAACGCTGCAGCTAGCGTTCAGAAACGCACCCTAAACTGCATCCGCACCCGAACTCGCACAACCGCACCAGTGGAAACTATATTGAAGTTTCCAATGGATGCGGTTGTGTGCGGGGGCGGCTGCAACCACACGGGAACGCTACAATGGAAACAAGCCCTTAATCAATTGGGACGAGATTTTTGAACGCGTCCCTATTCATTCTCTATGGGCGCGGATCAGGGGTGATCGGGTGCCGTCGAAATATCGCAGCCACAAATCGGGGATAAAAACGCTTCTGAACGCACCAGATATTGGCCGCACAAAATCACCTGTGATCTCCACCCACGATTAGGATAGTGGGAGATCGCTCAAGTTGGGAAATAGCCTAATAGTAAAAAAATTTAATGCATGTAAAGCTTTAGGCTCTTTTTCATAGGGTTGTGTGTATCTCTTTATGGCCTGTTATAGGCTGTTAACATACGTCAATAGTTGTAAGGTTATGTTCCCACAATAATCGCCTGGTGATCGGGTGCGATTGACCAGGTGATTTTCACCCACAATTTTATTTTTTTTAAATCCTGTCTATTCATGTCTATGGGCGCAATGAGAAAAAAAAATCCCAATCGTCCTTCGCCTGCAATCAGAACGCCGGGAGCCGCGATTCTGATCGCGCATCCAATCACAGCCACGCGTGATCACAGCCATCAGTTGAGTGGGGACAAGCCCATTCAACTGAATGGACGTGATCAACGCCGTTTTACGCACGCAATTAAAATCGTGAGCGATAGGCGATTAATCGCCTATGTGGGAACATAGCCCAACATGTTGATGTGGATGACTTGTCCAATTGGCTTATCCTTAGGGCTAGGGCTCAGACAGAACTTTATATGGAATGCCACAGAGGCTGACCACTTGTCAGCTGCCCTGGAGCCACCACAACTGGAGGTCACAACCTTTGAGCGGGTAGTTATTTCTTACATGTTGTATCTTGCCCTCAACTGCAGTTTATGGATAGCTGCCAACAACTCCTCTCACCCATTAATGGAAGGGTTTAGCGTAGTTTCAAACAGGGAGATGCCCCTGTCCCAAGATGTTTTATCATGTTTACAAAAATGCAGTTATTAATAACACTATCTAATGCAATATGTTTAGTTGCTAAATAGCTTTTGGGCTTTTTTTTTGCTAGCTGACACAGGTAAAACGTGCCTTCAGGACCTTTCTCACTAGATTTGTGCGATTCTTTTCTGTATTTCTGCAACACACAGCGCATGCACTGGTGGTGCCTGGCCAAACTCTCCTTGAGTCATGCATGACTCTGGCCGTAACTATTGTTACTACTGATTTCATGACTGATTCTAAAATTGCATCTAGCACAGGGTGCATAGATGATGCTTTGGGTACTTCTAGAACAAATATAACAATTAAGATGATTTTTTTTTATATGAAATGCTGACACTTTTGTTACATGTGCCATGTTACACATTTTGGTCCAAAGATGTACCATGGACTGGCTGGTATTTATAAACGTTGTGAAATTAACCGACTGTAAAGCAGTGGTCGGCCACTGAGTTGATATGGAGGGCCACAAGTGTGGCCCTCAGCATCACTAAAGGACCGCACATAACATTTTTAATCTATACTGACTTGTATAAGTATTTTTTATGAAAAAAATACAGCAGGTATAGCTAGAAGACCTTGTTTTTTATTTTTAAATAAAACTTGTTTTTATTGATACTGCAGGCATTAGGTAACACTGTAGTATGGTAATGCACATTTTGTGTCATGTGTACATTAGCTTAAGTTTATGCAGCCCAGTGTAATGAACAGAAATTAGACCGTGTAGTGACCGTGATTGTCAGTTACCTTCCTGCCTTCTTGTCCAGGGCACTGTGAAGCCTAGGACCACCCCTGGGTGTAGCTGTCATATGTAAACCTGGTTTTCTCGATCAACATTGACAGATTTACTGATGTCATTAGGAGCGCCAAATATGATTACAAAAGCCTGGTCAGAGGGTGACCGCTACACATTCCAATATATGGAATGTCCAATGTATATCATTTAAGGTTATGTGCCGCAATATATATATTATATAATCATCCCCTGTTCATAGGTGGGATAGTGGTAGCATAGCTGATGCGTCCTCACCCGGGATCTTCTTAGAGTGGGAAGAAGAGGAGAGGTGAGGTGAGGGACCTGCTTAGGCACTGTCTGAGATGTTGATTTGCTTTCACATACGCCAATCGGCATAAAAGCTGGAGCCTGAGTGAGTTCCTCGTCTCTCCTCCTCTTCCCACTCTAAGAGGATACCGGGTGAGGACGCATCAGGGGGAGATTGGTGAACAGGTGTTCCTATGCCCTATGTATTAACAGTTGGATTTCGGGGGCAACAAGTGGAGGACTGAGGGGAGCCACTGAAGACTGCCCAAAGGACCACAGGCCGCAGGTTGGACACCTAGGCTGTAAAGTATCATTACAGAAAAACCTTTATAGTTTTAGATTTGTTTGGACTGGATGAAAAAAGATAAAATGAATTAAATAAAAAAAAAAAGTGATCCCTAAAAACAAACAAAATACTTACCTTTCCTGGCTGCTCGCTCCCACACCGCCCTGCCTGGAGTGTCCGGTCCTCCAGACTTCAAGATGGAGAACCGAGACACTTCTGGCCTTGCTCCATCCACCTATCCACATCTGACTCAACATGACTCTGCGTTATCATGGCGGCACAGCCCAGGTGCTGTTATGAAACTGCAGAATGCCGCGTCTTCATTGCAGCACCACACTGTGCCGCTGGCGCCTGTCTTTTTTCGCTGCGCAGGATAACAGCAGTGGACACATGGCCTTGGGAAGATGAAACACAGAGTGAATTCTACGAGGCAAGGAACAGTGGAGTTGATGTCATCCCTCTTCTAATATCCTGGATAATAATAAAAGGTCATTTTTACTTTAACATCTATTGTAAAATAGCTGAATCACCTGTTGTGTGTACCTGCCTCAGTGGCAAAAACACCTACATGGGTTCTGCCATGAACTTAGCTGTCAATTTTGCTGGCTGTGAATACAGGGTGTGATGTCACTTCTAGTTTTCGACCAGCCTCTTCCGCGTTCCAGATGCCATAAGTGACGTCAGACTCCCCTCCCTCCTATTCAGTTCCTGCCTGCGTGGCGGGAGAGGGCATTACACTCCTTCGTAATGACCCACCCCGCACATCATCATCTGCACAAGCTAGGTGTGAATTTAGGATGCAGAGTGATACCCCCAGCCTCCTAAATTAACTTAGCATGTATATTTTGACATGTCAAGGATAATATAAATGATACTTCTGACTTCACTGATATTGCATTGGAAGGCCAGCTGATGTCCCATTGGTCGCTAGGCGAAATAGTGCACACACCTGTATGGATGTTGCTAGCCTGCTGAGCGACATAAAGGGAAATGCTCAAGCTTTCAAACTTGCAGGTGTTTTTTTTTTACCCCATATACCCCTGTTACACACTCCTTACTTTCCACAAGGACAACATCCATAAGGTTTTTGGTCTGAGGTATCAGAAGGGCATGAAAATGCTTGGAGATGTGCTAGATGAGGGGCTAGCTCTCTCTCCAGGAACTTACCTCCACATTTGGCATTTCTCCCAATAATTTCCACTACACCCAGGTTAAATCTTTTCTAGGCAATTTATTGGGTGACGGAATAATGTTCCCCCTCATTCGCTTTTCAATAGACTCCTAATGCCTAAAGCACAACACAAATCGGTAGTCGATCTTTCTCAGCGAATAAGACCCCATGAACGGTTCACACATTCACAAATAAGCTATGATATTGGAAATGCCATTAGAGGATACCTTTACTTTCATACAAAAAGGCTGGGTAGCAGTCCGGATATTCATATGTAATGAATCGTGGCATAAAACGCATTTGAAAATTATACACAGTGTGTATAGAGCCTTTAACGTTAAGCCTTCAAATCCTCACTCTGACAAATTGACTTCTTGCCCTAAATGCAATCGCCTCCAACGCTTACTTTGGGATTGCCCAGTTATTGTCGCTTTCTGGGATCAGGTTACCAATTTAATAACCACCATTACTAAACACTTAAGACAAACTATTATGTGGATCCACTTATTGTATGTCTCTTGACCCTGACTATGCCCCACAGCTCACTCATAGAAATGGTCGAATTTTTCAACTAGCTGACTTTGTGAGCTGATCGCAAAGCCCCTGAACATGGTATCACCACCAAAATTGCTGGAGATGTAAAGAAGGGTTGTGGGAGCATTGGGAAAAAAGTTTTGCTCTAGCACATGTAGTTTTTGCATAAATTAAGTTCAAAGTCCAAGTCAAAATGTCGACTTTCGAAATTTTGACTTGACTTTGGACTTAACTTATGTAAAAACAATTTCTGTTAGAGCAATACTTTGTTTTTTTTTTGTATACCCCCAACCCTTCTCTACATCTCCAGCAAGTTTGGTGATACCATGTTCAGGAGCAATTAACTACAAATCATAAAAATGACCATCTCTACTCGCTAGTAGTGATGTCCGAACTGTCCGCAAGGTGGACAGTTCGGCCGTGAACATGGAATGTTCACTTTCCTTCTAGACGGTGAACAGTATGGGTGTTCGACCCGCCATGTTCGCCGGCGAGAAGATTACTATTCTTCTGCCAGCCAGATCAAGAGCAGAAAGATCCTACCGGAGGAAGACTTTTAACACTAGAGACCAGGTAGAGAACCTGGTCTTCAAGTGAAACATTGTCTTTTAAACCGGAAATGACGTCACATCCAGTAATCCGAATAAGGAACTTCCAGGTGCCGGAAGTGACATCGGTCACTCACACACTCACTGTCGGGGAACTAAAAAGATTACTTAATGTCTTTCTGTTCTATGATCATTTTTTTGCACTACAAGTAAAAGACTCCCATACTAAAACAGTTTTGCAGTATGGAAGAGGTACCTCAGACGAACAGCTTCATCAGGTCCCTTTCTTCCGCTAGTCCCTGGTGTTTTACCCTTCATGTATATTGTGCATGCCTCCCAACAAGGCCACACTGACATCCATACTGACAGCTGACTGGTGTTTGGTTAGTGGTAAGTGTTAGCGATGAAGGAGCTCCGCTAGCATGAAGGAGCTCAATAACGTTTTACAAGGGGGCCCAGGCAACCATTTTGACTGTCAAAATAGCCATTTAATAGCCCCCCCCCCCAAATCAGCAGGGGATGGCCCCGCTGGCATAAACAATAAAGCACAGAGGCAGATGAAAGAGCTGCCAGAGGGCCGCCCTCCCATCTTGCTCTACCTGTTTGTGAGAGAGAGAGTGGACTCACGCTTACAGCTCTCACATACATACAGCTGAGCACTGTGTAATCAGCTAGTGTGGCTAATTACACAGTGCAATCTGCCCATAGGTGGATCTTTCCTATAATTCTTTAACTGTCTGTGAGCTGGGCCAACAAGAGGGAGACCCTATTTTTTTTATTTTTTTTTATTGTGATAGTGTGTTAGGTCCTCAACAGTGGAGGGTGGATAAGGGGGTGACCATAACACCTTTTTCTAATTATTATAAGCCCTACCTGAATTGGGTGCTGTTTAGGCTATTGAAGAATGAGGTGGCTAGATGGATGATACTCAATGTGCACTCTGAATTTTGAGGAGAACTATACAAATAATATTACTAGTAGTAGTAGTAGTAGAAGTAAATATTCAACAAGGATTTCTAAAGCTGGCCAAACACTGTAATAAACCTCCTGTACAGGACAATTTCTGCTGTACAATTGTATTGTACAACACACTATCAAAAAAAAAACTAGGGCTCCCTCTTGTTGGCCCAGTCTCTATCACCGGGAGGTTAATATGGGTATTCCCCTTGTTCAAGTTTGGCATCAGATCTGGCATGAACCAGGAAGGTGGGGTGGTGCATGCTTGTTGCCCCCCTTCCCTGGATGACCAGATCCGCTGTGGTGCCTTGAATTGTCTAGAATAGGGCCACACTTGTTTGTCTGTGCTACTCGGCCTTCTGTGCTAGGCTCTAAGCTTAGTGGCGATTATACTACGTTTCAGGGGTAGGTGTTATGTGAAGACATCTTTCCAGATGATAGGTCAGCTGTACTTCTTCTGCAGAGACCTCTATTTCAGAGATGTATGTACTCCGTTTTGTTTCTAGTTCTTCCATGGTCTCATCTCTCTAACTTGATTGCTCTTCGTGGCCACTAGGTTTACCATTTTGTCAAGTGTGAATACCTAATCCACAACAGGACTCCATCCCAAGTCATCTGGCACCACACTTTAAATGTGCATCCCATCCACCTGTTACTTTTCATTCATGTGGACAGTTGCAGCAAAGACACACACAAACCTAGTAACAAAGGTAGAGTAAACTTGCACTTTAAAATTTAGACATTCAGGTTACAAAGGGTTACAAATAAATTGATTTCACCAGCAAAAACAAAAAAACTGAGAGAGAAATAATTAAAGTGGGAAAAAAGATTGACAAATATATAATATGTACCTTAGTACAAGTGATCTGTTGGCGGCAGAGTGGGCAGGTGTTGTTCTGATTCATCCAGGTGATGATGCAGTCATAAAGGAAGCGGTGGGAGCAGGGTAGTCTGGTGGTTGGTGCTCCCTCTTCTACTTCTTCCAAGCAGATTCTGCAGTATGGGTCCTCCTCCCTCTCCTGGTTACTGAGAGGGGTTCCTCTGCTGCCATATATGAGCTATGGACATTGGGATTGGAGTGATGGGAAAATCTTGTCCTATAAAAACCACATCGTTTCTGATCATGGCCCATTCATTTGAATAGGGTCACCTCCACATGCGTAATCGAACGCGATGCGACATGCAATCTGAAATGCAACTTACCGTGCTTGGGCGTTTGTGGCCGATCATGCCTATGTCACGGTTTTAAATCACATCTCACTGAATTGCGATACAATTTTTAAACGCGCCACCATACATTCTCTATGGGAGCGATTAAGGGTGATCAGGCTTCCGCTTCCAAAAACGCACCCAAATCGCGCCCAATCGCTAGAAAAATCGCTAGTGATCACCGCTGCGCCATTAGAGTTGCCGGTTATCGCCTAAGTGGAAACATGCCCATATGAAGTTTGAGGGGGGAGGGGCAATCTATTTAACCTCCCTAGCCGTCTGCCCATAGCGTGCTGTTTTTAATTGCGCGGTATGGGCAATCACGGCAGAATACAATGTACACTGCCTGTCATTTCCTCCCTCCCCCACCCACACAGCCGGTGACATAAATGATGCTGGCTGTGTGGGCGGTAAAGCCGGCACTTCTCCATTAACATAGAGGTGTATGGTGCCCCCTTCCACGTCACCATGACGCGATTGGGACGATGCCGAAACCCCGGTGGGTGTATGGGCTACACCTGATGCCCGGTTGGGGCTGCGGTTGGGGCGAACCTGAATGCCAAAGGAACAGGGTTCCAACCGCTAGGGAGGTTAAAATAGTTATTAATAATGTAATGATTATTTTTCTCCTTCCTAACTACAACAGGAAAGTTGTCCAAATATTAATGACTACCCTAAACTGGGGATAAAAAACTAATGTGAGAAGTTGTTATTCTAAAAATCTTCATCTACTCGCATATTAAATTTATACCAGCAATAAGTAGTCTTTATGTAGAAAACTATGATTTAAATCAAGCCTCACTGACAAGTGATTTAAATCCGTCCACCCTGCCCAATACAGCAAATGACTGTTTGAAAGCCCCTTGTGATGCTCCGCTATGATGCCTCTGGGTCACAGGAATGCCAACAATTCTGTTATGTAACTTTTCAGGGTAAATATGTTGTATCCATGCTTGTGGGTTTATTATACTATATAATATATAGTTTATAGCATTATTATTTTGGAAAACAAATAGAACTATGGGCTAAAAATATATTTTGCAATAGAATATTTATGTAACATTTTCAGCGGCATTCCTGGAAGAGTTGGTGGTCTTTACCAGGTGGCACCACGGTGTGGATGTTGGTGAGAAGAAGAGTGTCATCAGTGCTCCCGGTGCTGAAGCATGCTCTTCTTCCTGGCATTGAGTTAAGCCAGATCCATCAGGTGGATTAGTCTCTCAAGAACACTAGACAATGCATAAATGAAACACAACATATCTGATGGAACCCGTGCTGAGGAGGTTACCTCATTGCTCTAGCCTACTATTGACCACCAATGCTGGTGTGGTGTGGTGTTTATAGTGACTTCCAACCACTGATGACTAGTGGTGGAATTTGGGGGGTTCGCCAACTAATGGCACCTCTATTTATGTACATTTGTAACCACTGAAGAGATGCTTCATCAGGTAATGGGGGTGGTTAGGGGAAAGGAAGATTTACTTGCATATGCATAGTCCACTGTTGTAACGTGGTTATTTAATGTTGATAACTGTTATCGTGTCTGTCAATGTTAAGTTTCTTAACCCTCCTATTTAATTTTTCGGCCTTTCGTAAACTTTTAATTCGGCCAGACATGTTGTCTGTAATTATTGGATCGATTTCTCTGCTGTGGATGGGTCCCCATCCAAAATAAGTGCCGGCACACAAAAAAATTCTCAGCATGACCATGGGTAAATTCCCTCATACATGTTTAGATTTTGCGGCAGATTGACCACGTGTGATGACATCGCCATCGATCTGGCGTGAAATCTAAACGTGTGTGAGGGGCTTTACCCATGGTTATACCCGATTCTCGCCGCAGGGTGGACAGTTTGGCTGCGATCATGGATGTTCGCACTCCTAGCCAGTGAGCAGTCGGGTGTTCGACCCGCCCTGTTCACCAGCAAGATGGCGCTCTCTATTCTTCCTCCAGCAGGATCAGGAGCAGTAAGATCCCGCCGGAGGAATCTTTTCCCTGAAGACCGAGTAGAGAACCCGGTCTTGCAGTGAAAAGTCGTCTCAGAAAACCAAGAAATCATGCGTTCCAGGTACCGGACGTCACTTCCGGTTTTCTGAGCCGACTTTTCACTGCAAGACTTATTGGTGGGGAATTTGAATCTGCCCGTGCACTATTTTGAAAAGTCTGATCCGCCTGTTTGTGGACGGACCTTGGGAAAGTTTGGCTATCACTACTTACCAGCCTTTACTTTGTGCTAATTGAATAGGAGGATCATTGTTGCTTACAACTTGGCCCTGAATAGGGGGATGTCAGGCCCTATGTAACTATAGTAAAGTAAAACCAGAGAGGCAAGGAAGAAGCTTTTGTGGCTGGTGAAGGTAATAGGAGATAGGTCGTAGGTTTAACCCTTAGACACAACTTTTTTCCTTTAAAAGTTTAAACTGTTCACTCTTAATATCTTTAAGCGTACACTCATACAGTGAATAAACACTTGTTCTGGGCTGTGAGGAAATTATTCTAATTTTTTTGCCAGGTACAATAGAGCTTTTGTGATCGTGCTTGTTGCATTACTGACACACATACTATATGCTTGGTTGTTAGAGTAAGCTGATTATGAAAGAACTGTGAGAACGGAGAGCTAATAGTGCTTTGAAACTCTATATTTCTGAATCTTAAATTGTGCAAACCTTTACGATTCCTGTATTAAAGGCTCGGCCTGTCCAAGACTGGCATGGACACTAATACCGTGTTTCCCTGAAAACAAGACAGTGTCTTATATTAATTTTTACTCCCAAAGATGCCCTATGTCTTATTTTCAAGGGATGTCTTATTTTTCCATGAAGAATAAGGCACTGGGGTATCAAGGTGGGGGGATTAGAGGGGGCAATCAAAATGGCACAGGAGATTCAGGGAAAGCACCTTCTAACTTCTGGGGGCTGTACAGGAAGTACCAAAAGAGCCCTTGGTTGTGTACAAAGGCCAGAATATATCCATTGCTATAACATCGTAATGACAACTGCACATTTTTCTTTTACATTTTTGTTTTGTATTTTATGAAGAGGGAGGATTTATACTTATGTCTGGTCCTATTATAGCCAATACATGAAGTAAGGACCAAAACATCTATATGTAGATATTTCTTGTTATCATAGTCCTCTTACCCACTCCAGCAGGTGCATGTATGTTCCTTGTAATATGTGCACACAGCAGTTTCAAATTTATTTGTTTAAACTCCATTCTGTAGCTGCTAAAATAATTTTAATTATAGTTTTGTGATTAATGGTTTAATTTTATCAGTATATTGCTGCATGAAAGACCTACAGTTCCTGGGGAGATCTAGTGGAATCTGGTAATCCATTAAAACAGAAGCCACCACATTACCTTTTCCATTTGCCATGCTAACAGAAGTTTTTTTTTCTCTTTGGGCTTACAATTTCGATGTATCCTAAAAAACTAATAAAAATATATGCAGTGTTGATTTTAATGTATTGGGTTCCATTGAGTGACATGGGCGTTCTATATTTTCCAACTATCATTTACTTAATGGCATAGACAACATAGATAATGCCTTTGGAGTAACTTTGGAGTAACTGGAGGAACTTTGCCATCTTCTTGTGGACCATAAGCCACATTTACAGACTAAAGGCCTCATACACCTTACAATCTTACCATACAATTTCTGTGCAATCCATTTTTGTTGTGTAGTTTTCAGGTTTTTTTGATGCTCGATGTACCCCTGTCTTCACACACAAATCACATACCATCCACTCGTAATAAACGATTATCGCAAGTTTACTAACAGGAAGGATATTTACAGGCTCTCGCCATCACCCAAATGGTAGGTATAAGTCATAGACTTAAGATGCTATAGTTTCAAACGATGACTAAAAATCCTGCTGAGAGTGGAAGGAGGTAGCCGTGATGTGGTCAGTCCAGGAGGGGAGGCTTGATCCAGATGACAGGCCTCAACTCTATTCCGGTGACACACAGCAACCCTCACAGCATGCAGGAGATGACAGAATGGCCCAGAACATTCAGCAGGGTGATTTATCACCTAGGGCCATGGAGTGTCCAGAACCAGTAACTGGGCAGATTAGTAAGGCTACATAAGAAGCAAAGAGGGCTTTGGCTCAACCTCTGGTGAAACCTCAGCAGTTGCTTGGCACATAATACATTTTACTGACAAACACATTTTTACAGACATTAACCATGTCATGGCCAGACCTGTTTGTATTTTCACTACACTACAGTTCTACCAAACCTTGTAATGTGAGGACCTTTCTAAACCTTCTAATCACAATGTATTCAATCAGGGAGGACCCGGCACTACATAGCTGTTGGCAGATCTAAAGAAAATTGTATGGAGTGGTCTAAAGGTGTATGGGGGCTTAAGTCCGCCTTGTTGTGCTGTTCAGTATTACATGCGCATTTTGTTTTCATCTTTCTGTAATTTTAATAATTCTTCACTGTGTCTATTATTATTATTATGATCTTTTCATTTACATGTTACAATGATTTCCATTAGTTACATAAAAGCAATATTATGAAAGCTGGAGAGAAAACTGTTTTTCTCAGCACACAGTGTTAATATGGATGTCTGGCAGATAAACGGTTCCTTGATTAGAAATCTGATTACGTAAATTCAGTGAATTTCATAATAAGCAGGTGCAGAACACAAAACCTTCTGAAATACCAGGTGCAAGGCCTTGTTACACATTATGTCGTGTGGTTTGCTGTGTTGTGTTAGGAATCAGATGCTGTTCTATTAAATGCGATTGGTGAATTATACCAATTTACAAGGGGTTATTAACATGTTTAAATAATTATTTTTAACATTGATGCATCCTAAAAAGAACACTGAAAGCTGTGCCTGTTATTGGGAGTTGCATGCATGCTCCTTTGTGCTCCAGGCTAGTTCTAGTGCTTTTATTGCACTGGCAATGCAAGTGCGACCCAATTTGGCACTGATGTATCTGCAAGTGGGTTCACATGGGGGTATGTGGAAATAGATTTCATATACGGTAAGCCTTTTTTACACTGGTAAATATATTGGGCACAAGTATCTCAAAATTCCTAGTGCCTGTTAATTTTGAGAACTTGTGTTTTGGGAGTAGAGCCCACTTTTAGGGACCCCTTCAGAGCACCCCAAATGGCCTTATAGGCCATATCCACACCTATCAGCATAGAATGATCTAAAGTACTGTTAAAAATATGAGGTAGGTAGTACTATAGAACGTAAAACATTAGAGAACAAGAAGAAAAATACCTACCTTTCATTTTGTGCTTCAGAATAAACATTGCTTACCATATTGCTTTTACCATATGCCAGAATGTTAATTAAATTCATCTGAAAATAATGAGTAATTTTGAAAGTTAGAATATAGCCCCTTAACCCCAACACACTCAATTTGTAAAAGCTAGGACAAGGCATCCTCTTGATGTGTAAGGCCCTTCATACACGTTTCGATCTTCCTGTTCGATCGACCTAAACCGATCGATTTAAAAGTCAAAAATCGATGGCTGTCCAGATGGTTCGATCGACCTAGTTAAATCAAATTTAGACAAAAGTTCGATCGAAAAATTATCGGACATGACGGAAAATTTTGATCGATCAAATGTTATTTTGTTGTGCCTGACCGATTTTCTATCAAATATTGGTTTCTCCATTTGGGAGGTAGTTCAATCATACTTTGTTCGATGTATGGGAGTGTTTAGTTTAGCTCCTTGTTTGCTTCCTGTATGTACACAGACTTAACCATCAACTAAAGCTGTGTACAGATTTTAGTTGTTAGGAAATATTTCCAATGATTACAGAATTATTGAGTGTTATACACACACAGCACTCAATTACTTTGGGCAGAGAGCTTAGCAAGTGACACCCACCCACAGTGTAAATGCTCCCATTGGGAACAACAGCCTTTGGGTAGGTTGGCTGTCCTGCTACATCACTGAACAGTGTAGACCAATGGTACCCCAGATGATCACAGACAGACGTCATCTTCTATTTTCTTATATCTATACACAGTTTGAAAGGCTAGCACACTTTGTGAGTTCCTGGTAGTATGTTGGCAAATAAAATCTGACGGTATGCAACATTGTAATTTTACCTTTTCATGACATTTTGTTATTCTTCATGGACCTCTATGGGAATTTCTTGTCTGTCTAAATTAGAATTGTAACCCCTAACCTCTGTGAGCTCCCTTTGGTGCCTGCAACTTCTTTTATTCTGAGGGATTTAGAGCTTTCACACTAGCTACACTTTGACTGCGATGTGATTTTTACTGACAACAAATGCGTTGGCATTAATGCCAGACATGGCTGTTGACAGTCAACACAACCATGCATTAACACATTCTGGTATGCTTGCACCGTGGCCAAGAAATTGCATGCTGCAGGACGTTTGTGTAAAGCTGGGCATACGTGGAATCGACCGGCAATTAATCACAGCGTGGTGACGTCTCCATGCTGTGATTGATCGTGGGTCAATCAAACGGCAATCAATGTGCACCACATGCGCACATCAATTCCCGTTTGATGGGGACCTGGGTTCCCTGGGGTCCCCAGGGCCTCTGCTTCTCCCCTTCTTCAGCTAGCTTATCACAATCTGTGTGCCCTTTTAGCTGCAGCCCGGCCATTACTTTGAATGGACACCTGCTGCCCCCATTCAAAGTATTGGATTTCGACCAAGGTTTTCCAACATGTTGGAAACCTGTTTGGTCAAATTCCTTCGAGCAGGATCAACGGAACTGTGGATGACTCAAATATTGTAACAAATTAGAACAACATCGGGTGCCGTGAGCGTGCATGGCGCTCGATGTTGCTCAAATCTGTTTCTTCATCGAGCCCTGTATGCCCGGCTTTAATGCACATTAACACATAACGCAACACATGGGTCAGTGTGAAAGGTACAACAGTTTTCCTACTTAAATGTGAGGCACCATGGCTTTTGCAAATGGGCTCTCTGGAGTTCTAGCTGTCTTGGCCACAGTGGTATAAAAGATCTGCCATTTGTGGGAGGTCATACAAGGATTTGACAAAAATTATTCACCCAGCTGCATATTTGCTGCTCAGTATTCATTGCAAAGCGGATCTGAAACAGGTAACAAGAACCAGAAGCCATTCGAATAATTATAAAATAATCTACTAGCTGCTTTCTTTCAAATGTTGTGTTTTGACTTGAAATTCATGCCTTTTTATTATTGTTATATGTTTCTATTAAACTGGTTCCTCTCTGACTGGTTGAAGCAAGTGTATAAGTCAGACATTGATATTATGGTGCCCTCTTTTGCTGCCACATTGGGCTAAAATCTAATAGACCAAATCAACTGGAGACTAGAGAAGTGGGATGTGCAGACTAATGCTGGCAAGCGCTGAGCTCATTGTGGTTTATCTGAAATAAAACAATGACATATATGACAGATACACATTAGAGTGTGCATGCTGTGAGTTGTATATCTGTCCAGACTATACCTCATTTCCCCCATAGGACATACATTAGTAGGAGCTTCTTACAACATTCTTCTAGAAGAGCTTCAATATTTAACTTATATGCATGCCTCTTGTTAAGAAGCCCATATAATCTAAGCACAGGCTTACCTATGAAAATAGGTCTGTTTCATATGTATGTATGCATGCTGCTCACCCAGGTCGTTTCAGATAGACAATCGAGATTTGTATTTATAAAATAGCATGTAATTTATAAAGTTATTTTAAAAATCTTCAAATACAAATAAAAAAGTTACATTTACAAGTGCCATAAACACATTATTCCTTTTTTTTATTGCATGTTGCTGTATGAAAAGTCTTTATCCTGGACTTACATGATGTTACAAGTGTGTTTGGCTTTTGCATGTTGTATACCAGGTTGGCAAACAATTAAGTGTGTTTATACCATTTATTGTGGTATATTTCCTTTTACAGACATTCTAAATGACTTTATTCTGGCAGACAGCATTGTTTTGTTTTTGGACAAGTGACATGCCATTGAAAATTCTTTATTGTGCAAACAGGGGCATGCATAGCGAAGAGATGATGTCATCTGTCTTGTAAAAATCCTTTCCTAATCCCCCATGGATTCATGTAATTCATAATGTTACATTTGCTCAATTCCATGATCAATTATTTATTGCGTGTGTTCATTTTAAATATTAATAAAATACACCAAAAGCTACAATGGGAACTTTAATTGTAGGATTCTTGTTGATTTCATTCTACATTCATGCATAATTAAGTATCTACCTGTTCATCATTAGTTGGTACTAGGGAAAAGCTTTGGTCTTTTTGTTGCAGTGGGTGTACCTTAAAAGATTAGTGATAAATGGTCCTTGTACCTGGAGCAATAGTTATGGCCACTGTTTTAACCCCTACCATTCCATAGCCCTTTCTTGGTGTAGATCCTTTGCTGGTTCAGCTTGGGCTGTGTATTCTATGGTTTCTGATTCTGTCCTGATTTGCTCGTTGGCTTTAATATCTACTTTTGCCTTGCACATAAAAAGCCCACAAAGTGGATATCATCATACAAAAAAGCTCCAGATGTTTAAGATTCAGATGTTCATTCTGGAGACACAATAGGTCAATAAAATAGTAAAACAAATGTGATGCTTATTATAATGTAAGACAAACACCTAGACATACCTCTTCAACAATAGACATACCGCTTCTAAAGTAAAGAGGAGCTTGAGAGGTTGCCCATTTTTCCATAGTATGTTGTCTAGGGAAAAAAAGGTAGTTGACCAATAGCATAAAGATATAGACTTTAGGACACTCATTACTTCATATCTACTATATTACTTCATGTTTTCTGTATGTGCTTTTAAATAACATGCTTTTTCTGGAAATGCTTTACTCTAGATTACAAGTTTTTGGTAAAGTTCATCTATTCACTATTGTGCTTGAGCATGTAAAGTGGGCCCATCCACCTTTCTTCCAAGATAGATGGGTGAGGAATGGCAATTAATAGAATAAGGTAAATGTAGATGGTGTTGTAACATATTCACCAAAATTCAACATGACTATCTAATGTCTATGGGTACTTTTAAGCATTTTGGTGCCATCTAGCTTTGAGGTTGGCTATATTGTTTTGTATCTGCCAAATGGCAGATATAGATGTGTACTGCAATAAAAGTGTTATATTTAGCCTCTGGGAAATCAAGTGAGTTTTGGCCTAATGGGCTAAATATAGCTTCTGCTGGTTTCTACAATACTTAAAAGGTTGTATCTGAACTGGGATCCTCGACTGCAGCATTAGTAATCTGTAATGAAGTTTTTGAATTTGTTTGCTGGGTTTCTATCACAAATTACAAAGACTGATTGAGGCTGGTGCATGTTTGGCCACATAGTCACTTCTCTCCCTCCAGCTAATTGTTACAAAGCCTTGCATAGACTTGTTGTCTGACATACACCACTTTATGTCTGGTGACCTACAGAAGAGACTGATTCTAGCCATACACTCTGAGATAAAAATTAGGATCCATTAAAACAGACCAATGTATCCCGACGGCAGTATTGGTTTGGATCGTAATATTCGGCAAAAAAGCTACCACATTGAAAATCCAATTTAGGATCGTATTTTTTTTTTTTTTTTACGAGGATGTCATCGAAATTCATTGCCGTTTATATCGGCCATTGTGATGTATTTTTTTTTTTAAAGGGGAAGCCTCGGCAGTAATTGGTCGGTAAACACTATGAAAACAGTATGAAGTTTCCCGATGTTGCCAGACCAATTAAAATTTTTGAACATGTCCAATAAATTACGATTGTAAAAAAACTGCAATTACGATCGTAATATATCGGTTGTACCATGTGGACATGTGCGGATTTCAGGACGATAAAATGCTTTCATTGGTCGGTTTTAATGGATCGTAATTTTTATCTCAGAGTGTATGGCCTGCTTGAACCTTTCCAGACACAAAACAAAGATAGAAGAAGCGGTCTGTTCTAATTTTTGTATCTATAATCAGGATGGATAAACACAAGGATGCAAAAGAAACAATTTGAAGTGTTCTAATTACCATTACATCTTAATAAGAACAGGGTATCTGTTATGAGTACTGGTTTGCTCAGCGATGAGCTAATTATTGGACTTATTCATCCATTCTTTTGTTAGTATGACAGGAATGGTCCGGAATCTTTCAAAAGTTTCACAGGCATATTCTGCATTCAAGCAGGGAAGAAGATTGTACAGGGTCATAAAACAGCTCTGATTTAAACCAGGGGTGGGCAAACTTCTGACACGTGGGCAAACACATGGGTCAATGGTTTTTGAAATTTGAAAGAGGAACCTGTAAGGTCAACCCTGCCCTATGTCCTTCTAGCCTGGGTGGCAAATGTTAAAAACATTACATAATTTTTTTTCTGTACTGGTTTATAAACAATATTCATATTGGCAGGGTGGTTAAAAAAATCGGGGGTGCCCACAGCTTGGCCCGCCAGAGAACGGTCATGTCCGATATTTTCTGGCCTTTGCCGTTAGTTTCAATGGAGAGCGGTGTCTTCATTGAAGCTAACGGCCGGCACACAAAGGGTGCCAGCTGATGCTGTCAGCTCTGGAGAGCAGCGTGATGACATCATCACACTGCAATCCAGAGCTGTTCTGACCTGCTCTGTCGACCCCTACTCGTTATGTGTGTGGGGGCCTTTATTAATTTCCCTCTGTTACATTTTCACATTTGGCAAAAACTTGCTGCAAAGTTTTCTTTTGTGAAAGTTTTGCTGTGTTGTAGGGACAATCTAGAGGTGGTCATTGTGCCTAAGCAGTGTGTGACACATTTTAGCTTTTCTCCTCAATCATAGCATTCCTGGTATTCCTGGTATGTTCTTGTGACTATCCGGTTACCCCCAGCAACACTAGTTCACTGATAATATTTAAGTCTCCACTTCTTTAGCAAGGTCCCACTTTTATGGGTTAGTCCATAAGTTTGATTTGTAGAAATACAGGTACACGTCAACCACGACTCTTCTGAAGCTGCTTCTTCCTTACGTGTTTCATCCATACCAATCTTTATACACAGGTTCTAATGTCTCCAAACCCCATAAAGTGTGTGATATTTGTTTTGGTGGAGAGTCTATGAAAGAACACTTGATTTTTGCTACTGTCAGTGAGTGGGACCATCACTATTATCGCTATTGTGGTTGATTTTATCTGAAACATCCCAAAAGTTTACTTCAGTTAGTCAATAAATGGTATCACTTGAACTCCAAACTTTCTGTATTTATCGATGGCTTACACGGTACAACACTCTACTGTTGCTATGGTTGATTTATGGTACTGTGTTGAGCAACACTGATTGTTGGACCCTGGTGCTATGAGGCCACAGGGCTAGCCACTTAAGCCACAATCAATATTATATGTTATTGCTTGTCATTAATAACAAGGCAAAGCATTGGACATCGCCGTATTAACGGTCATGTCCGATAAGGCTGTTTTCGAGCGGTATTGATTTGTCCCCCTCGAAAACAGCTATAGGGGCAGATTATATGGGTCAGATAGATGGCCGTGAGCATGCACGGCGCTCGAAGCGGCCATCGATTTGACCCATATCCCCACGTCTGTACCCTGCTTTATTGTCACCTTGTTCTCATGACTGGCCTGTGTATGCTTTTTGCTAACCTTCATGTATTCTGATATGGATGCAGTTATATTGTTTTTTGTATAAAATACAAAAAAAACATTAATACCAACATTCAAAATTATTTTAGAAATGATTGCTATAATTGGTGGGCTTGTGAATCTCCGTTGTAGCAGATCTTAGTCTTCTCATTCAGCACGGTCAGCACATTTAATTATCAGTGTTAAAAATGACAATGAAAAACATGGTGTGAAGAATGGGTATCCTGACACAAAAGGGCCACGGTGTTTTATTTTCATGTATGGAGTAGTTGACACGGACGTGCCTCTCGCTAAGTCAACATTTGAGAAATCTTGACTTTGATCTGGCCGGCATAATGCTCGGTTATAAAGGAAGTGTTGAGACATGTAGAGATGATAGAGATGTACTGACATGTTCATGTCTTCTTCAAAAAGAGACTGCATACACTGAAACTTCCTTTCAGCCAGGGTGTTTATGTGCTCAGGTACTGTTTTGTTTAATGTTTTAACAAGGGTGGGGGACCATGCCTTCCCCTCTAAGGCCCTACAGTTATATGCTTCTCCTTGTTAATGTGTCTCATTTGGTTGCAGCAGACTAACATAAAAATGTGACCTTAGGGGGCGGATAAAGACTATTTTCTATGAAAGAGGATTTGGAATATGTAAAACCAGACACATTTCTAAAGGATTTAGTTTTAAATATGTTTACCTTGGATCTACTTGGTTTAGTTGTATTAATGTTATTGATTTATATAGCACTGACATATTCGGCAGAGCATGTTGAACATTTACCATTCATCTCCTTGTTACGAGGTCACAGTGGTATTTTGTGCAAGTGTGTTAAAATTAAACACATTACTCTGACATTTGTACATAACCCTTACTGTATATTAGATTTAGCGAATGTGCAAATGCACATTTTTGATCAGAGGTGTATAAAATATAGTTGGATTTGGTTAAATATTCAATTGAAAAGACAAAATAATTTGAAGGTCCTTCTAAATTAAAATACAGGGATCGTCGTCTTGCGTTGTAGGTATTGACATCAGTGCATGCAATGTAAACCAATAGCAGCTTATAGAAGAGGTAGTGGGGAACGCGTCACACATAGGAGAAGCCTATGGCCAGTGTTTTGATGCGCCACAAGTTCAGACCATTACTTTGTCACGTCCTGTTTCCGCAGGCATGTTGAACCCGCATCACTTCAATATATATAGATTCCTGTATTTTTTTATGTGTTCTGCCATAGGAAACAATGGATTTTTTTTTTTTTAAAGTGATGTTTAATATGGAAAAAAACATGTAAAAAATGTCCAAAATGCCCAGTTGTAAATGAGCAATAACCTCTTGCATTGTATAGGTGTCCCTAACTAAGTCAAAATTTACACTGTCAGTTCTCAAGCTGCTTTCAGCTCAAGAACCAACAGTGCGCTCCCACAGCCTTGGGAGAAACGGCTCCCTGCTCCCAAAATAGTGCAGGCGTTCCCAGTCCGTCTAAATTATGACCCCATAGAGGTCCTATTGGACAGAGCCCGAAAAGCGACTAGCGGACGCCTAATGCTGCGTCTGCTGGTCGGTTACGTTAAAAGATTGTTTACCTGGTGGTTAATAACTGCCAGTGTAAATGAGCCCTAAAGGTAAACTTTTCCTTGCTTTTTTTTCTAGGGGATTTAGAGTTAACCATTTGAGAAGTTTACATTTAGGCAGTACCTCCTCAAAATCTTTGGGATGTGTTTCCTCAGTTTAGATCCCCCTCCCCCCCTTTCTTATTCTCCTTGCCAATACTAAGAAATTTTTTTTTCTGAGTAAGGAATTGCTATCTAACCATTTAATAACTCTTTTAATTTAAGAGGCCCCCATACACCTTACAATCTTTCCATACAATTTCTGTACAATACAATTTTGTTCTACCATAACCATGTAATATGATGACCTTTCTAATCCTTCCAATCACTATGTATTCTATCAGGGAGTTTTTGGTAGATCTAATGGCGATTTTATGGATCGATCTTAAGGTGTATGGGGGGCTTTTGTAAATAAATTGGCCTTTTGTAACAATGAATTTTTGTAACAATTTGTATCCCAGTGCCAGAAACAGTATTACATGTGTGCACCATATCTGTGTAATATCATTCATTCTGTTGTTTGAGGTCATCAATTTACAGTCTGATCCATTCATTGGAGTCATCTGTATGTTTAGCTGTCTGCTAATCAATAATGATGAGCAGATTAACACGTCAAATTAGTTCGCTGGCTGACCTGATTCATCAGGAGGATATTCTGGATCATGTGGTTTGGAAGTAGCATTTACTATTACAAGGCACACATTTCTGTCTGACTGTTGGACCTTCTTCATTGAGGTCTGTTCATTAATGAAACCATTTACAGTGGATGTTTATACACCATGGGTTGAAGGTTAAAATTTTGAATAACCTGGTTCCTGCATTGTGAAGTACTCATAACCACTTTTTTAATACCATATTCATTGACAGTGACGGTAATCCCCAAGGTGACCAACCTGCAGTGCTAGGAACTCACCTGTCCACCGACCCCCCCCCACTGATGAGTCTTTGCTTGGAATTATCTTAGAGTGGGAAGAGGAGGAGAGGCGAAGGACTTGCTCAGGCCTTGTCTGGGTCACTGATTGGCTTTCATGTATGCCAATTGGCCTGTCCAGCTAGAGCAGTCAGCAGACAGGTGAGAGCCTATGCTCCCACTATTTCACTAACAAATGGGGGATGATTGTATAATATATATTGTGGCACTTAACCTCAGGATATGGGCACATAGCCTTTCATGATATATATCACACAAAATGTGTATTACTACACTACACTATTCCCTAATGCTTCAAGTATAATTTAAAACAAGTTTAATTATTTCCTTACAAAATGCTTACACAAATCATTATAGATTGAAAATGTTATGAGCAGCCCTTCAGTGATGCCGAGGGCTGCACATGTGGCCCTCCATATCAACTCCATTGCCCACCACTGTACACAATACAAACAACGCATTTTGGGTCTGAAAATGGTGATTTCATCAGGACAGGTATACTGAGAAACTACTGACAAATTATATAAGAGGTATAATAAGTATATGTCCATGGCTATTCAGACTGAAACACATGATTAACCCCTATAATTTCCTACCTGCCCAGAGGTTCCTACTCCGGCGTCACTGGAAAAGCCGGAGTTATGCTGGAAAAAAAGCGTCACCACTCCATTTACATAGAGTTCTATGGCGCCGCCTACCCCCTTTGCGTCACCGGTGCCGATGGTCACTATACATGCCAATGCTCCTGATCAGTGGGGGAATCCAGACAGGTAGGTTTTTCCAACTCGGGCTGAGTTTTATGATGGATGAAACCCATCCAGGAGGTTAAAACATTCATGTAATCAATCTAATTTGGGATGTAATATATTCTAATATCAATTAGATTTTTGTTAGGTAATAATAAAACTGTAAAAAGTTAAACACAAAACATTAGTATATGGATTCATATATGATAAGAGTATGTAATATGATTAATTATCAAGATAAAATTCTCTGTCTGTACAAAATGGCTGATTTGACCTCATGTTTATAATGTACCCCTGCGTGTGTCCAAGCTGTTCCCAGTAATCTTTTTGTGGCAGACGATTTAGCAACATGTTGAAAATATTTCAAATTCCTTACATATTTCTATTTCTAAAGTTGTTTATTACTGTTCATTTAAGGAACACCAAGTTACAAATTGCTTGTACAGAGAGCTACGGTAATGTGTGTTTTACTTAGAAGCACTGATAAAAATTGTGCACACTCTGTATTTTTTCTATAAATCTATGGTTCTAAATATTGTGCAGTTGCCCATGGTAACCACTCATACACTGGCCTCAGTTTACCTGCCTAGATTAAAGGGCTTCTCATGGTTCTTAAAAAATATCTGGCATGTGTCCAAAATAGTGCTAGGCAGTTTCTACACTCATTTTCTTTATGCATTAACAATGATTGCTGCCTACTGTCTGCAGCACGGACAGCACTTGTTTGAATGCTGCCTAAAAGGAATCCCAAGTGTGCTTCAGGGGTTAACTTTCTTTACCCAAAATGGTAACCCTGAGCTTCAGTCTGGATGGCGTGTCTGATCCACCCAAGACTATGGCATCCTCCAGTGATTCTTGGTGGCATGTGTGTCCCCTGGCCCTGTGTACCCGGCGCCATGTGCAGCAAACTTGAGGGTGTGACCTGCAAATGAATAATCCGATTACATTGTAATGTGTAAATATTGTATTGTACCCTGATTACTAAAAAACACAAAACACGCTAAAGACATTATACCAACAGGAAGGTTTCTCCATGGTGTCAGGGACAATGGTGAGGACATAGTTACTTGGTTATAAAGTTATTTGTTGGAATTCTGGATGATACCACCCCACATGACACCGCCCTCTATTGCTTTTAGCAGATAATTAAATATAAAGTTAAAAAAGATTTTGTAATATTTTTTTATGAACAAAGCAAAGTGGTTCTATATTATATTTAAAATGAATTAATTTTTAAGTATTCTTTATATTCATTACCTGAAATATTAAACTTGTAAATTTAGGGCCGGCTGTCAGTGTGAAGGGGCGGAGCCAGCACTCCTCACTCAGAAGCTGTATGAGTGAGACAGGCTGCTTCACCCCAGCTTGTAGCATGTTCTGATTCACACATGCTGCAAGCTGGGGAGAACTGGTCCCCATTGAATGGGAATAGATGTGCCCATGTGGTGCACTTTGATTTCCATTGAATTGCTCCCCAATCAATCACAGCATGGTCACGTTAACCACACTGTGATTGATCAGGGGTCGATTGCACAGGAATCTACACATGTGTGTGCCTTGCTTTTGCGAAACTGACCTGCAAATGCCGGTCAGTTTTCGGGCTTTCGCCTATAAAAATGACCCAGGGAACCCGGGACCGGGAAACAGTGTAAATCTAGCCTAAAGCTAGGTATACACGGCTCGATTTTTTTTTCATAGATTTGAGCTCAATTGTACTTGAATCTATTAACCTCCTGGGTGTTACGCCCGAAGCCAGTATCCAAGATCAAACTGCGCCTGTGCCTGAAACAGGCGCAATCGCCGGCTCTCCGTGAGCCTGCAGTTTTTCTGCATAGCGGCAGTCTAAGGGAGCTTTTCTGGCCATGTGTCTTCG
This sequence comes from Ptychadena robeensis, assembly GCA_036250615.1. Lineage (NCBI taxonomy): Eukaryota > Metazoa > Chordata > Amphibia > Anura > Ptychadenidae > Ptychadena > Ptychadena robeensis. The sequence continues at coordinate 68,654,613 of CM070035.1, read as the reverse complement.
ATGTCATCGGTGATGGCCAAGGGGGCAGGGGCGCCATAGACCTCCATGTTAATGGAGGGGGCGTTGCTTTCCCCCTCACACACCACCGGCGTCTAATTGACAATGGCAGTATGTAGTGAGCTGGGGGAAGAGCGGCAGTTTGCCCTGGAAGCGGCTTTTCGCGCAATTTAAAATCCTGTAACGCCCAGGAGGTTAAAAAATAGAGCCGTCCAGCCTTTCTTCAAGCTTGATCAATCAATCTCGCTCGAAGAAAGATCAGTCGAAGAGAAAACCAACATGTTGGTAAACCCTGTTTGATTTCCATTACAAGTATTGGACAGGGTCTATGACGCAGAAGTGCTGCTGCTCGATATCGAGGAAGCTCGAGCTGTGCTTGAACGGCCCCTCATGCAGGTATCGAGCCAAGCATGCCTAGCATTAGTTATATAAGTATCCCTGAATTGCTTACAGAACAAACCTTGACTCTGTGACCTTTTCCCAATCTGGGAGGCAGTGTGTGTTCTCCTGAGAAGACCATCATCACATTTTTCTAGGATGAAAAGAGGGACACTAATTAGCACAAAGTATCTCAAGAGAAGAAAACTCTTTGTTACATAAGCCTTGAAAACCAAATATGTAAACATTGTAATCTTCTACATCCAACTTGGGTAAATAACATTTATTGTCTCCATAGAAAAGCCGCTAATGAGACTTCCTTTTGTAATAGTTTACAAATGTGATTGTCTGTATTAGCTCCAGTTCGGAAGTTCCAGTACTTGCTTGTAAAGTACACTAATACAGTTGTATATGTTACAGAGGTCCACACTGATGTAAATAGATTGTAAATCTTTATCTCGCTCATGTAATGACTTCCAGACTGCAAGGTTTGTTATATTTCAAAAGTCTGCCAGCTGTATTCAAGCCGTTGTGTGAGTGTTTTAGGGTTGCTTAGTTAGGCAACGCTCAGTTGATTTATAGGGTAAAAGTTAGATTGGTATTCTGCACCATTTCCCAAGGAAAAATACTTGGTCCATTTAAAGAAACGTTTCTATAGTCTGTTCTTACGTCACTGAATTTTAGCCTTCTAAATATAATCTGTTATATTGTTTCTAGGGCTGGGAAGACTGCAAACTAGCAAAGCCCCCAAAATCAAATTGGCCTTTCTTTCATTAATAGGAGACGGTCTGAATATCCTTGTAGAAGTAGAGTTCTCCAGTGTATAAGGAAAGTCATAAACTTATTTTTTTAGATTTCTATCTTTCTACCGTTAAGCTGGCCATACATGGGGCGATTTAGAGTTCAATTTAGCACCATGCACATTCGTGGCAATTGTTCGAAAATTGTTTAGGAATTGAATGCTGCCCACCTGGAGCGATCGATCCTGCTCTAAAAAAATGTTGGTTGAACAGGGATCCCACATGTTGGTAATTCCCTGTTCGATTGTTATTACTTTGGATGGGGACCGGTCGATTGGCAATGGTTGTGAGCATCTATTCGCCGGCAATTCATTGCAATCGATCGCTTGCCAATCGCACGGAAATTGTCCCGTAAATGGCCAGCTTTAACCTTACTTTTTTTTTTTTCCAAGATGCCTCCAATGCTTTCTAGGGCTGAGCCTTTGTTACTGTTCTACAAATCTAGCTATGGAAAAAAACTCAAATGAGTTTTTTGTGGTGTGTATATTGAGGTCTGAAGAGGGGATACAACCATTGAAAAAGGTAAACACATGTCTTGATGAGCAAAAGCTGTGTGCTGTATTCCATCTACCATTTGGATCATACAGTAGATCTCTCATACCCATACCTGTCAACTTTCACACCCCACTGCAGATAATGTGAGAGGTGGGACATAAGAAGGAAGAGTAACGCCCTCTTCCTCCTAGATTACCGCAGTTTTAAAAATCCGGGATTTGTTGAAATTGGGATTTGACCAGGAAAGCCACTTAAAAAATCATGACTTTCCTGGCCAAAACGGGAAGGTTGACCAGTATGCTTATACCTGGCTCAGAGCCCTTTTCACAGCCAGCCGCTTGTGCCAGGGTTTATCGGGACTGGTATCTCTCTTGTAGATTTTTATAACCTTAACCTCCCTAGCGCTCTTGCAAGGTCCAGATTTCTGTACCAAAAGTGCACCAAAGACTCTAATGGAATTTTTTTTTTGTGTTGTAGGTCCCCGCGGGACATTCATATGCAAATATGGCTTCAGTGAAAAAGCAAGCTTAGAGCATCAGAACCCCCAGACAGCACAGAGCAGAATGTGCTGTTGCGGGGATCTGAGCTTAGATGGACGGCTCCATCTCATCAACTGCAATACTGACAATAAAGTGCTGGATGAGTCAGAAGCGCTGGGGGGGGGGGGGGGGGGGGTTTAATATAGGCCTAGAGGGATGTTAGAAAGCCTATGAAAATAAGGTCCCCCCCCCCCAAACCTGAAAGGTGCTGCACATGGATATTCAGTTCCTTCAATTAAGATTAGTTGTTAGATAATTTTGTGATTTGTTGGGCTGTGGAGTCGGCAAAAATTTTTTACAGACTCCTACTAAATTTAAATGGGAATAAAAAATATAAAGCAAGTTTAAATGTCCCAATTCACAAACAGTCATACTTAACTACTTCTCTGCTATAAGAAAAAAGCCTGATGCATTATAATTACATTAGCATATTAAATCAGTGCTGTGGATTCTGAAGATAAATCCTCAAACCTAGTTTGAGTTGGTACTGCATTCTTAAATGAGAAGCAGTTCTGATGAAAATAAAAGCTTGTAAACAGCATTTAGAAAACAACCCCATGACCCATGATCAAACGAAAGATGAAAATTACCTGGTGAACGCAAAATCAGGCTGCTCTTATTGGGCATTTAATGAGTGGTATACAACCTCCCATGTATATTCGCCATTAGGGTGACAGCGGCTTTTGTCATTTCTGGGTCAGAAGCTCTTTTTCACCGATTTGGGAAGCTGCATTATTTAAACTATACTGGGAAGGTCAAAGGTACTCTTAAGTTGGCCATACACCTTTAGATCTCTGTCACCTTTAGATCTACCAACAACTATGTAGTGCCGGGTCCTCTGTGATTGAACACAGGTAGATTTGATTGTTTAGAAAGTCCCTCATATTACATGGTTTAGGTAAAACAAAAGGAGATCTAAAGGAAATCTGACGGAGAAATCTAAAGGTGTATGGGGACTCTTAGATAGAAAGAGCCTTAGATAGAAAGTCCCCTGTCTTGTAGTGGATTACTTAAAGTACAAGTGTACTTCAGGTTTTAGGAAAGGAACACATAGGTAGGGGGACGTTCTCCGTTTTACTGGCTCCTCCTTTAGCACTGAAATTGCTTACTCACATGGTGCACTTGATGGTCCAGCAGATTAGAAAGACTCTGTCTAATATCCAGGCTGAAGGACTCCATCCTCTACCCAATACCACCCTAGTCCAGCTGTCCTTAGCCATCCACTTTTATGCATTGGAGTTCTGTTATTTTGGTCATAGAGGTCCATCACAATAGACATAACCTACTTCTTGTTTTCATGAAACTAGGTACATTTCACTGGCAGTCCCTCCATATCATCTTGCATTGTATATAGAGTAATATATTAATAATACAATGGATTCACAAGGGCTCAATGCTTTATTGTAACCCCACACTTCATCATTTTTGCATGGGGTCCAAGTCCCACAATGGGTTGTGTCAAGGTATTCCATTACTTTCGTTTACTTTAAAATGTTCAAAAGCAGACCTCGTAAACTAACACATTATCCAGCAGAAAAAGTTTGTGGCTGCTCCAAATTGGATTTCCTTCTAATTTACTTCTGTGTAATTGTTTAATTCTAAATAAGATCTAAATTACATGAAGTTATGTGTCTGTGTCACTCACGGTGGTCAGTTCTGATCCTTATGTTATGGTTTAGTTTTCCATTGTAAATGATTAACAAAAGGAGCCCAGGAGAGGAAACCTGCCTATGGAAAACAGGGCTTTATGGTCATCTGTAGATCTCAATGCTATGCAATGCATAATCTGGGCCCATAAGGATCAGCACATTTTTAGTGAATGTTTCTAGTGAATGTGCTTCAAGTTCATACACAAGTATTTAGTGATAAAAATGCAATGGGAGCTTTTGCCTATTCTAATTCCCTTGTTGTAGATGGGAGGAATCGGACATGTCAAATTGAGTACATGGTAAATGCTTGGAGGTAACAATTGTATCTGAAAATTCATATTAATGTCAGCCTGTGATGTTTTTAAATAAACAGGGTGGTCATGGTACTTTGTTGCCTCGTAACTTATTGCATCAGCACATGCAGAACAGACGCTCATACCTTCACCTTTTGCCGTCTTATTCTAAGCCAGTGATTTATGTGGACATCAGCATTAGAACTTGGACATCAATCAAAACTTCTGAATCAGGGTAGATGTTGTGCACTGTGTTAGCATTTCCTGGATTGTTGGTGTGTCTTTGCTAGTCTTTGCTGCCAGGGATTGCTCTTTAATGACAGGTGATAGGTACACTTTAAAACCCGGAGGATTACTGTGTTTTGCTTGGTTGCATCTCAGCAGAGTATTCCATGTGTATAAGCTGGTAATGTTAATAATCACTAAGCTGTTGGCCAGAAAAGGTTTAACAGCATGACCTAAAGCACAATGTTTGAAAAAATGCTTTCCTAATTGGATAAGTGCTAAATGACTTTTCTCTTTTTAGAGTAAGGACCAGCTGCTCCAAGCTGACCTGCAGTCTCCTGTGTCACAGCTTGCTACAAAGGTATGTCTCACAGGATTAATTCTACTTGACATTGTGTTCGGTTTAAATTCTCCACCCCACGTATTTTTTCCATTGCATATGTTGGTTGTTCTAGTATGTGTTATAACACTGCTGTAACTGTAATCTGTTCTTGTAGTCATACTACAGTACTTGTACGTCTCGCTGTCTATTCTATATGTACAATGAGAAAGAACAACAACCTTTTGCTCTGTTTTGATAAAATTTGAAGTTTTTGTTCATTTGGCTTATGATACAATAAAAAAAAAAAAAAAAATTCTTTATAATTATGATTAACTCTGTTAAGTCAATTGCACCTGCTGCAAGAGTATCGGAGTGTTCCTTTATATTGACCTCTGGTAAAGTTGGCAACAATTGGAGTTAGCATAGTTCACCAAGTGTCAGTAGGATAAATTTACATCTCTAGAAAGAGTTAGTAGATGAATAATGTAAATGAAAACCTAATCGTACCACCACCTACTGTCTATGGAATTTGCCTAGTAGTGGTGTAGTGTGTTGTTCAGCGCAGTAGTTCCATCAGTAAATGCAACTGCAGTCTGATTTCTGGCCAGTAAAGCTGTGTTTTCACTAGAGCGATCGGCCGCGATCACCTGCGTTTTTAATCGCGGTGCAGTGACGGCGGCCAAATGATCCCAGCTTGAAATTGGTCACATGCGATTGCGCCCATTGACATGAATGGACGCGTTCTAAAATCGTGTCCCAGTTCATTAAGACGCGATTCTTGAACACGTCCATTCATGTCAATGTGCATGATCGCACGCGATTTTTAAATGCGTCCCCATTCATTCTCCCTTTTGCTGCACTTGAGCATACTAACTGTAATATTCATAAATTTGAGGTAAATAGTACCAAGAGTGGCAATTAACATTTTGTTTATCTTGTACTTTATTTTTCTCAAGGCTCTTCTCAGATGGATGATTTTTGTTTACAATAAGGGATTTTTTAAAGTTTAGAACTATGAAAAAACTCTAGCCCCGGACTGTAGCCCTTACTTCTACTTACTTCTTAAGGGGGCGCTAGGCCAATGCTTGGAAAAATAACCCATAATTGTATGAATTGTCACATTGTTTACAACACATAGTAAGCTAAATGAAGCCATTAAAATTAAATGTTGGTTCATGACAAATATTTAGTGACTTTTTTCCCTAAAAACGGGAAATGCCATCTAGTTTAGCATGGTTATTCCTTGCTTGAAAAATTCCCAGCACATTCGGAATGTCACCAAACGCACAGTAGAGTAGGAACCTCCAGACCTGTGTATACTATACATTGTAGGTACACTTTACACTTGCACTTACACTTTAATCCAACAACTCCGATGCAGTTGGACTGTAGACTTCAGCTTTAATTCTGTAGATTGAACTGTGATTTAGCAGATAAAAGGCCTGGATTTGATTTCAAGTGGGGGTGGACAGGGCTTGTATTTGGAAGATTTTGCTGTGAACTGCTAATGTGGTCAAAAGAGCTCTCCAAGTGAAAAAAAGCCATATTTAAACTGCAAAAACTGGTAAAATGCATCATAGAAATGGTTGATTTAGTGATTTCTAATATTTGAGCACTGGTACAACTTGAAAAAGAAGGCGTGGCACGATTCATGATTTAAAGCAGTGGTAGTGAAATGACTTGGACATGCCTGGCTGCCAGTAACAATGGGACACGAGAATATATATATATTGACGATATGACAGAATAGATGAAGCAGAAGGAATTCTGAGTTATTTAGAGACGTACTGACAGCTCAAATGCAGCTTACAGTCACATGAATGGGTAGGTGTTGGGTAGGTGTTTTATAATAGATGGATAATGACCAAAACATACAGCCTTAGCAGCCCAGGAATTTATTTAAGCAAAGAAGTGGAATATTCTTAAACGGCCAAGTTGGTCACCTTATCTGAACCCCATTGAGCCTCCATTTCACTTGTTAAAGACTAAACTTTGCACAGAAAAGCCCTCAAACACAGTAACTGAAAGCTGCTGCAGTAAAGGCTCGGGCAGAGTATTAAAAAGGAGGAAAAACAGCATCTGGTGATGCCCATAAGTTCAAGACATCAGGCTGTCATTGCAACCAAGTATTAGAAATTAATATTTTAAAATTGTTTTTAATTTGCCTAATTACTGGGGAAGCTATCAGAGCTGTGTATGTGAGCTGGCTGAAGCTGCCTGCTTACATAAAGAGATCTGCAGAGCCAGTGTATGTGAGTGGGCAGCTTCAGCCAGCTCACATACACAGCTATGCACAGGGAAAACCCTACCCTCTTGCAGATCGCTAAAGCTGCCCACTCGCATACAGAGATCTGTGGAACCAGGAGGCGGGAAAGCCTCTGACAGCCTCCTTTAACTTCTGCTAATTCCTGGTATTTTTATCAGGATAAGTCACTCCACTGTATAGGGTTATGGACCTCAAAATACATTTGAGCCCTTAAAATAAGTGTAAAAATTAGCTTTTTGTTCAAATCCGTTAATTAAAGCCTGAAAGTCTGCAGCTCAACTAAGTTTGAGTGGTTTCATTTAATTCATTCATTGTGGTAATGTACAGAACCAAAATTGGGGGGAAAAAGTATTCAAATCCAAATATTTATGGACCTTACTGTATTCATGACCGGGCAGTGCTGATTGACCGCCTACCCTTTAACCCCGTAGTTAACGTAGTTCTTCAGAAACTTTGTTTGTATTAAAGTGCGTGTTTACAAAAAAGGCCACAGCTTATCATAAAATTGACCACGACCTCGCCAGTGCCACTACTTTAAATAACATTAACAAATCACACTTTCAATTTAAATACATTTAAATACCATATTAACATATAAACAAAAACCGTCCGTACCAGCCACCTGCCTTGTAAACCAGCACGATGGGTACTTCCAATAAATGCAAACTCCTGTTAAACAGGAAAACAATAACCAGCCTAGGGCCTGGGCCCTCTATATAACTCACATTTTGCTGACTGCCATCCCTAAATAAGCATGTCAACACAAATTTTCCCCCAAAACTCTACCTTGGCACTGACGAGGATCCGCCACAGCATCTGGAAGCTGAGATAACTGCTCCAGATGCCCCACCCACCCCCTATAAGCTGCGGCCACCGCCTCCCGAACACCACACAAAAATATATCTAACCCCACATCCGTCAAATGAACACAGTCGGGCCGCAGAAGGCCCCGTGCTTCCAGCAGGTTATGGTGAACGGATATGCCCCCAGCATGAAACATAAACTTGGCCACCGACTGATTGACCTTCACTCGACTCCTATGCAACACCGCCAAAGGCAGATCCGGCCGCCAACTCACCCTGGGAATGATCTCTGACCACACACAAACTGTCTCCGGCAAAATCTCCCAAACCCTAAGAAAGAAAGACTTCACCGCCACCATCAGCAATCTCTGCTGGCAAAAGCCCAAATCATTCCCCCCCCCGCATGCAAAAACAAAATATGGGGAG
>CM070035.1:68622623-68633305 GCA_036250615.1 Ptychadena robeensis | reverse complement strand
AAAAAAATTCTGGGGAGAACACTGAAGCCTTTAATAAAACAAGTTCAGAGGCTTACCATGGACTGCTTCATACATAGTAGCTGTTTTATTGGATATGTATGTTTATTTTATGATGGAAGGAATTCAAAAATAAATAATTCATAAATAATTTTGGTCAAATCTCATACTGCACTATATACAGTCTAAATTCTAGAAAAGGGCATCTCCAATACATGATCTGTCTGTATGTCGCATGAAGGCTACCGAGTGATTTTAGTGTAAGCTCAAAGACCATGCCTATCAATGATATAGTTGATATCCTTGTTAAATAAGTAAAAATGGTAGGATGGATTAACTAGGCTTGTAGAAAGCTTCTAAAATATGACTGAAGAATGGACTAGATAAAATATCTGACACATAGACGGCCATAGACGTATAGTTTCTTCTTGGATCTATCGGCAAGTCGAGCGTGCGTGATGATTCATCACACACAGGCAGTTGTGCCAGGAATCGGCCGCACACCTTTTGTGTGCCTCCATTTAAAGGGATCGGTCTTAAAATGACGGACATGCCAGATTGATTTCTGGCCGAATTTAATGTTTAAGCTTTCGATTTGCGGCCAATTCATGGCAGATCCATTGCTGTGAGCACGCATGGCAGTCAATCTGCGTTGAATGTCCCAGGTGCCCAACCTGCGGCCCCTCAGTTCTCCACTTGCAGCCTCCGAAGCCTAGCTGTAAATGCATAAGCCATAGGAACTTACCTGTCCGCCGATCCCCTGCTGACACATCTTCGCCTGGGATCTTCTTACGGCGGAAGAGGAGGAGAGGAACAGAAAAGGGGCACATAACCTTTGACTTAAGGGTTATTGATGATCTTTTTGAGGCACATATTTTTTGATGATCTATATGACACAAAATGTGCATTACCATACTAGTCTTCCCTAATGCTTGAAGTATAATTTAAAACAAGTTGTGTATTTAAAAGGTCTTCTAGCTATGCTTGCTGTCCTTTCTTTATAATATGATTCTATAAGTCAGTATAGATTGAAAATGTTATGTGCGGCCCTTTAGTGATACAGAGGGCCACACTTGTCGCCCTCCATAGCAACTCCGTGTGCTTTGTTACAGCAGTGGTGAGCAAGAGATTAATGTTCCCTGAGCTTAAAAATATGGACAGCCCAGCTGTCGGCATTTAACGAGATTCATTTGGCTGGTTAGGCTAAGTTTACACTGGCGGTTTTTTACCGCCCGCCAGGTAAAGGTCCGTTTAGCGTGGCCGACGGTCGGACGCCACATTAGGCATCCGCCCGTCAATTTTCGGGCGGCCGTCCCATAGAAAGTCTATGGGGTCCTTAATTAGATGACCTGTAATCACCTGCACTGTTGTGCAGACGACTACAGGGAGTCGTTTATCTCGCGGCTGCGGGAGCGCACTGGCGGTTTTCGAGCTGCTAGCAGCTCGGAAACCGCCAGTGTAAACTTAGCCTTAGAATACCTTGCCTGATTGCTGTTATGCGGCATCTTCTGCTATTACTGGTACTGCCTTCCTCCCTACCTTCAACATACAAAAACAAGAGTTTTGCCAAACAAAAGATTCCTGTTTATGGTCCCGAGGTCAATTCGATCCTACACATATCAGCGGTCTGTGGCAAGCCAAAAAAACTTTCAGGACCGAGATTAATCATAATCGAATAGTTTGTATTACACAACACTTGTATAGATGAATGTGTTGGGTGAATGTGATACAACTCTGCCAATGATTGGACCGCTTAGAGAGAAGCAAGTTTATACTCACTCCTTAATTTGGCAGTAGTAAAGATTTAATGTTGTGGTGCAATTAGGTGCTAAGCGCCACACTAATCTCTGAAAAAAATTTAGGATTATACTTATGCTTACTAATACTTACTTATGCTTAATTAAACCCCTTCTTAAAATAAAGCTAAGGTTTTTTATTACCTGACATTTATTAGAGTTGTGTGCTAAAATAACATGAGGGTAAAATATTTTCTGTTAAAAAGACTTTCTGGTTGTAGATTGGAAAGATTAATTCATTAGTAGATCCAGAAAATTCAAGTGCTATCAAGATTTAACTTTTTTTTCTGCATTTATAACGAGCCAGTCTTTTCATTTTCCATGTTGAATGCACATTATATATGAACGTTGAATAAAGCCCTCCAGAGGTACGGTATATTCACAAAATATACATCCATTCAGTCATTGGATGCAGCATCTTGCCATAAAACATTACAAACATTTGTGGAAGAATGGCTCAAGGAATTCTATTGTGGTGGTAGTCTGTATGTACTGTGTGTAAAGCTGCGTTCTATCCTTTCAAGCTTCTGTATGTCAGAGTGGGGTCACCAAGTACTGAGGCAGGGTCCGCACCAGAATGTCAAGAGCAGGTGTGCACAAGAGCATAATCGGGTGGGGCACTCCTCCATCTCACCCTAATTAAGTAATTAAATAATTGTATGCAGGGCTTCTTTTTTGATCATCTGCATTTTATGCAAAAACTCAGTGGTTGCATGAGAATTTTTTTTTTAGGCAAGGAAAGAACAATTACTCGTGCCTTCTTATTTCAGCAATATTAATTGGACTTGTATGCCATTTTTATTCCTGAAGTTCTGCAGTGTTCATATTTAAAAATAACCTCCTGACTGCCAAAACAGTGACACTAGGAAGTTGTTGTTCTCAGCCCATTCGCTACTGGAGGATGGATTACCAAGTCTGAATGGTTGTATATGGCAGCTTTATGTCTGTATTGGCAGTTACAGTGTTAAGGTGTATCGTTCTAAATGTGAAAAGGGTTCCTTTCACTGACCTCAGCAGACTTTTTTTTTTTTTTTTTGTAATACCACCCTGGTATCTGGAGCTGTAGTTATAATCTCTCAGCAAAGCATTGATTTTAAGTGCAGGCTAAGAGCAAACATATACTAGTAAAAGTAATTGTGGATTAAGTACAGTTATGATATCAAAATCAATCATAATTTGGCACTTGTTTAAAAAAAAAAAAAGCATTGACATGTTTTGCAGTAATAATAAACAATAATCAGTGAACAAAAAAAACTAGAAGGAATCTTTTATAGTTTCTTTTTTTATCATTCTCTTTTTCATCAGATATACCAATGATCCAAAATATCTGGAACAAGCAAAGCGCAATACTGTGTCATCCTAAAAACATTTTGACATTGGATTTGGACCTGGGGCCTGAGTTTGACATCCCTGAACAAACATATGGGTACACAACCCTTCATTCTAATATTCAGATTCAGTTACATGTAAATATACTGAAAGAAACTGAATGGATTGTTCTGAAGAGCTCAGTGAATTTTTCCCTCCTAGATATTGCAACTTTAAGGGGTATATTTAAAAAACTGGAAGCATTTATGAATGACAAAATCTAGTCCACCTAGTGTTGAGTTGTGTAAAGAGTGGCTAATGCTTGGCTATTGCAATAATCGCATTCCCTGCCTTAACGCATTATGATATTTGTGACATTTGGTGAAGGAATAATAATAGTATGGGGTTTTCTTAAGGGATTGGGCTATGCCTTCATTTCCAATGAAGGAATATCCTAATACTTTAACAAACCAATATCTTTGTGACCTTAAATGTATGCAGAGTTGAAGGGAACCGTTTGAGGAATGTTTCCCTTTGTTTTAGCATGCCTTTGCCACCAACGCACAAAGCGTGGTCAATGACTATTATTGGGTGAGTTTGGAAGAAATTACGGTAACTGGCCTGTGCAGAGCCTTGCCTGAACTAAAATGCAGAATATACAATCCAGGCCTTCCCATCCAACATAAGTACCTGACCTCACAAATGGTTGACTAAATCAATCTGCATAAATTCCCACTACATATTTAATGGCTATGGGTCTAGAACAGGGGTGGGCAAACTTTTTGACTCGTTGGCCACATTGGCTTCTTAAATATGATAAAGGGGCCGGACCACCAAAGGTGTATTAATTCCATGCATCACTTATGATGGGGGTGATGTGTAATAGGCGATGTGTGATAGGGACATTGTTATCCTTTTAAATTTCCTGCAGTAAAAAAATTTTTCTTTCCTTGCAATGAGCAGAGATAATTCTTAGAGACTGCCTGTCACCATAAGGATGCGCCCACAGTGTCATGATCATGTCACTGCATTGTTCCCAAGGCAACATTTGGACACCTAGTCATTATGTGCTCTCATTACAGAGAGCAAAAGGAGGGGAGCATCTTTTCAACCAGGAAGGGCCAAAAAAGAAGCTGAAGGCCCTGATCTTGCCGCCCTGGGTCCTTTAGTTTTGCATACCCCTGTGTTTAGATGTCCTGTCTCACAAGGTAGATATATATATATATATCCCTTTTCCACCCACGCCTACCTATTGTATACCTTGTTCCCCAACCTATTATGGTTTTAAGCCCCAATCGGGCAGGTCCTCTACTCTCCTGTGTCAAACCTGTACCTTTGTGTTTAGCTTGTGTTGTCTCTGGCGTACTGTACAGCGCTGCGTATTGTGTAGCGCTTTAAAATAAAATGATAATAATTTATAATAATCATATACTGTAGGTGTCTTTCACATCTGCCATACTTTGTCCATAAGGTAGGCCCCCCCAAGACCCCTTAAATTTCTCTGTCAGATTTCTTAGATCTCCTTTTGTTTTACAAAAACCATGTACTATGAACAATCAATTCTACATAGGTGTTCATCGCGAGACCCGGCACTACAAGTGTGGTAGATCTAAAGGATTATCTACAGATGGATTCTAAAGATTTGTATGGCCCAGCTGAAATGTTTAAACCATTTTTAAGGAACCAATAATAATTTCCCTTTTATTTTACTGCCAGTATACATTTGATGCTAGATGTAAAACTGGTATCAACACTTGGTGTAGTGTTGAGACTATAAACATGATGCCTGTATAAATCATAAGAAGACCAGTAATGCAGTAAAATTTTTCAAAAGTACATCTTAAGAGTCCCCCCCATACACGTTCCGATTTTTCGTACGAATTTTGCCCGACCAATCAATGTGGTCGGGAGATTAATCTATCGGAGATTAAATCGGAATCGGAATTATGTACCCGACGAATCCCGATTTCCTCTCAAAATCGGCGGAAAAATCGTTCGGACCGCTTCAGACCTTTGGGTCCGTCATTTTTGTCGATCTGCTGATTAATAAATAGAGTGGCTGATGATCGTTGATAATTCTAATTCCCGATTTTTCCGTCCAGCGACCGACCGCCCACAACATTTTGTGAAAATCGGTGACAGGATCGACGAAAAATCGGTCGGAGAATAATCCGAACGGTATGGGGGCTTTATGCTTTTTATTATTACTCTCTTATTTCAACAAGGGAAACTGCTCTTCTCCTTAGGGATGAAGGATTAGCTCAAGTGTCTTCAACAATCTTTTTATCCATATCCGCTTCAGATTTTTCTTTCAAGGATCTGTAGCTGGGGACCACTGATCCAGTCATATCAATCTTTTTTTGCTTGAAGGAGATCAGATTATGCGATAAGATGATTTAACCTTACCTGACTGTTTTGCAGCAATGTCTGCGAGCCCGAATTTTCCTACTTTTGTGGTTTGAAGAACACCATTGCTTTATTTAATTGATGTATTGATAGATAAGGGACTAGTTTATTTAACTTAAAGCGAACATCCCACATTGTAGGCGCTTGCACTATTGGCATCGACTGCCAATAGATAGGGCAATCATGGTCCAAATAAAAAAAAAAAAATAATCTTAAAGCGAGGGCTGAGGGGCACCTTATAATGTCCAACAGAATGGGTAAATGGCTTCAGGTCAAGTACTTAAAATGTGTGGTATGTTATTTATGTCTTTCCACCCCCAAAAACCCCACTGAGCTTTCTGCTAGTTCTTCCTTTAACTATACTTCTATGGATAAGAGGAGAATGAAAGTAAGCAGATTCTATATAAGAGCTAAGTTATGTATAATACATTTTCCAGGATCTGCCATTAATTGGATTTCAAATTATATGGAATACTACTAATAGGTTCCCTGGTTGGCCAGGCCAGTGATATTACTGTGGGTTTTTACCTACAGGGAAGTGTGAATCTATACTCCTAATGTTTGTAGTGTTTCAAATTCAAATCAACTGGACTTGCTGTGTTTATTTCTTGAAGACGTTTCGCTAGTCATCTGACTGGCTTTCTCAATTCAGAATTCCACTCTGAATTGAGAAAGCCAGTCGGATGACTAGCGAAAAGCCTTGAAGAAATAAACACAGCAAGTCCAGATGATTTGAATAAAACACTACCGATATACAATGACAAGTATGAATGAGAACCTTCAGACATATACTCCTAGAGATTAAATACTTCTGAGCAAAATCAGTAAAATGTTTCCTGTAAGTGAAGTTTAAGAATTTGTTATTCTGGTTTAAAAATAATATTTAGAGCTGTTGGTTCTACATTAGCATTACTTTGAGAATGTTCTTTATTTTCTTTCACATCACAGCAAAGTCTCTGGAATTCGGTTTCGATTGGTTTCTAAATCTTACAAGGAATTAATCTTCCAGGGCACGACATTACAAGAATACAAGCCAGGTACAATGTGGAGATTAGTACTGATGCACTACTTAAGTTGGGAACACACGTAAAGATATGGGCCAGATCGATGGCCGCTTTGAGCACCGTGCATGGTTACGGCCAGCTATCTGGCCCATATCGAATGCAGAAATACAAACAGAACATAAATTGCACCAACTTGCACAATATTGAATGCGGCCATCCCTGTTTTTGGGCGGGGACCAATCAATCCCACAGGGATATTGGACATGATTGTAAACCACGGTCGATGTCCGTTGCTTTGCTCCTCTGATGTCAGGCAGCAGCACGACTGCAACATGTTCTCTGCTTTACTCAATACTGATTTGTCACTTCTTGGATCCATTTTTGTTTACTCTCTAGAAGTAATTTAAATGTAAACCAGTCACAGGGACTCTGCGAAGATATATGGCATACTTTATCTCTTGGATTGTGTGTTAGCAGTAGAAGGCCTTCTTTTACAACTGAAATATACAATGCCACTTTTAGAGTTGCTACAATGATTTATTGTAAAAACTAAAATTCATGCAAACGTCTAAGTAGACCCCCAATATATGACATTAAAGCCAACCTGGCGACCCAAGGTTAAGCAGAACAAACACATTACCTTTTTTATTAATCAAGATCTCCCTAGAATTCAGATTGAAGATCTAACATGGAATCTGCATGTTTGCGCTGTGATCTATTATTTTCCTGAACTGGTGAATAGACTAGAAAAGAATTTAATCTTTCTGAAATACCATCACACATGAAGTAAACATTTTCTGCTCTACTGCTGAGTTTTGCTCACTGTTTTGAAATGGTATCATTAAGGTAAAATTGTTGAACATGGTGTCTGGAAAACATTCTTGTTAAAAAAAAAAATTTTTATGAAGAAGTAAACAGTCTTTCTGCATTATATGGGTAACAGCAGTGTTTTTGCAATCTGTTAAGATATTTTCCTGTTTCCTATTCTCTATGCCATCTTCCTTAATTGTGAGCCATGTTCCCTCCTAGACGAAGCGGAAGACAATATTCATGGTTTTTGCTCACTGACTTCATGTTCGTGGAAATGCCATGCGTGACTGTGCTTATGTTTTAAGATGTTTTGTGTTTAAGATGATACTTTATTCACTCTTATTGTTGCTAAAGTAATTGTTATCATCTCCAATTGAGTTTTATGATCTACACATGGTGCACTACCACATCGTATACCTCTACTAAAGTCTGCAGAAGTTGTTGAGGCCTTCAGCATGCAATATATTTCTGTTTAAATGCCGAATTTCCCTATTTTGAGTCTGTATTTAAAATTATGTCTCATCTTTATTGAAATGTGTCAAACATTAAATTTCAGTTTTCTTATTTCCCTACCTTGATTTGGGGGACGATCGCAGTCTAGCCCAGAGGTGGGCAAATTTTCTGACTCGTGGGCCACATTGGCTTCCTAAATTTGCTAAAGGGGTGGGACCAAGAGCCTGTAATGGCCAGAATATGTGTGCCAATTCCATGCATCGCCAGCATCACTAATGATGGTGGTGATGTGTAATAGGTGACATGTGACAGGGGTTACCTTTCTGAAATTCCCTGCACTTACAAAGAAAATGCTTATTCATTGCAATGAGCAGAGATCATCCCTGTCTGTTGTATGAGGATACCCCTACAGTGTCATGATCACGCCACTGCTTTGCCCCCAAGGCAAGGTTTGGACAACTCTAGGCATTATGTGCACTCATTGCGGAAAACAAGCGGAGGGGAGCATCTTTTCAACAAGGTGACAAAGGGCTGGAAAAGAAAGCTAAATGGGCTAGATCTGGCCCCCGGGCCTTATTTTTCCCACCCGTGGTCTAGCCAGGTGTGTTTGCCTTAGGGCCATTTCACCCTATATGCTTTTTTTATAGGCATGCATTTCCGCATATATGCAAAAACGCATGCGTTTTTGACATTACATATGCGTTTGTGTTATGCATATGCGTTTGAGTTTTTGACCAAATTAATGAAAAATGCAGGAAAAATAAGTCAAAAATGCATACAGTAGCATGCGGAAACGCTGCATTTTTAAAAACGCAACGCATACAGTGTGAATGGTAACATTGGTTGTCTATGTAAAAACGCGTGCAGTAAAAAAACGCGTGCGGTAAAAAAAAACGCACTGCAACGCATATAGTGTGAAATGGTCTTTTGCAGGTGCTTTGAGAGTTCAGATAACGCCTCCAAGACATCTATCGGAAGAAAGCCTGGAAACTGCCTGGTGAATGCCTCCTGCGTTCACAGTTTTAGGACAGTGTAAATGAGCAATAAATGTGTCGCCAAGCCCAACTTTAATTGACCAGATGAAATTTGTTGGTAGAAAATTGAGTTTTATATTTGGGGCCAAAATGTTTTTTTTTTGTTTTTTTACTTCATAGTTTTTCTTTTCTACCATGAAATTCTTCGGGGAAAATAATTAATGACCAAATAACAGAATTGTTTGTGTAATGCAACACAACCTTAGGAATAAGTTTTTATAACATCTTAAGTGCAACCCGTTGCTACCAGACATTGCTTAGCTACAGCATTGTTTGGTAAAGGCCATGCAACCTTATATAGCCCACAAGCGTCAGGCATCCCTACTATGCATTCTTCATTACACGGAGCGCGGTTTGTGATCAAGAATTTACTACTGCTTTGCTTCCAGTATAAATGTCTTAATGTCACTTTAGTACAATAAATGTGTGGCTAATATTTTGGACTCCTGAAATGTTCCAAGTAGGCTCAAATACAACTCTATATATTGGCCTTTGGTATAAAATTGAAATGCAGACAAAGCCCTCCAAATTAGCCACATGAACCCACATTTATGTTTTTCCTTGTGTTTTTACATCATACGCTGGCCATAGATTTGTCAACTTAACACCATGGCAGAGGATTGTAAAATGGTAATTATCCCACTGAATCTGTAAGTAGTGACTCAAAGATAAGTATTGCAGCTATGTCTGATAGGCTGTCATGATAGGGTTTTAAGATTTACCAGTGAAGGCCATCCAGTGCTTCTGTATATATTCATGATCATCCCACGCTTCTAGTCCCATGATAGTCTGTTGCATGACATAGTTTAGCATCTACAATCAGAGCAATGCTCTGTTTCATGCTACCGGGAGAGGCTATGTGATGGTTCACAACTGTGGCATCTGCTTTATATACAGTTCTGAAGAAACTCTCTATCGAAGCCATACAATGTTTAAATACTTCCAAGAATATCTCCCAATAATCTCACATTCCATGTTGTGTGTTTATATATCAGGAATCTTTGTTCAGTTTAATATAAAGCAGCTCTACTGTGCACTGCGTGTGTAATGCTTTGGATTAGGAATCTCAAGGTCAAGCTCATTTTTTGTTACCTTATATTTATAGATGTTCTGTGTTACTCCAGTACAATAAACAATAGAATATTTGACAGCACAAAACAAGTCTAATAATAAAAAGGTTTGTTGTATTGTAAACTGGCCATCTCTAATCCCAAACATATTAAAGCTTGTGCTTAGAACCATGCAGGGAAAATAGTTTGGGCAAGCCATAGCAACCCATTACAACATGACAAATACCATTTGTACTCTCATTAGTTTCTATAAATCTCTTTTATTCATATATAATTTAGTCAGCTTTTTCTTAAATTTGTACGTGGTGGAATTTTTTGCTTCTTTTCAGAAATAGGAACCTTTTTAGTCTCTTCCGGGTCAGTTCTATACTTTACCAAGGTCATCATGACATACATAAGTATAGTAATGTTAGTCAATAAAAACAATGAGGGGTGCCATGTTTGAAGGTGCATACATTAAAAATTTTTATGAATAATGTGAGAGGTCTATGTATGAATGGGGGATACTATTATTAAGGCCCAATTTGCACCCGGTTTTTCAGACGATCGACCACCATGCGCGCTCCTGCCAACAGCCCAGTAGAGTTCGGTCGAAAATCAGGTGGCCCCACCTGGAGAGATCAGCCAGGAATAACCTGAATGTCTGATCACTCGGTGATCCGACATGCCGGTAAATTCCTGGCTAATCCAATTACTTTGAATGACGTCATCTTATACTTATCTGTAAGTAAATAATCCTCATGTTCACTAAAACCCGTTACAGTTAATACACAAAAACACTTTTCCTTCTTAACCCCCCCCCCC
>CM070035.1:68596080-68622523 GCA_036250615.1 Ptychadena robeensis | reverse complement strand
TATGGTGCGCTTTTGGTACAGAAATCTGTACCTCAGCAGTGCGCTAGGGAGGTTAAGGTTTCTATAAAAAAAAAAGTTAAACATGTTTTTTAGAATTTAGTTCAGGCATCTAGTTGTTTATTATGTCAATGTATTATGGATTCCTGTATACAATGCATTTTTATAGTTATATTTACTTGTTTATCCGTTTGAATTGTTCCACAAATATTTTTTCTGTATATTGTCCGGTTGCCTTTACCCTCATTAGGTAGTTTGTTCTGTATACGGTAGTATCACCAGTGAAATACTCTGTGGTAACAGCTCTTCTCATGCCTTTCAGTATGTTCTCATCAGATAACAACGTAGTCTCATTACAGTGGCAGCCTGGCTGTACACCGCTCAACAGATGCCATGGGTGCTACAGATCATAGCTTTCAAAAGACTGATCCATAACACTGCAGGAAATGTCCCTGGGAAAGCTCCGCTTCGATGTGATAAAGAATATAAACACTAATGGATGTTGCTAAGTTACTATACTTTCAGGCCTGACAATATTGAAAACACATTACAGTAACCTTAGAGTCTCAACGCTAGCTAGAATAACTGTATCCAAAATCAAAGCCACATCTTGTTTACAGCTTAATTACCTTCACAGTCATTTTACATAAGTGGAAGGCCATGTGGTATTTAAAAATAAATTAGGATTTACGGTCCACCATGGTAAAGGCATGTTGGGGATCCATTTCTCCAAAGGTGACATGTCGCTGACCAGTATTATGGATTCTCAATGTAATGCCACCTACAAACTGACACACGTGTCCGCATATACTCAATAATATATGGTATTCATTTAAGGAGTAATAAAGTATATAACTAAATGACCCTCTGAGAAGCTTACAAGCTACACAATTATATATAACCACTATAGCTGGAACTGTACTGTATGTTGGTATACACTAGAAGTAGAGGCTTTCTCAGAACTCATAGATCCATCAATGGAAAGCCACATTTTACAAGCTAGCATTGGCATCGGATCCATATTTACACCCACTTGGGAGAAGTGGGTGAGTCGCTGTCACAAAATATATTCATTACACTTACCATTCAGTAAGTGTATACTTCATGAGCGACTCATTCTGCATAGGGAATTGTAAGTGCAATGTATATATTATGATGCCCGTGCCAGCTTGTAAAATGTGTCTTCATAAGTGTCTATGAGTTGTGAGAGACTAGCTATAATAATTGTATCCAAAATTAAAGCTGCATCTCGTTTACAGCTTAATTACCTTCAGTCATTTTACATAAGTGGAAGGCCATGTGCTATAAAAATAGAACGTGTTAAGCTAGCCATACACAGTCGGATTCCATGGCAGATCGATCACCTATCCGATCGATTCCGGCGATCTCAGCGGGAATCGGAGGTCCGATCAAACGCCCAATTAAGTGTGTCCGATCGCTACATACCACCTTGTCCTGGACGATTCCGTGTCCGATCGCTTACTCCACAAATGGCAACTCCCCCTGATGTGTGCAGAATCGGATCAGAAAGACCAACATGTTGGTTCTCTGTCCGATCCGATTCTGGGCCCCCGAACGATCGGACGTGATCGGACGGACAAGGTGGGCTTCACGCGATTCCGGGACGATCGTTTCGCGTGCACGCGCCCGGAATCGATCGTCCCGGAATCCGATGGGAAACGGACCCGTGTATGGGGGCCTTTAGGGACCCATTTCTCCAAAGCTGACTTGACACATGACCAGTAATTTGGATTCTCAATGTCGTGCCACCTACACACTGTGATCAATCCCATGGTAGGGCAAAACAGGTTTAACAAAATAGGTTTAATACATTCATGCCCACAAGATTTTTTTCACCTTCATGTTTTGGAACCGCTATCATTCAAAACATTTTATGCAAACGTACATGGTAAAAAAAATACTCAAAAATAAACAGATTTTTCTCAGCACCTTGAATGTGTTCAAAATTCAATTTGGAATATATATAGGGTCAAGAAATTAAAATCTAATTTCGCATGCAGACTTTGTGAGTGAATTGCAAAGCCCCTGAGCATCATCACCAGAGTTGCTGGAATATAGACAAGGGTTGTAGTAACATTTGATTATAGCTCTAGCATTTTTAAGGTAAGCTTAATTTTGACTTAATTTATGCAGAAACTACATAAGCTTGAGCATTGATGGCGAAACTTTTGGAGACAGCGTGCCTGAACTGAAACTGAAACTCAAACACCACTTATTTATCTCAAAGTGGCAATTTAACCTGAATTACCCACGCACATTATATACACACACGAAACATGTAAACACACACTATACTTTCTTATTAGAAAACAACTCTGGCTGGATTTTTTATATCTGTGAACACTTCAGAAAAACACAGAGGGGTAACATCGCGTGACTATGTTCTCAGCCTTTCCTTGTGCCATGCCATTAGGATATGTGCCATTCCATTATGAAGACGGTATTTCATAAGAGATTACATTTTAAATGTACACATTTTTGTTTTGTTTATAAATCTTCCTACCCATTAGACTTTGAAGGAATGTGAGAAGAGGTTAAAATCAAGGGTGTTATTCCATCTGTGTGCATGTTAATAAAATATTCACTTAGGTTAGGTTAAGGTTTAAAGATGTTTTATAACTTCCTGGAATAGCCTGCCTGAGGTGAATCCAACTGGAAAGGTACTAAAATGACCAGAGAACTGGGACTTTTGGAGTTCAGAGCTCATGTGCTCTTGCACATGAACAAGTTTTTATCAACATGCATGTCTATACTCAAAAATACAATGTCTGTATTAATCAGGTGTAGGCAGGAGTGGTTTAGGTTTTCCACTGCTATACATAACAGACCCTCTACATAGGGGGAACAATGGCAGTGGCTCGTAGAATATAGGCCCTTATGCCTCCAAAGGCCATAAATGTAACCATGTTTTGAGGTCAACCAGTCTATTGAACATACATGGCATGCTAATAGTAGTTTCTTAGTTCCAGGTGGAGATAAAATATTAGAATTATGGGAAAATATAAGACGTTTGCGGTTTAAGTAATACCGATTGTTGGCTTACTGAAGTCATTAGAGAACAAGCTTTCAGGATGTCTTGGATCCCTTTTTCAGGCTAAAACAATTATGATGTTTGAGACTTTCACTCATACACAAAGTTACAAGGACATAAGTATTGTAACAAAAACAACAGTTTTCTCTTGACACATTTGACTGTTTGAGGTGAAAGTGAAGGGTTGGTAGTGATCGTGATCAGTTAGGAAGGCTTATTAGGGGTTATAGAGATAAGAGGTACAACATTCTACTATTGGGAAAATATAAGAACATATGAGAATTATTCTTGTTCTTCCCATGTAAATTGCACTTTAGTGGACATTGTATTTAAATCTAAACTTTCAGGCACAAGTAGGGGCTTATGATGCGGTTTTATGCTCACAGATTTCCATAGAAACATTTGACCCTTTTCTTTTAAAAGCTGATTGTTTAGCAGCCAAAATAGAAGTAAACCTAATTACTATAATGGCATATAAGCTTAAACATGGTTATATAAGATTTAATCTAAATAGGATTTGGCTATCATATAAAGGTCATTTTTCAGGTACTTCCTATATGAGGGTGACAGTGCTCTTCCTTAGTCTCTCAATTGTTCTTCTATGTTGCCACTCTAAAAGCACACACAATACAATGGGCATTCCTTAATTCTTATTTTGCAGGCAACCCCACTGTTGGCACTATCAAGAAACCTGGAAATGCAATGCAGCCACCACTATCCTGCATGCCCACCCCATTCCTGTAATGAAGCTGGCTACACCCTCGGGGCGTTACGGGTTTTTCGCGTCATTTTTTATGGCACAAAAAGCGGTTTCTCCCGCACTGTACTCCGCCGTGATTGCCGGCTCTCTGCCCAGCCCTCTACACACCGCCGGTGTCAAATAGACGCCGGCGGTGTGTGGGAAGGAGAGCGGCGCCACCTCCATTAACATGGAGGTCTATGGTGCCGCCCCCCCCCCTTCGTTGTTACAACTGACGCCGAAGACACAGGGCCGGAAGGGCTCCGTGTGCCTCTGGCTCATCTACAGAGCCGCAGGCACACGGAGGGATCCTGGTACGGGTGCAGTTTGATCAGCGATCAAACTGCGTCCAAACTGAGTTCGGGCATAGCGCCCAGGGGGTTAAATGATGGATATCCAGCATAAAATGGAAAGGGCCCTGACTGGTCATGTTTGAAAATGTAATAGATTGTACAAGCATCTGAGAGATTTTATAGGTTTACATTTTATTCAATTTGGATCCAACCCTTTTTGTTGAATGTGCAAAGATCTTCTTACATGGAGAGGAATTTACTGTAAGGAATCGGTTTTGCATTCATTACACTGTGTGGTATTATGATCCATCGATGTTGGGCTCCAAATCCATATTTAAACTACACAGTTGATCAAATTGTAATTAAGTGTATGTCTGTTGACTTTTTGCATGGGGTATGCCACTTATGTCTTTTAGAGATGACAGTTGATCACAAGTGGGGATTACCAAGAAAAGTCAACACCTTACCCCTTCTAAAATTGGGCTGCATAAGGTGTTGATCCATTAGCATGGAAAGAGAAGGAACCAGGGATGTCGGAATGAAAGAATTACAAACTTTCAGTTTTTAGTTTCTCGCCTTTTCTGGATATCATCTAACATGACTAACATCTGCATCCGTAGTTTCCCTGACTGTTTGTATTAAATGGTGTATATTGTATTAAGGTTTTGCAATGCTTCCAAAGCTTAAGTAGCCATTATTGTTGAAGCCAATGTAAACACTTTGGGTGTTGGTGTCTATTATAAGTGCTTGGCTCTTTTTATTTTTCCTTGTCAGGCTTTCCACTGGTAAGGAAGCCTACGCAATTTGAAACGTGCATGTGTGTGTGCAATGCTGATCAGCCACAGCTTTTAAACTACTGACTTCTTAAGTGAATAACATTGGTTATCTAAACAAATTGGATGTGTCGGTAGGCATATTAGGCAGTCAGTGAACAGTTTGTGTGTTGCACAAGTCATGTTGTCAAACTATGCTGATAGAAATACTAAAACATTTAAACCACGTACAGGTGATGTTAATGACTCTTTAGTTGATTAGTAACAATGCGTTGGACATACAAGATGATTCATTAAAAAAAGTGTGCACACATTTTTACAAGGGCTACATTGTGATGACTAGACATTTAGGTTGGAGAAACTCCAAAATAGGAGGTTTTGTGGGGTTACCAGTGGTGAGTACCAACAACAGGTCCAAGGAAGGAAAAACACTTAAAGGAACCACTGGCATACAAGACTTATTGCTGTATGTGGATGGCAAAGGCAAGCCCATAAAAGGTTTGTTGTGGCACAACCTGACCATAAACCTCATGCTGGCCATGGCAGAACATATAATATAAATCATTATGCTTGGTGTCTATCAGGCTGCGTAGCTCTGCTCGCAGTGGGTTCTCAGCGCCTATGCTGTTCCCTGTATGCCATCAAAAACACTAACAATAATTACTTCATGTTGATGGACAAGTCCAATCCAAACCATGAAATACCTCAATTAAATTTGTATCCAATCATACTCTGGAGCATGCACATAAAGGACTCTAACCTCCACAGTTCGATTTTAGCATTCGATCAACCTAAAACAATTAAAGTTTAGATTGATCAGATTTGAATCATATACTGCACACATGATTAGATCTGTGAAAATTGTTCAATACCAATCAAAACATCAATCGGAAAATGATCGGAGATGTTGGTAAATTTTCGTCGAATGTACAACGATTGAACTAAAATCGTAGCGTTTTGGTCGTATTACGATCGGACCTTCCATGTGGATCTACTTTGGATTCGATTACAAACTGTTTTCGATTAAAATCGGATCGGAAATCGATTGTACTAAAATCAAACTGTGTATGCCTAGCTTAAATCATACTATGCGATAGTACATTTGATATTCAACTGACAGATTTAAATTACAAAAGTCAATTAAATCAAAAATTGACCAGCAAAAGTTGTATGCATGTATGCCTATCTTTAGAGGACTTCAAAGATCTGTTGCTTTTGGCTTTTTGCCAGATATCACAGGACAACTTCAGAGGTCTTCTGGAGCCTAGGTCTTGATATACCCCAATTGGGCCTACACAGTATTGAGCATGTGGCTTTAAGCTAAGCATACATGACTCCATTTTGTAGTTGATTCGAGCACAATTGATCGCCACATACATTCACATAGATTGATTGGGTACAATCGATTTAAGCACAATCTTTTTTTTGAGCGGGGTCGATTGGATGCTGACATCAGCCCTGATCACGCCAATAGACATGAATGGATCCGATCAAAAATCACGTCCATGTGCTTGCTTCGGCAGCACATATACTAAAATTGGAACGATACAGAGAAGATTAGCATGGCCCCTGCGCAAGGATGACACGCAAATTCGTGAAGCGTTCCATAAAAAAAAAAAAAAAAATCACGTCCATTTATTCTCTATGGGGGCGATCTTCTTTTTTTTTATTTTTTATTTATTTATTTATTTTTTTTTTTTTTATGGGGGCAATTTTTAAAATCAAAATCACAAGGAATAATCGCCTGGTCGATCGCATCAGAAATTACGCCTGCCCCGCGTAAGAGGGAACATATCCTAATGCTGCGTTTGAGGGTTCGTCGATTGAACGGGTATCGACCCATGCCTTAATGTTGTAGCTGATCATTCCATTTCTAACTTGCTTATGAATCTGTGATTTTTAATATTCGCTTGTAACTTTGCTTTAAATCATGAAACAGGAAACAAGTAGATGTGCAGAGTGTGTGTAACTTTATTGTATAAAATCTAGCAAGTCCTCGGCACAGATGAGCCAACCAATTACTAAAGGGGTACTGGAGATAAATTTCCTCTTTAGGGAATGATACCTTGCACAAACACCGCTCAAATTCTAAAGTAAGACGACTTTGCTATCCTTACAGTGTGAAAAATGTAATTTTTTTATGTAAAAATTTATTTTCGTGCAGTGTAAAAGATGTTGCTGCTCCAGAGATTTAAGGAAGAACATTTATGTCATAAAATGGAAATAACCTATATTGCAGCAGGGTAATCCGTGAACTTCGGAGTGAATCTATATTGTACTGGCATAGATGCATTGTGCCTAGAGAATACATGATTCTGTGACTGTATAACAGACTAACTTGTGTTGCCGTTGTAGATCTGATTACCTTTCAGTGTAACAGCAAGCTGGGTCTGAGTTTCCCACAAGCATTGGCAACAGTGGCCTATAGTTTTCTTGGCTTGTTTTCACGTTCCAGCCTCAGAAAGACGGACTGTATGCACTCACTCATGCATTCAGTGACATCTGAATGTCTGATATTAGTTTCTGGGCAATAAGCTGTCCATTTGGCAGAGTCCTTATATTCTACTTGATGCCACCAGATCCTAAAATTGGTTTATTGGTGCCTAGTTATTAACAAATAGTCTATGGTTAACACCATAGACCTTGGTGCAACTTGCCTAGCAATGACCTATGTTCTATGTTTAATAGTGTTTGCTTAATGTGGGATTTGCATTGGATGCACGTTATTATACAAATCAACTCAAGCTCAAGAACTGTAAAGGCCAGCAGGCCACCTTCACTGAGCACTTATTAAAAAATAAAAAAAAATAATGTGACGTATCACCCCACACTCCAATTCATGTTTGTCTTTCTTCACTAGTACGGGTGTTTTGCGTTCATGGGCTTAACCTCAGAACGTGGTGGGGAGGGACTGCCTACGGCTCTGGCCTGGCACTCCCTCCAATCAGGGGACCCCATCCATCCCTAGTACTCGGGAGACTGGACTCCGGTTGTGGTCCCCTGGGGAACGGGAATTCAGATGAAGGGCCTAGCTCCTTGAAGACACCCATGTTTTTTGTGTGGTTCACTTGTGTGCACTCTGTTTTGTACCTGGTGTTATAGGAACACGAGAAGTGTGTGCTTGACACACACCGGGGGCGTTTTAAATTTGTTTTTTTAAGAACTGTAAAGTCCCCTACCTCTGTTTATATTTTTACCTCTGTCTGTGTTGCTGCTTTGAGGTTTCCCCTCACTGATTTTTTTACCCGACAGACCAGTAAAGGAATGTCTACCAATTTTTACTCTGCCAAACCCAATGAAAGTTGTCCTTTTTTTCTTGCGCTATCTTGAGTGTATTCATTTGTGAGTTGCACTGTAGACAGGGGCATCCATGTGAACAATTTCTATATGACTTTGTGGTTGAGTTTCTGTTGATCCTCAGTGCTTCCACTGCAGTAATACTAGCAGAGAATGGTTGCTCATTACATAACATAATTACATAACAAAACAACTTTAAAGCTGTTTCATATTTTAAGGTTAAGTTTTCCAGACAAACCCTTCAGTTTTGGATAGAAGTGATATTCAGTTGTTTATTGCTTTGTTCCCATAGAAGAGATTCCCTTTCATTTTTAATGTCCGCGGTAGTAAAAAAAAAAACGAAATTTTGTCTCAATTTATGTTCCAGTGGTTACTGTCAGTAGGATTTTATTCAGTGAGAGCAATAATAACCTGACACAATTTTTCTTATTCTATCCAAAACACAAATTGTACCTAGTTGTGCCTTCTGCGTTGAACAGTCATAAAATGGGTTAACAAATGTCATGTATGTATATGTAATATAGACATATAGAATGTATATAAAGCTATATTAAAGCAATGTTGCCTTTTGGCAGTTTTAGGTTATATCTCGTTTTGCAGTCATTTAAATTAATGGAACCTTCACACGGGCGTCTGGCAAGGCACTTTTCTGTGTGGATTCTGCCCAGGGTGGATTTGATTTAAATCAATAATTCTTGCTGGTTTAACTTTAAAATGCAAGTAGGTGAAGATTTTGAGAATAACAACTTTTCATATTAGTTTTTTTATCCCCAGTTTAGGTTAATCAATCATATTTGGACAACTTTTCTGTTGTACTTAGTTTTCAGAACTGCAAAAGTAAACCACACATCTGTGATAATATCTTGTAGCAGAGAAACTGACCAATAATCTTACACATACAGATATAAGTTGATGATGGCATAAGCACATCACCCAAATTTCCCCTTGAATACACATGGTTGAGGGCACACAAAAGCAATACATTGATTATACACTGTGCAAAAAATTAAGTAATGACATATCAATAAAAAACAATGCACAATGCTGCGGATGTCACATCTCTACACCTGCTTAGACAATTAAAATAGTCCAAATGGCGCAAATTTCACCCCAACGCGCGTTTCGTTCAAGACTTCTTTCTCGGCCAAATCTACATAACACAAACCGCCAACACAACACAACACAAGGGGATCTGTCATATTGAATAACCAAATCAACCTAAAAGTGGACACAGACCCTCAGGGGTTACTCACGTCCATAGATCAATACAGGGTGGAAAGACATGATTTCTGAAGATGGCGTCCCCACTGGTGATCTGCATAACAAGACTGACCCAAACCATCAACTGATCATGTTTACCAAAGTAAATGTATTAAAAATCGGTCTTGTTGTACGCAGATCACCACGGCATTTATGTCTCTGTCTGTCTCTCCGTTCCCCACTGGTGTCCGTGCAGTGGGGACATCATCTGCAGAAATCGTGTCTTTTGACACGATATTGATCCATGGACGTGAGTAACCCCTGAGGGTCGTTGTCCACTTTTATGTGGATTTGGTTATTCAATATGACTGATTCCGTTGTGTTGGCTGTTCGTGTTATATAGATTTGGCCTATGAAATTACATATCGTACCCCCTGAAGAAGTCTTCAACGAAATGCGCATTGGGATGAAATTTGTGCCATTTCGACTATTCTAAGCATGTGTACAGATGTAATATACATCCGCAACATAGTGCAATGTTTTTGATTGATATGATGATCATTACTTCATCTTTTGCACTGTGTATAATAAACGTATTGCTTTTACATATTGAATGGCCCGCCCCTTCACACTTGTCTATTCAAGGGGAAATATGGGGTGATGTGTTTATGCCATCATCAAATTCTGTCTGTTGTTTTTGGGATGTTGGCCACTATACATGTGAGAGTGCAGTTTTGATTATAAAATCTTACAAAAACCCCTGGAAGAGCATGACATTGTGAATGGATTAATGGAATTTATTTACCCAAAAAATGATATACAGCCTTATTCTATACAATTAAAAACAAATCTTTATTTCATCATGGAATAACCTTGGGATGGTAACATATTTTCCTCAAAAAGCACTTTATTTTTAAAAAATCCGATTTAAATCAGATTTTTAGATTTTTTTTAAAAAATCTTTGATTTTTTTTATCCACCCTGATTCGAACTTGCTTTACTTAGACAATATTTACTGCTGAACTTTTTATTTAAAAAAATTTGATGATTTCGAATTGCAAAGCCCTTGAACCATGGTATCATCACCAGACTTGCTTGAAATATAGAGAAGGGTTTGGGGGTAATACGTTAAAAAAAAGTATTGCTCTAAAATAGTTTTTGCATAAATTAAGTTCAGTCAAGTCAAAATTTCCGAATTCGGAATTTTTGACTTTTAACTTAATTTATGCAAAGCTACACGTGCTAGAGCAAAACTTTTTTACAATGTTCCCATAACCCTTCTCTACATCTCCAGCATTTTAGGTGATGATACCATGTTCAGAGGCTTTGCAATCAGCTCACAAATTTAGCTAGTCAAAAAATTCCACCATCTCTACATTGTTGTTTGTCTGCATAGGCTGCAAGGTGACTTCACTAGATGCTGTTACATTGTCACCTACCTCACCACTTTAAAAGGCAAAAAAAATTATAAATAAAGTAATAACCTTTTTACAGTTCACAACGTTCATACGCACGAGGTGATGATAAAGATATATTTCAGGGCCCCTTTTTGTACGCACCATTGAAATAGTCCAGACAGTGTAATTTGCCAACTGACTAAATAATAGTTTTATTTTTGTCAAACTTTCCCGGAGTAGTGCTCTAATGATCTGTCATGTCCTCCCGTAATACATCTCAAAATAAGTTGTGTAGGTGAATTCCTGGAAAGAGATCTGCTGGGTTGTCATCCCTCCATGTGTCTTCTTCCTTCCAGGCCATTGTGGGTGCTGCTTTTCACAGCATGTAATAATCAGACACTTGGCAGAAGATGTAGAGACCAGCGTCTTCACAGCATGAATGAACTCCGTAGACGTTTATTCTGTAGAGTTCAAGTATTGTCAATTTTCCGCTGCTTGCAGGAAGTAAAGGAAGGAAGTATCCTGAGAGCACATATAGCAAAGGGAGCAGCTCGCCTATGTCAGCCAAGCCACAACTGACAAAAGGTTAACCTTTGTAATCCAGACATATTCTTCAGTACGAGGTGCAGAATTGTTCTCTAGTGTTATAGAGTTGCTTTCATTTCACTGTGCGGCTGGCTATAACCTGATTTTTTCATTAGATTGCTCTTTATTGGAAAGACCATTTCATTTCATACAGAGACAGGTATTTGGCAAAGTATTACAGCTTGTTTCGCATCCTGGCACCTCTTCTGAAATTCACTTATGTAATATGTGATTTGATATTACAGCCCCCATACCCGATGACCTGCTCGATAGATGGTGTGCGGATTCGGGGCCAGCGATTGTGCATGTCATCAATTGCGGCCTGTCTGGATTAATTCATCCCCATCGAAGCCAGCTCGAACAGGGAACCAACATGTTGGTAACTCCCTGTTTGATCTCCATTGCTTTGGATGGGGACTGAGGATGCTGTAGATAGCTCAGTGAAGGTTCCCCTAAAGAAGCATCCTAATGACTTTTATTTATAAGATGTCATGTAAAAGGGTTCTTCATTAACCACCAGAACTGCGAATGGGGGGGTGGTTATCTGTAATTTTTGGGTGTATCACCTTATTAAAGAAGTCCTTATCAACCTTACATATTCATCATTATGAAACTGCAGATAAACCCCTAGACAAAGAGTGAATTAGAAATATGTTTGTTTTTATTGTGAGACAGAACTATCATATTCTTTCTGTTAATATATTAAATTGATCATGCTAAATGAACAAAATTATGCTGAGGTTGCAGGAGCAAAGACGCTGTGTGCCAAATGGAGCATAAAACTGAAAGATCGCTCTGGCTGTAACATTTGTACTTGTATCTGAAGTTTTAAAGGTTGTAATTGATTGATTGGGCATCCAATGTGATTTTGGAGCATGCTTACAGACTTTTATCTTCATAGCCAGAAAGGAATTTAGAAATCAGTTCTGCAGTGATTTCACTTTGTGGTAGTAACATTGATTGATATTAGATTCACAGTTGATAAAACATTGCACAAGTCGATTAAATTGCACAAGCTGATCTAAATTGATTGAACAAGAGTTGATGTGTTTATTTATGCTCGATTTCTGATCCATGTGGTTGATTTTAATTCCCCCCAAAAAATTTAATTTCAAACAATCAATTTTTATTTCTCAAACAGAAAAATGGGGGCACTTTAGGCCAAGTATCCACTGCTTTTTCCATCACGGACAGGACACTTCCCATTCTCATGAATGGGACAGTGCCCACTCCGCATTCTGAAATTGGTGCGCCTGGGCTGCTTCCTGGCTTTTTGTTTGTAATGCTAATTTATAAAGCCGATACGGGGGCAAACCACTCACAAGTTGCTGGTACCTGTGCTATACAAAAATGAGACAAAGATAAATCATTTCAGAATTTTTCACCTTTAATGTGACCTATAAACTGTACTACTCAATTGAAAAACAAGCTAAAATCTTTTAGGTGGAGGGAAGATAATGTTTTAAAATAAAATAATGTGGTTGCATAAGAGTGCACACTCTTGAACTAATACTTTGTTGAAGCACCTTTTGATTTTATTACAGCACTTATTTTTGGGTATGAGTCTATCAGCATGGCACATTTTGGGATTGAGTCTATCAGCATGGCACATTTTGGGTATGAGTCTATCAGCATGGCACATTTTGACTTGGCAAGATTTGCCCACTCTTCTTTGCAGAAACACTCTAAATCTGTCAGATCAGCCAAATGTACATCCAAAACCGCTGGTGTACCCACTCCATAGAGCCATGGTTTCCATGCACTGCACTGATGATGGCCAATGAGCATGAAACCGCTGTATGCAGTTTGGAATAAATGGCTCTGTACCATAAAGGCTTTATTTGCACCATACCCCAGCAGTTTTGCATGTGCATTTGGCTGATGGGGTGTAAAGGAATGATTTGCATGGCTCCACCCCTGTTCTGAAGTAAGGAGTTTTTCCTTAACTTTTGGGATTTGTGATGGATTGGAGCATGTAAATTCCTTCAGTTTTAAGAAGGATTGATTGTGCTATGCACTGCTTGAGTTTAGGGCTTTTCAATTCCTTATAACCCTTCTTACCATAATCTTTATTATTCAATGCTCCTTAACATATTCAGCATTACTAAACAAGTCCATTAGAGAGGAACAACCCTGAAGGTTATGGTGAGAAGGGATTATAGGAATAGAAAAGCCCTCAACTCGAATTTCCTTTAGATCTACCAACAACTATGTAGTGCTGGGTCCTCCCTGATAGAATACATAGTGATTGGAAGGTTTAGAAAGGTTTACATGGGTTTGGTAGAAGAAAAGTTGATTGTAAAGAAATGGCCTTTGAAGGTTTTATTGATAAATAGTATTTTTCACTAGGTCTTGTAAAAAAAAAAATAGATACCAATGCATTTAGGAAATTTGAGGGAAATAAATAATACACTTAACAAGGCAACAATTTTTTTTTTCATTCAACATGCTCCTATATGCGAAGAAAACCTGCTAGTGTGTGAATATAGCTCAAGACATTTGCCCAAGCCCAATATATTTTGCTTTTATAGCTGACATTACACTCAAGGAGATTTGGAGTGGTTTGAATTGTTAAAAAATTTGCCAGTAAATGAATGTCCGAGCAGCATATTTTTTCCAATACCAAATCAGTCAAAGAAATCCAGAGATAACACTGCGTGGGATTTCTGTGTGTTCCACTGGTAAAATATATGTGCATCTTGCTGGAAGTAAACTGGGTTTATCTGGAGAGTGTAACTGAAAGAGGAAATTAGAACAAACAAACCTTTATTTGTTTGCTGTCCGTAGAAAAGGTAACATTTCAGACTACGATGTCTAGGTTGCTCAACCCAACTGTACCACTCTTTAAATAAGGTTTGAAATCCAGCAAGGCTGTTGTCTGGTAAAAATTCCTCTTTTCCAGAATGCTATAAAGGTCCTAACATTTGTGGATGATCATTTTCCAGGCTGCAGAATAAAGCACTTACTGTTTGAGAGCTGGTTCTGGAAATAGGCAGCTTCCCACATACGTAGTTGGAGTGTTAATGAAATAATTCTGTCCCGTACTCTCAAGTGGCACCAAACCACCTCGTTTATGTGTTCTAAGCCCACATTATATGAATAAAGTCCCTTTTCATTCTCTTCCAGGTTCAAGGTGCCAGTTTCCGTGGCTGGAAGGATGTGACTTCCATATTCAACAAAGATGACGAACAGCAACTGTTAAAAGGATCCAAATCTCCAAAGTCTAAAGCGTAAGGACAAACATTAGACACATGCTGGTTTTATTCACCAAATGTCTAAAGAGGAGGATGATGTGCAAAGTCTAGCAACAAACTACAGCCAAGCAGGAGATGCCTAAACTGATCTAACTATAGAGAATTCAGATGTGATTGGTTCTATTTGGTCTATTGCACTTTGGTAGCTGTCATTCTTCTTTGTAAAGGTTGGCTTACCCACAAATAATCTTTTCCTGACCCTAAGGTAACAGAGAGCTAAAAAACCTGCCTATTTCTTATATTCCTTATGTTGCTTTGTACAATTAGACCTTTAATTAGAACCTTAAGTAATGGAAATTACAACAATAATTTCTGCTCTCTGATAATCTTTGGTCTGTTTATACCATTGAAAGTCTTTTCATGTTGTGTTTCCTATAAACTTACACTGTACATGTACCATATAAAGATGTAAAAATACACACAGTCTCTTTGAGCTCCTGGTAAGAAAGGTATTTGGCTTGCTCACTATGAGGGGGTCCAGACTGGCAGGGCCCTTTTTTCTCTGTATTTCAACTGAACTCTTGGTGTGAACATCAGTGTTTTGATACTTTATTTCCTTTTTAGATTCTAGGATTAGGCTCCACTGTCTGCTGGGGTCTACTGAAGCCTCTGTTGCATTCCCATAGAAGTAGGTTGCTGCATCGATTTGAAGGCAATGGAGGCTCGGACCAACAGATCTGCGGTTCTGATGAGCTGTGAAGACACCCCTGTCAAAGCCCCATTGCCGACAATGGGCGGCTTGTGTACTCTGTTAAAACCTCTGCATTCGATGCAGGGTTTTGAATGGGCAGTGGAGCCTAAGCCTTAGGCTATGTGTCCACATCGTTTTGTGATCCGTCGGGACCTCTATGTTTAGTGCAGTGCTTGGCGGGGGTCCAGACAGATTACATACACTTTACCTGCTCGGCGGATACTCTGTTCTCACTGCGCTTAACCCCTGCATCGGTGGATCAGCTAACGTAGTGCACTATGTAAACCCCATGCATCGGTGGATGTCTAAACAGAGCATCCGTTGGGCAGGTAAAGTGCATGTGATCTGTCGGGATCCCTGCCAAGCACTGTGCTTAATGTAGGGGTCTCGATGGATCACGAAACGCAGTGGATATATGCCCTTAAGCTCAATCTGTTGACAATGTACATTGTTCAGTGTAACATGAGTTGGCCTAGAGTTTTCTCAACGACAAATATTTCA
Source organism: Ptychadena robeensis (assembly GCA_036250615.1). NCBI lineage: Eukaryota > Metazoa > Chordata > Amphibia > Anura > Ptychadenidae > Ptychadena > Ptychadena robeensis. Next base: position 68,606,744 of record CM070035.1, on the reverse strand, counting down.
CATGGCCAGTCTGCAGCACTCTAATGCTAGCCATACACAGCCCGATAAATAGCCCGATCAACCAAGCCCGAAGTTTTTGGTTAATCGGGCATAAATCGGGTTTTGCCCACATGGTCCGACAGAGCTTTCCCGATCAAAATTTAGCAGAAAATCGGGCATCACATGATCGGATATGTTGGAAAATTTTAATCGGTCCGGTTACATCGTTCTACTTTTCTTGTAGCGCACGACTAAATGAACACCGATCATCCCCGATATTACTATTACTTCCCATTGAATGAAAGATTGGACGACAAAAATTGCGATAAACTCCGACTATGATGTACGATCAAAACTGTTACATCGTTCAAAAATAATTTTTTCTATGTGGGGATTTTTTGTTAGATCATCCGAGAAAACGCCGATCTTTTTATTGGCAAACTTCGATCGGGCTTGGTTGATCGGGCTACTTATCGGGCTGTGTATGGCTAGCATTAGACTATTTTGCTGTGGGCATATAACTATAAATATTTCTAACCCTCATGTTATCCTTCTTATCTACAGAGTTTCTTTGAAGACAAAAGAGGAACCAAAAACAGAGAAAAAATCTGGATTCTGGGACAGTTTGGCAATAAAACAGAATGTTCAACCAAAGAAAGCAGATGAAATTGAGGGCTGGGAACCCCCTCAAATAATGGTAGAGGAGGAGCCAGCATTTACAGAAGACCCTCTAGATAATAACCAATCCTGGCCAGGCTGGGAGGATGAAACAAAAGGTTCATCTAAGTACACAAATCTCACAAGTCCAGGGAATACATCTAGATGGAGCATTAAGTCCGCTGGTAAACTTGTTAGTATTAGAAGGCGGAGCAAAGGTAACCTTACTGAAAGCTGGGAGGAGCTAGAATGACAGTGTTGGCGGCCTCACAGTATGCAATATCTTTAACGAGGGTAACAGGTTTCATAACTTCCATGCTGTCATTTTGTACCAAAATACTCGAAGTATTGATTAGATATGTACTTTTATATATATATATATCGGAGTCCTACACTAAATTTGCACTCGTGTTCTTTGTTAATAAATTAGAAGTCAAGAGCAGTTCACTTTTCTCTCCAAGAACCCACCTGAGAAATGATATGGTGGCATTACCTGTGCCTACGTGACCGTTCGAACCCTGACTGTAGTTGGTTTCAGCAGAAACAGGAATTCCTTAGTGAATGTATACACTGGCTATAACTTAGACTGCCTTATACTGTTACCAGTAAAGGGTCAATATTGCCTTGCACATTAACCTGTCAAGTGCCTGTATTTCACCTTGATGTATTTGTGATGCACAGCTTAATTTATTAATAAGTTAATTTTACCTATTTCTCTTTGTTTTACCCTTTTGCTTTTATGAAAAGATGTTTTGAAAGCTAGTCTTTGTAGGATGACGTTAAAGTATGTGTTTTGCGTTGCATTTTATTTCAACTTTTCTGAACGTTATTTCTCCAGCCAGAAAAGTACACAATGTACTTCACATTAGACTATTGTGTTACGCCTAGTTGCACAATGCCTGTATTAAGCTGACTCTGTAAATCAGGTTATGACAACCTTTGGTTTCAAGTGTCTAGAAACAATAAGGCTCAGTTGGGCCGTTTTATAAAAATGGAGAAAAGTGTGTTGTCTATCGTAGATGCTAACATTCAAATTCAAATCAGGTCTGTGAATAAAATGCATGGAGGCATCTGGTAGTCACTCAGATGTTCTTTTTACATTGTTGTTCTTTTGTAAAACTGCCTTACCATTCTCTGCTGTCTAGCGGACAGTTGTGTTTTTGTTTTTTTCCTCACCCAAAGAAGACAGTCTTTAAGTGAACCTGCGCCAAGACTATGGACTACATATTCTGAGCAAGCATGAAAGGCAATTTAAAACCAGGTTTCATTCACCCTTGTAGCTGTAGGCATTGTATACATTTAACTTTTTAAAGTTTGGCTTTGTATGGAGAGATGATGTTTTATTGTAAGGCTTTGTTTGCACTATACGTCGGGACCCCCTCCTCTAAGCATATTGCTTGGTGGGAGGTCCTGACGGAGCACATTCACTTACCTGCTTGACGGATGCTGTGTCTCCATTGCTCTGACACCTTCCGCCGATGCAAGGCTGAACGTAGTAGAGTACGTTGAGCCTCTGCATCGGCGAATGTCTGAACGCAGCATCTGCCGAGCAGGCATAGTCTATGTGCTCCGTTGGGATCCCCGCCAAGCAATACGCTTAGCAGAGGGGGTCCCGATGTATGTGGAAACCTAGCCTAATCTTTGAGAATTAGTTACTATCCTACTATAGCTAAAGAGGTGAATGAGGGCTTGTATTATTTGTTAAGAAAACATGAATACTGACATGTCTGTAGTCTAGCCACAGTTGCACTTTAAGTCCTTGATAGACTATCAATACTCCTGTATACATGTGAGAAATTCATATACTGTAGATGTGCTGGTTCTGCATCTATTTCTGCAGTGTTTACAGGAGTGATGAGATCATCAATACTATCCTAATCAGGAGGTATGAACTCCCAGGCTTCATCAGTATGGCAAATAGTATGATTGGCAAAGTTCTGTAGCAATCAATAAAAAAATCATACTTTTAACTGATCTGACTTTGTAAGACTGCTGGGTTGCATATAGGTCACTGACATTGGACATTCTAGCTGACGGCGCTGCCTTGCTGAAAAAGACTATAAGTTTCATAGTGCCTCTAAGAATATTGTCGCCTTGGCCTTTTGAAGAAGCAACCCATCCTTCAACAAATGAAATGTGTCAGAACTTCGATAGATCTGGAAATACCAGAGCGCCACTGAATGTCTACCTCTGCTGTAGACCAAAAAGTCAGAGGATTTTATTGTCTGTCTCATATTATGTTGAAGAATAGGTTTTTTGTTCCTGCATGTGAGACTCCTTTTCTTTAGAAGATATTTTTGTATATATAGGATGATAAAACATCTTTTTAATAAAATGAAGAAAGAATACAATTATTCATGCTTGTCAAGATTGCTAGTTGTTGATACACATTGTAAGAGACTGAGGCTTTACCAAGGACAAATCATTTCCACTGACAAGTTCAGTCGCTCAGTCCAGTCCTTGTAGCATTTATTCTGTATGTTTGATGAGCTTTTTTGTTAGATTCATTGTTATGTAACTGAAATAAAAACGATCTTTGTATTTTTCTTTCCATCTTGAATAAAGAATCCAGTTGCACCAAAAACATTTTGTTATTGTGTGTTTTTATCTAAAGGTTACTTCCTCTGTAGATATCTGGTAGTCCATGGCCTCCCATAATGCCAATTTCCTGGCCCACCTTAAGTCAGCCTACCAAGGGTCAGCTCCCCCCTTGACCCCTGGGACAACCCTAACTAGCTCCTAACGAAGCACCGAGGTGCTCAGATGCTCAGATGTTTCATGTGTACAGATTAACCTAGGGGTGGGCAAACTTTTTGACTCGTGGGCCAAAATGGCTTCTTAAATTTGATAAAGGACTCGGACCAAAAGCCTGTAATGGCCGACCTGCCATAGGTGTGTCTATTCCATGCATCCCCGACATCACTTATGACGGTGGTGATGTGTAATAAGTGACATGTGACAAGGACGTTTCTTTTTAACCTTTATGCACTTGTTGCCACTTGATGGAGCTATGGTGTCATTATCACTTCACTGCATTGTCCCCAAGGCAATGTTTATACGCCTCTAGGCTTTATGTGCACATTGCAGAGGAGGGGAACATAATTTCAACGGGCCGGATCTGGCCCCTGTGCCTTCGTTTGCCCACCCTTGGATTAACGCTTCACCGGGTTCAGCCTCTCCTGGGGTTGAAGACCCTGTAAAGAGGTAAAGCCTCAGTTCAGTGGTGCCCATGGCGTTGGGCAATCTGAAGGTTTAAAGTACCTGTAGGGAAGGCTTGGTGTGGGCACTCATGGTGCTCTTTTTCTCTTCCTCTCCAAGTAGCATGGCCATGGCGGTCAGATCCCTCTCTGACTAAAAAAAGTGGAGTTTGTTTGTTTCTTATATGGTATTGAAATATCACTTGTTGGAGGGTTTACCAGAAATCTTTTACAGTGAATCAAAACAGCTTAACTAGTGTTTTTCCACAAAAATACATTCAGACTGCTGGCAAAAACAGTGACCAAAATGTTTTATTTGAATGGTTTCCCTATACACACACAGAATGAAGTCTACACACAGATTTGAAGTACATTTATTGCGGTTTAGGTTATGCCATGTCATATAATTTTGTGCGATAACATTTTAATACTACGTAAAGAGAAGATGACATAGAAAAGTAGGTCAGAAATATACAATAACTGTATTGGAGTACCAAAGTGGGTAATAACACAATCCAAATAAATTTATTGATGTGGCTACATATCACTTTTTATCTAAGGAATACAAGCAGTATGTGCCGTACACACAATACACAGAGCTTACAGCTTTAGTTGGAGGTAGGAGTTTACCTAAAATTTGTCATGTGCAAGTTTCTCTTTCGCTGCTTACTAAATCCCAATCACAGTTTCCAACTGAGAAGGCGCTTGCTGGGCAGTTGCGCTAATCTTACATTTACTAGGTGGTTAAATTCCTTCCATGTAAACAAGCCCTTTAGGTACTTCTTAAAATTTAACATGATCATTTAAACCAAGTTATTAGTTATAATAACTCTTAAAATGTCATTACATTATTGTAATCAAAAATATTATTTTATAGGTATTATAATTGTTTTTAACATATGAAACTAATTGAAATGTTTTTTTCTATGTCATTATGATGGTAAGCAAATGAAAAGCCTTGCTTCATCCAGTTTAGTACACACATGGTGTATAGTTGCCATCCTCCTGTTCTACATAAAGAAACGTTTAGCACAGAACATTCTACTTTGTCATTTGGACTGCATCACAGTTTTCATCTTCGAATATAATGCTCCCATACAGTCAGACCTTTTGTCCTAGCTGTTTGTACTAGACAATGTTGTGCTGTTCTTTTGTTTAACTCAGGCAGCTTCATTGTATCATGAAACCTAGAATTGTTGGCACTAAATATATACAAAAATAATCTCTTACCGAATAATCTCTTACTGCTTTCTTGCCCAATAAAAGAGAAGTGGGTATGGGGTAGTGTTGAGCTCCCATATTCGAATTGCCAATATATTCAATGAATATCGGCTATTCGAGAATTTGCTAATTTCGCAAATTTTCAAGATATTATGCATTGGGAAGCTTATGGCAATGCATTGTGATTTTTTTTTTTATTCGCAATGCGAAAATAAATACCACATGTGACCATTTATTTTGAAGGTAATTTAATTGTGAATATATTGGCCATACACTCAAATCTTAGTAGAACTATTCGTGAAAGATTTTGAAATAAAAATATTGCCTATGCCGCATATTTTACTAGTATGGGTATGTGTGTGTGTGTGTGTGTATATATATATATATATATACTGTATATATATTGTAGCTTGACACTCTCAGGAAGCATGAAATACAGCCCATACCTCTCATCTGCCTAATTCCCCACTCCCCATTTCCTGCCTTTCTCAAATTATTACATTCTCCTCCTGGGTGGCTCCTTCTTATCCACACCATCAACATGGACCAATTTCCTGATTTTTCTTCTCTTTGTTTGCTTCTTTGCTTTCAAAAGAATTCTTTCCTGCTCTGTACTTTTTACGATACGTTCCTCTTCTCTGTATATCCCAGCGCTGTCCATTTCTGTGTTCTCTGCTCCTTTCTACCATGTAATTGTAATATCCATGGATCATTTAGATTGCCTTACCAGAACATACTGTACGTTTTTAGCCAATACTGTAAAGCAGGTGACACATGGCTCGATATTAGAGCCGTTCGAGGTTCCCTGCAGCAACGTGATGACGTCTTCATGCTGCTGCCTATTATCTGAGGAGCTGGAGAGACAGTGCGTTGTGTCTCCAGCTCAGCCGATGCTTTACATGGAGACCCTGCAATTTGCATTTGACCGTGGTTTACTGTCATGTCCGATATTCCTGTTTTTGTGTGGGATTGATTGGTCCCGCTCGAAAACAGGGATGGCCGCATATGATATTGGCCAGATAGATGGCCGTGAGTGCGCTCAAAGCAGCAATTGATCTGGCCCATATCTACATATGTGTACCCAGCTGAAGTTGCAAGTTGCTGTGGGTAACATAACATTGTTCTTGTGGGACAAAAAAAAAGTTTGGTCTTCAGAAATAATAGCTTTCAAACTGTTTCAAACACCACTTAGCCTCTACAGTCATTTTTTATATAGACGTGGAAGGATTAAGAACATACACAAGCAAAATGCACTTTCAAGAACAGGATCAACATGCCTGAAATGTTATCACAAAACTGCCTCTTCATTTGAAAGTTGAGCATCCTGAGTTCAGCTGAGCAATCTTTTCAGTTAAGAAACCTTATTCTGCTTTATCCCTGTTTACAATAACAGACCTGAATTTATGATGGTGTAAGGTGCTGCCAGTGTCCAGAGAATGTTCAGATTTAGATGTGAGATGGGCAGTGGCAGCATTCCCATTGCACTTCAGAAGTCATACAACTGATGTATGACAGCTGGGAACAAATGCATTGGCCCAGACCTGGTGCATTCCACATCTATGCCAGATATTAGTTCTGCAGAAGAACTTCTCTATGGATAGCATTTACTTATAATCTGGGCAGTTTCATTCAGACATATAACATTTACATTTTTGGAACACAGTTAAGATTGCAATCTATGATTTATGTTCAAATGCTAGTATAAAGATAGAGTTATAGATGGAAACCATATGATTATAAATACAAAGGCATCACTAGATTTTAGGTTTCATTTTTCATTGACCATGTGGGGAGATGTTTGACAAGGATTTTTTTATTTTTTTTTCTTCAACCTGCCAAATCCCTGACCTTTTTATTTTGTTTAATAATCTTGTACATAACTTAAAATTTTCAAAATGATATGGTGACTTCTTTCTTAGCAGTACCAGTGGGTGGTTTTCTCCTAGACTGAATGACAGTTATGTGATGACAAGTGAGTGGCGCTCAGTCCAGGAATACTATGAGCCAAGTGTCCAAACAGAGATTTATTTTTATGGGGTAATTCTGCAGGGGACAGCATCATGAATACAACAGGTTATGTAGCCAACGGAACTTTCACCATTAATACTAAAAGAATATCATATTTTCCTATTTAAAAAATTAAATATAAAAGTACCAAAGAGAAAATTAGGAAAAAAATACATTGACAGCTATTTAGATGTCAAGTTAATATACAGAATGTTCCAGCATAATAGACAGGACTGGACCATGCAGTATTGACTCTATATTCTTCCAGACAAATGACCAGTGCCAGGAGGGAGGTCATTGATGCAGCAGAGGCTGAAACTTTAGCATGTGTTTATACACTAGCAGCACCCATTCCCTGAACACACTAATCAACTTATTTTACAGTCTGGCACTGAACAACTTACCCATGAGCAGCTATTTACATATGGGGGGGGGGAGATATGAGTCTGTGTCACTAAATTTATTTATTGCAATGCAGAATGTTTATGTAAATACACAACTGATGCTATGTAATTGTAAAATGTCTCTCTTCATAAGTGGTCAGTGTGTTCAGAGAATGGGTATGGCTAGTGCTAATGCAGATAAGATCTCCTTCTTGGCAGTGGATTTTTGGCTTTGCGGGAGGGAATGGAAGAAATTTCTGCCTCCTGGGATGCTTAGCTATTGCACTTTTTTACACATTCTGACCATAAGACACAGGGACACTTTCCCATTGACTTTAAAGGTAAAAAAAAAGTGTGTCGTATAGTCCGAAACATACGGTAGTTTTATCACTGATAATGATTCAAGGATGTAAAAATAAAGCAAACAATTTAATAAATACCTTTCTTTACAAGTTGACGTTAGTTTATGTCAAGTATAGAGGATCACAAGTTTGTCTCATCCCATTGTCAAACTTTTTCCTGTAATATTTTTGGTCTCAATTATTCTTTTAAACTATGTAAAAAATATTGTGATATGGAAGCATCGCTAGTTTTTACATAGTCCATCTGCCTAATTCCAGAAATACCTTCTGGCTTGCCAGTGCAGATAACATAATGCAGCAGTGTGTATTGCAATAAAGATACACAAATCTCACAATCCACGGTGCTTACACAGTCCAATAATAAATTAAAAAAATTTTTAATAAATAATTTTTTTAAATAAATTGTGTGTAAATACAATAGAAGTAGAGCTGTCGGCCTGTTGTCCAGAAAGAAAGGCCAGGGTATTTCTGCACATTTACAATCTCTTCGATCGCTAATGTTGAGGGGAAAAAAGTTTACAGTCCAAAAGTTTGTTTTATTTACAAAGAACCAATTTTTGTAGCCTTAATACTGAGGCAAAAATTATTCTTCAATTTGGCAACCCATTTTCCTAGATAGAACAAGTCAGTCAATCGTCAATAGAATGTATGCTACATCCCAATGGAATTTTAGGGTTTTATACATAAGAAAATAAAATGGTCCATTTATTCATATTTAAACCTTTAAATGAGCAAAAAAACATTATACATTACAATATATCTTTTTGTAACTTAAGCCCCCCCCCCCCCATACACGCTTAGATTTTATGATCGGCCGGCCATAAAATCTTAGTGTGTATGGGGGGCTTTAGACGTCAAAAGCAGTGTGTGAAAAATGAAGAAAACATTTACCTCTTCAATAGGAATTAAGAAGGAAAGTAACAGCCCCGTGCTACTAACCAAATGCACTTTATTATGTGGCAAATGTTTACTGCAAGTTACTTTTATTCAACCAGCAAGTTATTTTTGGACAGAAATGACATAGGTGTCTCCCAAAAGATAATAAGATGATGTACAAGAGGCATTTTTGTGAAAAAAACATTTATTGATAACCTTCTAAATATTAAATAAAAAAACCTTTATTGGCTATTACAGCAATCACACGCTTCCTATAATTGCAGACCTGCATTTTGCATATCTCCACAGGTATTTTTGCACATTCATCTTTAGCAATGAGGTCTTCTTGCCATCACCCTGATCTTTAGCTCCCTCCACAGATTCTCAATTGAATGCAAGTCAGGACTGTGGCTGGGCCACTCCAAAACGTTAATGTTGTCCACTTCTGCTGTGTGTTTTGGGTCATTGTCATGCTGAAATGTCCACTGGTGCCCAAGGCCAAGTTTCTCTGCAGACTTCCTGATGCTGTCGTTGAGAATCCTCATGTATTGCTCTTTTTTCATGGTGCCTTTTACTGTGATTAGGTTCCCTGGTCCATTGGCTAAAAAACACCCCCAAAGCATTAGGTTCCCACCACCATGTTTGACAGTGGGGATGGTGTTCTTTGGGTTGAAGGCTTCTCCTTCATTGTGACTAAACAATAATTTTTTTTCATCTGACTATAACAAAGAAGACCAGAAGTCTCAGCAGAGCCCAGATTGACCAGGATGGCCTTGGTGGTGATCCTTGGATTCTTTTTCACCTCTCGCACTATCCTCCTGACCAGCACAGGTGTCACTTTTGGCTTCCACATCCTCTGAGATTTTCAGATCTTGTATTTTTTAATAATACTTTGCACTGTAGCCACTGGAACTTGAAAACATTTAAATATGGCCTTGTCGCCATAAAAAATCCGCCCACAGGCAGAACTTCCCTATGCAATGTGTGATCAACCAATAACACATTGCCTCGTTCTGTGTTTGTGTGAAAGCTGGCAGCGTAAGTCCAGCTCTCTCCCACACAGGCAGAGATGGATGAGAGAGGTGACGGTTGGCCAGGGCTCCACTGATGTAAACAATGCAGTACAGATGCCCATCTTGACCGCTCCCCCCCCCCCTGCCAATCTTCTTACCAGGAGAGCTGGCGAGGAGTCAAGGTGTGACCACCCACCGGATGTTTTAATGGGAAAATGCGTCTTATAGTCCAAGTTTTACACCAGGATATGGTTTGGATTTATTTCCTTCCATAATATGAGGATATTCCTCACCATTCTAATGCCTACTTGTATCCTCTTTCTAATACTAGATACTGTAAAAATATAGCACAATATTTAAAAACAACGGCAATACACAATTATGAGTATGCTCTGGCAAAACAAGTGTCTTTAGTGGATATTGAACGCAGTCTCTCAGTCTCTCTGTGAAAAGAACATGCTGATGTAGTGCCATTTCTTTGTGCTGTCTGTACACTCTGCTGGGATTTTAAGAAAGGAGCTTCTAGAGGAATTCTGATTGTATTACTAATTAATAAAGCAAATGTCTATACACATTTTACTATTTAAATTCACCAAATAATGTGACTGAAAATGGAACATTACATTCCATCCAGTGTATGAAGAAGGTAATTTATAAACCTCACATTCATCGTGAATCAAAGCACAGTCTAGGTTGGTTTAAAGAAGAAAACACTCTAAATGCAAATGAAAGTAAATGTGAGTTCTCCCCACTTTGTATTCCTGAGCTAAGATTTAGTCATTTGATATCATTAGCAAAGTAATTAAAATATACAGTTCTGCCTATATGTTCCAGACATTTTGATGAGGGAAATGTTCTGCCTGATACACAAGTACAGGAGGATTAGTTGAACAATTTTTCAGTTGGTAGGATTTAGTGAATTGTGAAAAGGGACACAGGAGAGACTAGAGTACACTGTATCCTGAAAGT
>CM070035.1:68582496-68595980 GCA_036250615.1 Ptychadena robeensis | reverse complement strand
CCAGCACTACATAGCAGTGATATATACCTTCCAATCACTTTGTATTCTATCAGGGAGGCCGCTATACATAGTTGTTTGTAGATCTAATGGAAATTGTATGGAGTGATATAAAGGTGTTTGGGGGGCTTTAGTCACAGGGAATCATGCAGCCATCCTTTTCCCAGGTAATTGATGGACATGCACAGACAAGACTCTGCTCTGAAAGAAACCCATTCATGATTCATGAGGACAGGCCACCTCCTCCTCTACTGCCCTTCAGTCCAGTTCAACTACAAACCCCAAAAGCAGGGAACACACGGCTAGATATTGGAGCCGTTCGAGGTTCCCTGCAGCAGCGTGATGACATCATCACGCTGCTGTCAGATATTGGAGACAAAGCAACGGACATCGGCGGTGGTTTACGGTCATGTCCGATATCCCTTCCTCAAAAACAGGGATGGTCGCATATGATATGGGCCAGATAGACGTCCGTGAGCGCGCATGGCGCTCAAAGCCGCCATCGATCTGGCCCATATCTACACGTGTGTACCGAGCTAAACTGCGATGCATTTTGTTCTGACACCTTCATCATTAAGCTTTTTATACTACCATAGTGCCCTACCCACAGGACTAGCTGGCAGGCCTAAGAGTACACACACCAAGGTGGCTTACAGGCGTTATGTATTGATATATGTAAGTAAGGAGTATCTACTTATTTATTTATTTATGTATTTACTTGTTTATGTACTCAATTGCCTATTTATTTATTCTGTTAATTGATATATCTATTTAACATTGGTGTACTGATATATATGATATGCTCCAATTTTGAATACTAAATAGTCAGAAGGTAATTGAATGTCAATGATATATTGAACGGTGACCCACAACAATTCATCATAATTACACAAAAATGTTAATGAAATCTCTAACCTATTTAATTTTTAATATATACATTCAGATGCTCATCTCCTACACATGTCCCTGAGGTAGCCCGACAGGGCGAAACGCGTTGGAGATTGGAGAGTCATTTACGTTTCATACTAACCTGTTACCCATGCTGAATGATACTATTGTACTGCCATACCCAGGTTTTAACACATTGTGAAAATATCTCCAGTAGAACCACCTAGTTGTGGATCTCTCTAACTGGATGTATTTATCTCTGTTTACTATGTATTAGTCCGATTAAATAATTTGTTATTTAAATATAACTCTATAGACTCCTTGTTGACCTATGTGCCCGCAATGCCACTTTGTCTAGAAATTTAGTAGGTCTTTTCCATCTATTACCTACAGGTTAGGGTTTATTCATTGCTTTTTATACTACAGTAAAAGTTGTGTTGGGCAATGACAAGGTTGGGGAAAACATTTTGACTTGTGGGCAATAATAGTTTTTTTTATTATTTAACAGAGGGGCCATATAAAAACCTGCCCAGACTGGATGGGAAATTTAAACACTTAATATTGATACATTGATACATTTTCCATACCACTTAAAATAATAATCATACTGCCAGGGGGGTTACAAAGTAAAAATTAGGATAGTAAGTTTAAACATTCTGTTGCAGACATGGGCAAACCACCACCTCTAGAATAAGACCAGAACAATCGTCCTCTACACATTATCTCCACTTATTGCAGGGAACGAGCGGAGAGGAGCCAAAGCATCTTGACACCCAGGGGACAAAAGGCTGGATTATAAGACTAAACAGGCTGGATATGGCCCCTGGGTCTTAACTTAGCCACGTCTGGGCTAGGTGTAGCTCTCCATGAGTACCAATAAGCCTTGGGAACCCATGACCTTGTTGGTTCATCAGTTCTTTTTTTTGAGTGACCTTTGTCAGACACTAAACTCTGCAAGACTTGACATGTTGGAAATGCCCTGACACCACAATTTGGCCATTGACCTGTTGTTCAGATTCTTAAGCAGGAAACACATGGCTTCATATACAATGACGTCATTGTGCTGCTGCCCAACATCAAAGGAGCTGGAGGCACAGCTCTGCTGTGTCATTCAGCTCTGACAATGCTTTGCATGGAGATCCCGGGTGGCTTACGGTCATGTCTGATATCCCCGTTTGAAAACAGGGATGGCCGCATTAGATATGGGCCAGATAGATGTCCATGACGCTGCTGTCCAGATATCGGCTCCTCCGATATCTGACAGCAGCGTGATGACATCATCACACTGCAGCAGGGTACATCGAACATCTCGAATATCGAGCCGTCTGTACCTTGCTTAAGGCGCCATCTACCCTGCAGATGTCTGTCCCATCTTTCACCCGCATGTTGGACAGTGATAGTCATATCAGGGGCTACCTATGCCTACAGTTTTTGTAACACATCTCTCTGGAAAAATAAATAACTTTGGCTAAAGGACAATTTATATATTTTTCCTGAGTTGAAATATGCCTCACCTCCTTGCTAACTGTCTAGGCATAGGCCAAAAACATGAGACGGCAGCCACAGGATATCACATGCTGTCTTTGAACTTCCTTGTTAATCCTTTGATTAATGAATTAGTGAAACACAACTCCATCTTACATTAAACAAGAGGAATGCATGAAAATGGTAAAAGAATTGAAGCTGACATTCCTAAAATGACTGCTGTTCCTGTACCAAAGGAAGCTGCGGGTGATGATTGTATTAAAATGTTCATCCTGTTCCTGAAACCATAGGCGTAAGGAAGTTTGCTTTATGTGTTTGCAATGGACCTTCAACAAAAAAGTCTAATTTTAAAGTTGTTATGAAGAATTTTTCTTTTGTTGTCTCATTCTGGCTAGTTGCAAAGGCTATGAATAGGACATAAAGAGTAAGCCCTAAGGTCCCCATATACACTGCGATCCGCAGCCGATCAACTGGCGTGCTAATCTATCGCCACAAAATTGGCCTGCTGATTATGGGTGCCCGCATGGAGCAGCCGATCCATGTCGGCAAATAACTTGATTGGCCAGAGAACGGACATGTCCGTATTTCTGTGGCCTATCCCATTACTCTGGAGAGGGATGGCAGTCCCCCTCCAAAGTAATGTGCAGTACACAAAGGTTGCCTGCCGATCCTCTGAGGGGCTGGCTGCAGTGTGATAATGTCTGTCCCTCATCTATCAAAGGAGAATCTGCTTGTGTATGGGCACCTTAAGAGTTAAAAAATTTTGTGTTGACCAAAATCCTACACCAACAGAGGTCTAAAGCAGGGTACATACATGAAGATATGGGCCAGATTGATGGCCATTTCGAGCGCCATGCACGCTTACGGCCATCTATCTGGCCCATATAATATGCAGCCATCTCTGATTTCGAGTGGGACCAACCAATCCCGCTTGAAAACAGCCATATCGGACATGACCATTAAATACGGCCGATGTCCGTTGCTTTGCATAGAGACCGCGGGTCTCCAGACAAAGCATTGTCTGAGCTCAAATATCGAGCCGTCTGTACCCTGCTTTAATGTATTCATGTTTATAGGTTGTTTTTTTTACCTTAAAACAACACACCTATATGCTCTAAAACTACAAAATATAACTACCGGTCTGTCCATAATTTTCTGGCCACAAAAGATTTGATGAAGACCATAGATATACCTATAATTTACCTAAAAGCATTAATACTGATATGATGATAGATAATTAATGTTGTTTGTTACTAAGGTGAGTCCACAGGCTGCTGTCTCCTTACATTAGAATGTCACAGCAGCAGAGAGAGGAGCTTGGATTAAAAAGCTCTTGATTCCCATTCAGACCTATGCGAAAATGCAGGTTAAGGTGCCCATACACAATTCAATATTTTAGTTTATTGCATACCTGGTGGGATCAATCAAAAGTGATTGAAATGGAACATAAAATCTATTGACAAGTGTTCGGACATATTGGTAAATTTCAGATGCTCGTACAAGTATCTGATGGGTTTTCTAGGTATTTCGATTTGTATCCAATGGAACTATAGAGCATGCACAACAATCTAAAGCCGGCCATAGACGTCTCGATCTATGGCCGGCTTGTAGAAGTCACCGCGCTGTGAGGAGGTGGCTAGAGAACTGACAGCAATCCTGTGTGCTCCACCAACACACGCGATTCCTGTCAGATTGTAGCCAATCCATCCACATTAACTGCCTGCAGCAGAATCGGCCACAAAAAGAACCAGCAGGACAGATCCGTGTGCAATCCGACCTGCCGGCTTTTTTGGTCGGATCCCCAAGGTGGGCTCCCCTATAGTTGCGGGCGACTGCGGGAGCGAGCACGGCGGTCAGTCGCCCGCAACTATGGCCGGGCTTCAGGAACAATATTGATTGGTTTTAAATCTATTACACTGTGTGATGGTACAATCGATCAATATTACACTGAGTTGCTATTTAAAATCTAAGATCGATCATCCTAACATCTATCTGTGTATGGCTACCTTTACACTGCATATCCATCACAATCAATAGTGCAAGTTCACCTATGCCTGTTGCCTAAAAAGGTGCTCATATGTTGATGTCAATGGCAGCTCATGAAAATGCATGGAACCATAGGTTGCTTTATATCCTTAACAAGCTTTGAACATCAGCCTTTTCTATTTTTAAGCATATTTATTTTATATACTGTAAAACATTTTATATTAACAAAAACAATGTGTTTCCCCTTTTTAATATAGAGCTGAATGGGCAGGAGAAAGAGGTGGCCCCATTATGCATAGAGTTTAGGGTGGGAAGGAGAAGCCCTAACCACTCCTGTCCATATCAGGTCTTGCTAGTTGAGGTATGTTTATAAACTTTTTTTAAACTTTATTTCTAGGAAACATTTAAGCATCCTAGATTTCCATCAGGTCCATTAAGACACTCACAGCCCAATGGGTAAGAGCCCACCTATTTTAACTGATGGGGTCTACTGGAACAGTCCACTTATGGTTGGTCTGGCATAAATCCTGTTATGATAACTATTCCAACCTACAACTGAGACACTAAAGATAAAGATACATTTCATTATACAAAAAAGCATATTTTAATCCATTTACCTTTTATTGTGTGTGCCTTCCTCTGTCCTCATGTACCAGTTGTGATCTAAACTTCCTGTGTAAGCCCACACTCCTAGCAATACAAAGACTCCTTTCCTGGTATGAACAAATGCAGTAAGGGCATAGAAATACACGAAAGACATACAAGTGTAAGAGTATTTAAAGGATATTGTATTTTTAGAGAAGGGTTTAATAACCCTAAAGAGCTCTTTTGCACAATTTATTGTATATGCTGCATGCAACGCGCACAATATGCAATAATGCAGAAGTCATAGGATGCATGGGCTCCTTGACATCAGGCAAACCATCCCAAATGGGGCTTAGGGTTACCGCTTTTGGTACTGAAAATCAACCACAAACCACACTCGGATGAATTACTGCTATGGCCGTTAATTTACCGAGTTTACCGATTTCAATATTGTATTTTAGTCATTTCAGCTCCCTATTATGAAGCTTGGTGCAGCACTTTGTCAGCTTCTCCTACCAACTGTGATCTACCTTAGGTACAGACACACCATGATGATGTCAGTGGGTCCAAAAGAAGATATGTAGTAATAATGGTTTTATTTAAAAATATCGATAGCCTGCTAATGAAAGGAGAAACCAGAGAAGGTAAACATATCGGATTAAATGTGAGACTTACTAGTCCACAACAAATAGCAGTACGGTATGGTAACATAACCCAGCTGTTTATGCTTTCCCCTTTCATCATGTTATATTAATTAGAAATGATTTCTGATTTACTGCTTTGTGTTACAAATTACTTGTGTAATTTGCATGATGTACATCAGTTTCTTTCTGGACTTGTCTATTCTTAAATTACAGAAATGTGTAAAAAGCTCAAATAAAATGATACAATATCAGACTGAAGAGCCTGTCTGCAATGTATGCCTGGTTAAATGTTAGCCTTTCATTTATATTTCTATTGCTCCTGACTTCTACTCTAAAAAAAAAACTTAGCAGGAGCTGTTTTAGAACAGTGTCAGCTTATTTCAGTTTGGAAGGCCGGACTATAACTTTTCACAGAGTTCATACTGTACCAGCAGTCACTCATTCATATTGCATTAATGTGCCACTGCCACATATTATTCCAGACAGCACCATAGGATAAGGTACTAGGTTTTGTTTTATATATTATGCCAGCCCAGCGGTTTTCGGCAGTCATGCAAGACTTAGAATAAATGGACAAGACAGCTCATGATGTACGACCAACCCATAGCAGCCAATTCAACCGATGTAAATGATAATTGATTGGTCAACACAGTTTAATTCTCCTTACACATACAGCCTTTGCCTCATTGCATAGTCCACGTGGGGTGGGTGTTCCTAGCCCCTGAAAGCAGTGACATTAGTAGCCGGAGAGACCCCCTTTACTGATCTCCTTGACTTTTCTGGTGACAAACTTAGTTTTAATACTTGTTTTTTGCAGTGTACTTTTTAACTTCTAAAAGGCTGAGATTAGAATAATTCTAGAGGCAGCAATGACTATTACCAACGCTTCTTACCTAGCGCTGGTCTATACATATTTCCACAGATTTTAAGGTAAGGTATCCATACACAGGCAGATTCCTGCGCATTTTTCGCCTGATCCACCGCCATGCATGTTCCCACCAATACCCCCGCGATCACTCGGCCAAAAATCGGGTGCGTCTACCTGGGAGATTGACCAGGAATCGAAGGATGATCTAAACGTGTATGCCTAACTTTAGACGTTATTCTGCACATAGCTCAGTACTACATTGGACTATGCAAAACAATTAATAAATCAATCTGTACATGCGTATGAATACGATAAGAACAATGAGTATAGTTGGTAGTTTTCTTGGAATAAATCATATTATAAAGTGTAATCCTCTCAAAGATTTAGATTTTAGGGTTGCCAGCCATGTGATATGTTGTCATTCATTTTTTTTTTCTGTGCAAGTTTTGAAGCTTTTAAACGAACAATTTACAAATGCAGTTAAATCAATTAGTCGTATAAGAGATGTGACTGCTCCACCTAGAGGTAATATGCTAGATGTTGTAGAAGAATGGTATAACTTAAATATGTGAAATGTGCTTGTAATTTCTAACATTTGGTGCAGGTAGAAGCCCCCAAATGTGTCATGGCCTTGCCAGGGTGACTTTGCATCAGGAACAATATCATCTTGCAGCGCTAACTAGTCCATATTCAGCCCAATTTACTTAGGAAAATTAGTGTGGACTCCTTGTTCTTACTTTTTTACTTTGTTCTTTTTATTCAGCTTAACATGATTTACTACATTTCTAAAACTATAATGACATCATAAGAAATATTGTACATGTAGACATACACAAGTTGCAATTAGTAGCCAATTTGTTCATGGGTATCAAGTGTAAGAATGAGCCTCATTGGTGTGATATTAAGAGTTCGGTTTTTTCTACTGAAGGTATAAAGAGAAGTACCCGTGAAGGTTATGGTGAGAAGGGATGAAAGGAATCAAAAAGCCCTCAACTCGAGCAGTGCATGTGCTACTGAAGGTATGAAAGAGTTTCAATAAAACTCTGATGTGTAGTTAAAAAAAATAGATGATGATAGATGCATAGATGATGAAGAAAACATTACTATAAGGATGTTACTATAAGGATGTGCTGGGTTTGTGTGGAATGGGATTTCACAATGTAACCTAAGAGTTGTCCAGCAGCAACATTTAAGCAGATGTTTGGTTATAATCAGGGGTGCACATAACTTTTTTAGTGAGCTCCTCAGATGAGTACCAGGAGATAGTGTTCTCCTCATATGAGTACTCACCCCATATGTAGCATGGTCTCCCTCACTGTCCTCTGCGTCAGCCTCCTGCATGGTAGATACTGCTGCAGATGGACCTCCCTGTTCCTGATTGATCCTCTGATTAGCTGTCTCCATCCACAGGTCACCAGCTGGCTTTGGGTCAAATGTAACTCTCGCAGTACAACACCGTTTGAACCCCCAGATCTCATACCTCATTTCTACACCCCTAACTGTAACATTTTTTAGTTATTTATGTTTCCCTGCAGTTATCCAAGGGACATAAATTGTATACATTTAGCTGCGGCTGGGCAGACACGGAGTGCCTCCAAGTTGCTAGTAGGCATATGAGCTTTGTAACAATAATGCAGGTACGCATAGCCAGTTTTTCCCCCTTTTGGGTACCATGTGCACTCCTGGTTATAACCATTTCCCTGACATTCACCTTACAGGCTACTATCAGAATGGTGCTTGTCAGAAGGTGATACTACCCTGTAACAACCATCAGCCAATAGGTATGCTGCTGGCATTATCTTAGGGACACTTTCCATCATTTGCAGCGAGCAAAATTGTGGCAGTTAGGGTTAAAAAAAAATCCAAGCATATGTATTCAGAACAGGAATATTTTGGGGAGACAACTGTATTGGAGGAGATTTGAATTACTTTTGATATATTTTACATAATATCTACAAAATGAAAGAAAACAGAAAATATTCCACAATGGAACACATATTGTAAAATAAATGGGTTCTCTGCTGTTAGGTTAGGAACAATTGTCTGTTTGCAAACATAGGAAATGAAAAGACTTAAAATTAGTAAACATAGGTTTATGTCATTTAATGTCATCATTAAAGGTACAACGCTATTACAATGTGTTGTCACAATGAAATTCTATTTCTGCTGTCATATAAAACAGTTTCATTTCATTGTCTTGGGAAAAAAAACATACAGAGGGTGAAGTGATCTCAGAAGCAGTAAAAATAAGATAGATTTAATGCTGCCAATCATCGTGTGTCTTAATAGAGAAGCAACCATTGGCTAAAGGTCTGGGGTTGCCCATCCATGGTTAGATATCTCATGAAAATTGATAGGAGGATTGACACAACTATTCTGCTCATCTTTGCGTTCAATGCTTTTATAATGGAAGGGATTTGAGGAATCAAACTGCCCTCCAGCTGAATCAGAGCATTGCACAGTAAAACCTTCTTAAAACAGAAGATATTAATAGGTCTTATTTCATCACATATGCCAACAAAAACATATTATTTTTTTTATCTCAGCACAGTTCACTGGGCCATGCAAATGCCTATTGCAAGCTGAATACTGCAATACTGCATTATGGACACACAATCTGAGTTATCTGTTCAAGGATGTGATTTCTGTTCATCCAGTTCTAATAAGCTGTTAACCCCTAATATTGGACACTTTCTGGGATTCATAATAGAATCGCTGGCCAAGGGTAGCAGTAGAGGCTATTTGTTAGAGGTACAACCTCTTCCAAATAAGAAATAGTGAACTGAGGACTGTAAAGGCTCCCATACACAGGCCGAATTTTCACTCGATTATTGACCGCACGGTGATCGATCACGTTCACAAGATTGATCGGTGATCGATCGGCGATTAATCGGATTCTGCCCACCCTGAACGAATGACTAAATAAAAACGACTAAAAATCGGATTGGACATTGAACCGACATGTTGGTTTTTTTTGGTCGATCCTATGGTGGACCCACAGCCCTATGCACCAGCCTTTCTGAATGATGGATTTTGTGGAATCAGCCATTTTGGAGATCGACTCATGTCCAAATCAACCACAAATCAGATTCCCAAGGTGGTGTTCCATTGATTCCCGATCTGATCAATCGACTATTCTATGATCTCCTGGAGTAATTTGTAGTAATTGAGTGATTTGTAGTAAATACAAATACAAATGTGTACCAAGTATATAAATGTTACATTTTTTTATTTACAATATAAAAAAAAGGAATTTCTCCTAGAAAAGTTTCTACTACATAAGAACTCACGGAGAAGCACATGATCAGTTTCATCAGTTTTTACTGGTTAATCTTATTTCTGTTTGCCATTCCAAAGTAAAAAAGTTATAGTTGGAAACGAGGATAGTTATAGACTAAATGTCTGTTATTCAATTAAACATGTCTGCATCAGCCAATTAAAAAAAAAGTTTAGGACATTTGTAATATCCCCAAAATCCACAGCTAGTTAATTTTTTTTTATTCATTTTCAAGCTATATCAACCTCCTGAGCATTTTTCCTGTGGCATGCCTTTTTTCAAAGAAACCACAGTTAATTTTTTCAAAGCAATTGCACTCTCCACCCTCCTACACATTCCTGGCATCATTAATGACGCTGGGGTTGTGCTGAAAAAAGCTGGCGCCACCTCTATATGATGGGTCCACCTCAAAAAGGTGGACCCAGGCCAAGCATTTGTAAATTTCAGACAGTGCATCAAAATGACCCCCAGGAAAAGTGGGACGCTGCTTTCCATAAGCGCTGGCATCCTTATATTTACAAAGTTCTCATTTGTCCTGAACGTAATAAAATACTTGACATTCTCCACTTACCGGACAAAGATACACTTATATCACACAATGCTATTAACTTGTATGATCTATTGACTGTATTGTTCTCAACCACAGTTGAGTTCTTTAGTTTTAACTGAAATAATGACGCTGTCCCGTCGATGGCTATTATTGCAATGTAAAGTGCCTTACTATTTTGTTTTAATTTTGTTTTATTTATCTTCTGTCTTACATTACTTTCTGTACCTATTTCTCTTAACTATTGAATGCAATACATGTCAGATGCGATGCGATGTAAAATTTTCTGAATTTTTTTTATAAAATGTTCTTAAAAGAAATAAAATGGTCCCCAAATAGCTAGAAAAGCCAGAAGGAATGAAGGAAGACAGAGAGAAAGTTATCATAATTGACAGGAAGAAGGAAATTGTGAAGAAATTCATCTTTTCCTTCTGAAGGCCAAATATGTCAACCTGGTAGGCAAGGCACATTTTAACTTTTTGGTGAGAACACCAGGGTGGTTGGTGTTTCTGGAATATTACACATATTAGAAACATTTTTTTAATGAAAATGTTAGGTAAAGGGTATTTTCCTTCTTCTTTATAATCTTGACTTACAACCAACCCTTGGGAACAAATTAAGTTCATAAGTCAAGTGTCCACTTAACATTTATTAAAACAATGTAAAAATGAAATGACTTATATGTCCATTAGATAGGAAATATTTAATCATACAATTACAGTCAAGTTAACCAACCCGTACTGACTGATGAATTTCACCAAGACATCATGGCTTCACTGACCTCTGGTTACTATAAAATTAACCTAAAAGAAATCATGGGAAAGGCAAGCTGTGGTTGTTGTTTCCATCTAACCCTCTATCATCTTCATAGCTCCTGTAGAGCTCATGTTCTATTATGCCCCAAAAAGCATATGTTATACATAATTACAAGTGAAAAAGAAATATTGCAATGGCAAACTATAAAATACATGTGATTGCCAGACTAGAAAAATTTTGTCCTCTTGAGAACTGAAGAGGTCAACAAAGAGCTGGGAAAAAATTGTGTAATACGGAGAGGAGAGTCATTAGCCACAACCATTATGTAATAAATCCTGGGGAAAAAATATAAAACTGTCAAAGAGTTGTAACTATTGCATAGAAACAAATAGCTTTATATACATCGTTGTTTTCTTAATTAGCATAAATGACATTTCTGCTAATTAGAAAAAAAAACAAAGAGGTTTGAGGAAATTCAGTTTGTAAGAACAATGTGTTCTGCCTCACATTTACTTGGAAGCAAAGCCTGTACTAGGATTAAATAAAAAGCATGATTTCCTGTTAATCCTCAGAATTCCAGACTAAATACTGGACTTTCTAACACCATGAAGCTGTGATCAGACCACTCCGTTTAATTACTGCCTGGCCAGATGTGTTGGGTGAGCACCACAGATCCAGAGTTGTTAAAAGGGAAATGTTAATGGGTTTTGGTTAGTTTTTTTAACAGGTTTAGGTTTAGAAAGTGTTGTGCTTCATCATTGCTTTAATGAATTTCTAAAATATAATAAAAAAACAAATATAATTTTACATATGATCTTGTATAGCATTTATTATCTTTGTATAAAATATGTTAGGCTTTCTGATAAAGAAAGCCCAGCACTACCCTTCTTTATTTTTCCAAAATGTTATCATGATCAGAGAAGAAGGGAGCCGGTCCCTTTTTTTCACAGTTTTAAGGTCCCCACACACGTTATGAGTGGGGACTGACAGATGAGCTGTGATGTCATCACGCTGCTCTCCATCGCTCACAGCATTTTTTATGCTTTTCTCCCTATAAATGGCACTTATAGTGCCATTCATTTAATGATGTACTTCTGGTGGTGCAGGCAGGTAAGTGCTGGTGGCAAATGAAGTCTGGTAGATGTGTTGTATCTACTGTTCAAGTGGCTTACTATGGATGTTTCTGTATGAGATGTGGTTCTCCTTTTCTGAACATAAGATACAATATAGAGGAATGCAATGGAACCATTCATTTCAGTTGCCTCACACTTTGTTTTACTTTATTTTCAGATCAAAAGTATATCACTTACATGATGAGGCAAAAGTTTGTGTAATTTTACGGCATAATTAATCTTGAAAAGAAAGAATGTTTTAAAAAGGGATTTGTTCATGACTAATTACCTGTTATTCAGGTGTACATGTGTGCATAGGACAATGGGATTGTGTGTCTTTCCAACCATTTGTATGTGATTGAAGTCTGTGAAACATCTGCTTCCACAGCTCCTTATAGGTAATCCACCTGTAACTTGTTTAAAATAAATTTTATAGACATCTTGTTTGATGTAAAATGTAAAAAGGATTTAAGGCTTCAATTACTTCTATAAAAAACGTTAAAGGCTGATTTGGCTCGTGTATTGTAGGTAACGTTTAATGCTTTAATTGGACCTTAAAACAAACAGCGATTCTATCACAAATATTTCCTGTGAAGTGTGTTTCTTTGAAAACCTGATTTTCCTATTTATTTTAGGAATATTACATTTAAGGTGAAATAGTCACTATTTATGACTAATAATAACCATATCATACAGAATCTAATTTCCTTTATAGATCAGTATGTTATTCAAACTGTCTATATTTAACTTTTTTTGATATAATCTATACTAAAAAGTAAAACAAAATCACTTATAAAGTTATGTCTTGTTGTTCTTACAAGAAATAAAACAAATCTTCATTAAGAACTACTTTGCAGTTACAGAATCACACAGCTACAGCCAAATATGTCTCAACGATAGACAAAACAGAAAAAAACCTCCCTCCTCCAAATAAACTTATGGACAAATTATTCTAGCTGAATAAACCAAAGCATATGTAAAAGCCTTAAGTATTTATTGAGTACAGAAAACAGAGTAAACATACAGCAAAAGTACATACTACGGAAGCAGCACTGCCCATTTAAAGTAATGGGGCTACGATGCTCCTGTACACACAGGCATGTCATAGCCTGCGCATGAACCGAGATACACAAAACAAACATGGTTTACCAAGTTTTTATTTGTTCAACGCAGCATGCCTGATGCTTGCTCATGGCTGCGTATAAGCCGCGTGTCTGTCCATTGGTTTTCAATGGGCATGTAATCGTCACATTGGGGCGAAGACCCGGGGGTCACAAGGAGGCCACATTTTTTTCCCTGAGATCAGTACAGACCAAACATAGCTTTTAGGTACTCTTTA
>CM070035.1:68555132-68566162 GCA_036250615.1 Ptychadena robeensis | reverse complement strand
GTAATGTATGTGGGGGATTTTTTTTTTTAGTTTACTTCCGCTTTAAGTCTATTGAACTGTGTATGCCCACCTTTTATTGTAGCAACTTGAGAATGACAGACACTAAAAGTTTTACCTTCACTTGATAAAAGTTGCTTCATCATCACACTGAGCTCGATATCGAAGGAGCTGGAGGCGCAGCTCCTGCCATCCACATCCAAAGCAATCCACATTGACCATGATTAATCCTGCTCAAAGAAAGGCATACACGGGTATATTTCTTAATAGGCGCTCAATTGTATTCCAATCTATTTAGAAATGCCCATGTATGCCAAGCTTGAGACTCCCTTCTCTGACAAGATTGTGTGATCAAAGGCCTAGTAAAGTCACTTAACAATAGTTGTCTGAAATGACGTGTTTGGGGTGACACATTAAGGTATAGTCAGTATTGTTAGTTCAATTAGTGCTCACGCATGGCATTGGACACCTGTACTGATGCTAGCTTTAAATAAAAAATATAAACTTATGCCCCCCATACACCTTCAGATTCCTCCATACAACTTTCATGAGACCTACCAACAACTATGAAGTATAGTGACCTCCCTGATAGAATACATAGTGATTGGAAGGTGTAGAAAGGTCCTCCTATTACATGGTTTTTGTAGAAGAAAAGTTGGTTGTACAGAAATTGCATGGTAATTGTATGTGGTGTATGGGGGGCTTTAATGTATGTTTTATGTGTACAGGATCCTGAGCACTATAATCTCAAGCAAATCAGTCTGTCCTGGGTTGGATGTTGCAGTCATTAGCCTGTGCCAATCACAATAGTGCACCACTAGTCACTGTTCATACAGACAGAATGTCAGATCGTTTCTAACAATCAAATAATGTTGTGCCTGGTGTGTCGTGACAAGAGAGGGATCTGTATTTAATGATGGTGGCCTTGCTTATCATTCCTTATTTTATCCTGCCTGACAGCTGTCTACACCCATGTGCCTTGGCCTCCAACTGCTTTGTTCTATTTTCCTGATTTTTTTCCTGCACCCCCTTCCCTTCAATTTAACTGCACAATATAGATTTCATACCTTAAAAAATGAATGACAGATATGATATAATGAAGACACTTTTTTTATATTGCCTATGCAAATAAACAGCAGAAAAGCTTGAGTTTTTCAGAATTGTACAATCTCCTCCCCTCTACTGATAAATCTAGCTTCAACTTCATGGCCCCCTCTCAGCTTCTAAAGCTAGGCATACACGAGCAGATACCCGTGTGATCGACCGGCAATTGATCAGAGCATGGTGACGTCATGATCGCTGGTCAATCGAATGGGAATCGATGTACACCACTTTGCACACGATTGTCGTCGATGAGGACCTTGGTCTGGTGTACCTGGAAAATAAGTCTTAACACTGGTTGTGAGCTGCAGACAGCCTGACACAGGATGGCTGCAGTGAGGGGGCTCTGCCTGTGCCTGTGTAGTGTACACAGCTCGGCTTTGCCCCCTTCCCTTTGTCCAGACACTCAGCTGACAGAGCTGGAGACAAACCAGGCTGTGTGCTGTGTGGAAAGGGGAGCTTTGCAGCTATCCTGTACAGCTCTCAGCTGATCGACCAGGATTTACGGATATGTCTGCTCCTGGTTTGACTGACCATTTGATCCCGTTTAAAGAAATGCATACATGGCTCGATTTTTTAATAGATTTAAGTGCAATCGAGCATCATGAATGCGCATGCCGCTCGATTGTGCTCAAATCAATTAACAAATCGAGACGTGTATGCCTAGCTTTAAAGTGTGCATTCAAAATTGCAGCAGGAGATAGAACCGGGCCTATTTTCCAGCTAGAGGACCTCCACCATTATATAGCCCATTGTTTTCTCACCTGCACTGTCTCTGCCCACCCCTTAAATTCATTGGTATAAAGTCTGACCATCATGGGGTTTCATCATCACCTGAAGTTATGAAATTGCTTGCCTGCTGCATGCATGCATTGCCAGTTAACTGTACTGACATCACTGAATCTAAATTTGGATATATAATGAAAACAGATATGTTTCATTCAAAATCTTCATTAGCATATTCATGAAGGTTGAAAGCATGAGTCACAGAAAGCAAAACATAAGCCAATTCAACTTCAGCTCTGATATATAAGCAATGTAACTTAGGTTGTATGCTAGTAGAAGCATGTGCTCTAACATTTATAATTGTACAGCATCAATCTATAGAGCAAATACAGACCGCTAATACCAACAAATATCTAAGGTAATCTGCCATAACCTTTTCTAGACCCTAGATGTCTCTCTTATAGCTGGTTGTCATTTACGGTAAATGACTGACCTTTTCAACAAAGAAGAACTTGAAGGAAAATAGATAATCTCCCAAGCAGACTGTCATGGTATCCAAGATTTTATGATACAACAGTTTTATCCATGTCCGATTGTTACCCCATCTGAAAGCAAGTCAAGCATTGTCATTTCCAATGAACGGTATGATAAAACAGGTTACTAAGGTAAATGATATTTAACCTTTTTTTCTTCTTTTTTTTAGCTTAGGGCCCTAAGGGCTTGTCCCCACAGGTGAAGTTGGTCGTGGGGTGGCGCGGTCCTGCGAGCCGCCAGCCGCTAGTGGCTGAACAAAATTCACATGTCAATGCAGCCGCTAGTGGGCAAATCGCGGCCGTGGGCAGCCGCACAAGTGGGGACAACCCCATTGAAAATAATGGAAGCAGCCAGCCGCCGCGTGCGGCTCAGAACCGCGCCACTGTGTGGCCAAATTCGACTGTGTGGATAAGCCCGAACAATCAATATGTAAATTCTCTGAAAAAAAAACGGATTAAATAACAATGATAAAACACTAAATTAAGATCATTATTATTTTATTTAAAAAAACAGCAACAGCTGTCTAATGAGATTTAAATCTTACAGCTGCCTCTTTGAAAATAACAATTCTTGTCTTGATGTACCTACAAATCTTGGAGCCCATATAACATTTTGATGGAGCCCCCTTTAGATATCGGCTGAGCTTGGGGTGCAGCACTGCTGCGTCATCCAGGGCTGTGGAGTCGGTGGATAAATTCCCAGACTTCAACTCCGACTCCTCAGTTTCTGATTCTTCCGACTCCTCGACTCCGACTCCTCTGTATTTAATATGCAATGTATTTGATCCATCCATTGAAGTAAAGGAAGGTGACATACATTAACCACAGAACTACTGGCTAGGAAACCAACACTGTACTGTAATGGCCAATTAAAGCAGAGAAAGGAAGTTAGGCAGAAGATGCTGCTGCTTTTTCCTTAAGCTAGGCACCACGCTGTCATTGATCGGGGATCATTGAATGGAAATCAACGTGCACCACATGGGCACATCAATTCCTGATCAATGGGGACCCGATCTCCCCAGCTTGCAGTGTATGATTTACAACACGCCACAAGCTGGGGAGAAGCAGCCTGTCTCATACAGCTGCCTCACTCACACAGCTTCCGAGTGAGGAGTGCTGGCTCCGCCCCTTCACACTGACAGCGGACGGCTGTTTCAATACTTTCCATGAAGACTCATGTCTCCATGCAAAGTAATGGAGATTGAACGGGGTCTTTTCAACATGTTGGAACCCCGTTCAAACAAGTTCCTTCATGCCAGCTCTATTGATTCTGCCTGAAGGAAAGCACACACAGGTAGGTTTGTAAACAGATTAGAGT
The DNA here is from genome assembly GCA_036250615.1 of Ptychadena robeensis. Taxonomy (NCBI): domain Eukaryota; kingdom Metazoa; phylum Chordata; class Amphibia; order Anura; family Ptychadenidae; genus Ptychadena; species Ptychadena robeensis. Next base: position 68,562,487 of record CM070035.1, on the reverse strand, counting down.
ACAATCAATCACCGTGACCATGCAAGTTAATTTATTGTACTCAAATCTTTTTACAGCTCTACCCGTGTGTGCCAAGCTTTCATGTTCTGATCTTCTGTTGAAGATAGGGCAGTGGAAGGCTCCAAGAAGAGGCAGGGCGAAGGGGCACTTCAAACATGATTCATGATTTCTCTTGAATCCCATAATCATGTGTAAAGTTGAAGCTAACAATCTAAGTATCAGAGTGATGACGTCATCATGCTGCAGTCTACAGCTCATCTGAGCTGGTCTGTCGGCCCCCACTCGGTACGTGTGTGGGGGCCTTTAGGCTAGGGTCACAGTGGGTGCTGTAATCTTAATGCGCGGCATGCATTTATTCTTACTGCAGAGAAGTCATTCATTATGACTGTTTGTTAATTACGACAAGTTAATTTATTTTTTTAATTCCCATTTAAATTTAGTAGGAGTCGGTTCATTTTTTGCCGACTCCGACTCCAGATACCCAAAAATGTCTCAGACTCCTCGAATTCGACTCCACAGCCCTGGCGTCATCAAGCTCAGCCAATGCCATGGGGACCCACAATCCACATTCAAAGCAATGGACATCGACTGTGATTTACAGTCATGTCCGATTTCCCTGATCAATCCCACTCGAAGACAGGGGTGGCCACATTAGATATGCGGTACATAGATGCCATGGATCTAGTGCATACCTATGCATGTCTGGGTACCTTAAGGCAGGCAGCATAAGATCTGTCAGCACAGAGGCTGCGTGACAAAGAATTAGTGCTGTGAATAAATATTATAACTGCAATCATCAACATGAGTAATCATAATGGCATCAGCTGTTTTGTAAGGTTTTAGCTTAGACCCAAACTGTGATCTTTGACTTCATTGGGCATATAAGATTATTTCAGCCAGTAGCAGCCCTGAAGGCAATACATCTACACAGCTAAGAGACAGCAAACAAACAGATGCTTCTTAGGACTTCACATACACAGGCCGATTTTTTTGTTCGATTCCCGAATAATTAATTGCTGTGTGCTTTCGTGGTGATCACATGTTCGGGAATTGAACACAGCCACCCTTTCTCGATTGAACAGGGAACCAACATGTTGCTAATGCTGAAGTGAAGGAAAGATTTGATAGTTTAAAAGATACCCGTGAACCTTTGCCTCCCTCCTGCCCTATAGTTATTGTCCCCTCAGCTTTGCACCTGTTTATTTTTCATTTACTGTGTTTTTGTTATTTTCCTCTTTTTATAGGTCATAGTGGCTGGTAGTTGGGGTCTTTGAAGGTGGATTAAGTAAAATGCTGGTAAGGACCTATCTTCACTGTTATATCCCCTATTCAAGTGGACCTACCACCTCACTGGGCAATTTACATTATCAACAGCAGCCATGCTGATAATTAGGGCAATCACTGCTTAAATGTTTTTTAAAAAAAAGTCCATACCACTGTCTGACCACCGTATGGGCCGGGGCCAGGTTGTAAACACTCACCGAAGGGGCATCTTGGGTGATGTCCGTGGTCTTGTGTGAATTGGAACGCAGCTTCACATCTACAGAATCTAACGTGATGTAATTGAAGCGCCATCTAGTGGCCGTTTTATAGAAATACATTTCCACAGTAAGTATTCATTCAAGTGTGGGCAGACCTACTTCTCTCTGCCCTTACAGAAGAGAGCACTGGCGGTGAGTGTCCTTAATAAACCTGCTTCTCGCTGCCCTTAATAAATATGATTTGTCTGGGAATGAGCAAGTGAGGAAGCTGAGTACATTGTTTTTTTTATTCTGTAGCAGTTTTCACAGATGTATACTGCTTTCAGGTGAGTATCATGTCAATGTAATGTATGTGTTATTTTGAGTATAGAAAGGCTTTAAGTTTTTGGTCAACTAGAGTGACCAATGGGTATTTGAAAATATTGGTGTCTGTCTGTATTGTGGCTGGGTCATAGCTGTCAACTTTGAAAAAAAAAAGAAAAAAAACGTCAGTGACATCACTTCCAGTATACTGATATTGTTTCTTCCACGTTACATGAACTGGAAGTGATGTCACTAATGTCACTTCCTGTATGCCCCCCGTTGACAGGTCTGGGCTGGGTGGTTGTCGCAGACTTATTGGATAGTGGGATCAGAACCAACTGGATTCAGCAAACTGCAACCTTGTTGGTCAGAAAAGTTATCTATACTGTTGGTTTATATTAATGGAGATTCAATGGAACTACCCATATTATGCAGGTGAGGTATTGAAAGCCTATGTACCTGTCACAACAGAATGACTATATCATAGTCAGTGTAATGAAGTTAATTGGGAAACTACCATTTCTTTTACATAATGGCAGAAATGTGAAGTATTTATTGATGAAATGTGCAGATTTCAAAATATTGAATACAACCTTTTTACATATTACATTATACAATCTATATAATATTTTGGTGACTGGATTTATATATGATTTTTATAGTGGGTTTCTACATTATTATTTATTATGACCAGGACTCCAAAAAATATGTTTTTCCTGAAACAGGAAACCCTTGATGGCCTTAAATCTGGTCTCTATTCAATGAAAGGCTCATTCAGACATGGCAGGCTATGCAATCTAAGCATATGCTAGTGCTCAGAGGGAATGAGGGGGTAGAAGGCCCTTAGATTTAACGAATCAATGTTTCTAGCTTTATTGGACTAGAATCCATCATAAAGGTTTTAGCTGAATAAACAAATAAGTCGCTGAAAAGTTTTGTCTAGATACTTTATGAAGAGTCATATTAACAATGTCTTGAAGAATGAATCACAGCCAGTGAGGTCACTTCACCCTCATTCACTATGAAACCTATACACTTTCAAGGCTATGCAGGAAATGTTAACCTATCACATATATTTCAACACTAATCCATAATGAATGTATCAGCTCATTAAATTTAGATGACTAGATTATCTGCAAGGGACCGAGAAGGTTGCGCAAGAAATAGCAATGACAATGGTCATTAATATAACAATACTAACTGCTGAATTCACACCAGTTCAAAATACATCTTAATGCTGAAATCTAAATTTCTATTTGATAAACATAAAAACGTAATACAAACAAAAGGATGCTGAAGTGCTTACCAGAAGGAATGCTTTGCTTACAGTCCCACATTCTTTTAAGTAACACAGATATGTTGTCAAACTATAGTCTCTAAAATAGCAATATATGTAGTGTAATTATATAAAATCATCACTCAAGCCAGTGAAACAGTCCTGCGGTTTACAATGATAAAACCACCAATAAGATATTATTAATAGCCAAATGTAAAAAAAGACCAAAGAGCAGCAATTATAATGTGAATTTAGCAATAAACCATGAGTCCCTAAAAGGAAAAAAAAACTGCCTGTCGGTACGCCAACTACACCCGGAGACAGAAAATGTCTGGCCAGTGAGCAATGAGGAATCCATTACCCATACTCATAAAGTAGATTCATTTAAACATGTCAGGGTGGATTGTAATAAAACTGTTAAGTATTTCACAGAAGAATAGTAGTGTTTCCATAAAAGAGCCCCTTTAAGTGCTCTGAAGATGAGTAGAGGACATTAAAAGTATGCCTGGCTCGAAGAGATCTGCTGAATGATAAGGTTCTTAGCATTATAATATAAGTATCTCCAAAGCTTTACAGTGCTAAACAAATTGAGGAATTATGCTATTAGCATATATTTGCCATCTATCTCCTATGTGTGTATAGTAATGAAATATTCTACAGTGCTGACAAGAAGGCTTAGAACCAATTTTATCTATTCCTGTGCTGAACCTTACAGTACTAAGGCCCTTACCATATACACACAGACTAAATATCAATTAACTTACCAATATGCTGTATAATGGAAACATAGTCAACCTACACTACTAACACAAGAAGGAAGATACCAACTACATGCAGATCATTCCCCTTTGATATTTGATCTACACCTTAAAGCGGACCTACCACGTTGTAGGTCACTTTGCACTATCGGCATCAGGCTGCCAATAGATAGGGCAATCACTGTCCAAAAAGAAAAAAAAATAAATCTTAAAGCAGGAAAGACGAGTTTTTCCGAGGTAGCACCTCCCATGCTGTGACATTGCGCAGAGGTTGCTTGTTATAGCTGTGTTAGTCCACTCCCTCCTGAGAGGGTAGGGTAACCGGGATCCGGGAGAGGAGTCTATGCCCGTAGAACCAGGTCTTCCACCCAGAGCCCCCCTAATAGGAGATGGGCCGATGCCCCTTGAGGGGACACCGGTGGTGTTCCTGCGGCTGGTAGGGCAAGGTCTCTCCCTTCACCTGGAAACCCCAAAAGGCAAGAGGGCGGCAAGGCTGGGCTGCCCCTGCGTGGAGGTTGGCACAGGCAGAAAGCGTGGTCAGGGATTAGCAGTATCGTCAAAGTTGGCAGGATTCTTGCGTGGTCTTGAAACTAGCGAAGGTCAGGGCTGGCGGCAGAGGAAACCGGAAACAAGCAATGTCGGGACGGAGATAGCAGAGGGTCAAGGAAAACAGGGGCCGGGTCATACACAGGAGATCTATCATAACAGGATCGCAGGTTCAACAGGAACACAAGCTGATCAGGCAGCACTGGCTATACGAACACCTCTTCCTTAAATAGCCAGACGGCCTGCTCTGTCTCCGCCCAGGGGGCTGGGCAGACGTCAGCTGACAGAGGCCATAATCCAGGGCCAGAGGGAGACACTGCTCATCGCGGACCCAGCTTGAGGAGGGGGAGGCGGGACAAAGAGCGGACTAGGGGTCCTCCTTTTGGATCCCCAGCAGCAGAGCTGGCACCACGGACCTCCAGGTAAGGGTGGCACTTGCCTGGTAGTGGCGTCACTTGGTCCCTAGGACCCCTCCAGACCCCCAATACCCAGCGGGGGGGGGGGGGTAACAAGCTTGAAAGGCTCCGGGAAACATCAGCTGTGTGTGGGTCCATATGCACTGCTCTGCCTTTCTTTCTCTCTGTGACGTCACTTTCACAGGCGATTCATGTGCTGTGTGCTCTGTCTAGCAGAAGCCCCCCCCCCCCCTCTGTCGTCATTGCTGAGAACTGGCAGCATAGCAGGTAATAAGATGTATTTTATATTACAACACCCAGTAATCCCCGTCATGTCTGTCCTCATCCCTCCTCCATATGCCATGATCTGGATAATGATACCCTTCCCATACATGGAAAGTGTCATCGAAAGGGTGATTGTGGATGAAGTGTAGATGATACATTGCTGGGACTGGCAGCATAAGGATGTAATAAGATATTATCGTTATATTACAAACACCGGTACCCCCCCCCCCCCCCCGCCCCGTCCTCCTAAGTACCATAATCTGGATGAATGAGACCTTCCCAGACTGGAAGTGTCATCTGTGTGAGTGATTTGGGTGAATGTAGAGAGACTGGTCTGGTACGGGCACAAAGGAGGTAATACTATATTCTATTTTTATATACACCCAGTAACACCCATTCTTTCTGTCCTCATCCTCACATATACCCTGAGCTGAGATGAGACCTTTTTCCAGACATGGAAGTGTCATCTGTAAGGTGATTGTGGAGGAAGTGAGATGAGACATGCTGGGACTGGCAAGCCGAGAGGTATAAGATATACTTATAATACAAACCCAGTACCCCATCATGTCTGTCCCTCACCTCCATATACCATGTCTGGTGAATGAGAACCTGTTCCAACATGTGAAATGAAGAGTTCATCTGTAAGGTGATTGTGGGGACGTGTAGAGGAGACCTTTCTGGGACTGGCAGCCATGATGTAATAAGACATATTTTAAATATAACACCCAGTAACCTCGTAATGTCTGTCCTCATCCTCCATATAAGTACCATGATCTGATGATGAGAAACCTTACCCTGCAGAAAGTGTCAATCTGTGAGGTGATTTGGGGGAAGTGTAGAAGTAGACCATTGCTGGGTACTGGCCAGAGGAGGAAGAGAGATATTTTATAACCTCAACCTAACCTCTTCTCAGCCTAACTGTGTGCCCCCCAAATCCATGTCACCCCCATATCACCTGCACAATGAACCCTCCCACCACTTCATCTCAATCTCGTCCTTCTCTCTACGTGTCCTCCTCAGCTTCACTCCTGTTTCCTATGCAAACGGCAGCCATATATCTCTGGAGGACAGACGTCCCTCATACCAAACCCTTTGGGATGGTAATAATGCTCTGCAGGGAGTGGCAACCTTCGTATGTCAACAGAATGGGTACGTAGAAGTGTCTTCAGGTGCCAGTACTTAAGTAAGGATGGTGGCCTTAGAATGAAAGTTTTGGGGGGGGGAAGATTTAAAGTACCGGGTATTTTTTTCTCTGTGTAGCAGTTCTCACAGATGTATACTGCTGACAGGTGTGTAATATGTCCGTGTAATGTATGTGGGGGATTTTTTTTCTGAGTTTACAACCGCTTTAATTGAGATAGCTGACTTTGTGAGCTTACTGCAAAGCCTCTGAAAAGTATATGAAAATTTTAAATGAAATGGAAATTACTGGAAATGTAGAAAGTGTGAAAAAAAGAAATTGTGTTCTAGTATATGTAGCTTTTGCATAAATTAAGTTCAAAATCTCGATTTTTTTTTCTATTTTGACATGACTTTGAACTTAATTCATGCAAAAACTATTTTTGTTAGAGCAAAACTTTTTTTAGTATACCCCCCCAACACTTCTCTACATATCCAGCAAGTTTGGTGATGATTTCATGTTCAGGAAATTTGCAATTAACTCGAAATCATCTAAATGGTCGAATTAAAAAAAAAATTCTCCACACCTCAATGCTGCGAAACATCAGAGCATAACCAATGTGTTGCCTGCTACCATCCTGTCTAAATTAAATTAGCTAGTAGGGTTCAACTGTAAATATGGTGATGAGGATACCTTATTTTTACTGATGCCTTATATGTAAAGATGAAGTCCATAGTTATTTTTATTAACATAAAAAATAATGACCAATTCATATAAAGGTATAGTCCTTCTATTAGATCTCATACAAACAGAAGCTTTGTACCAGCAGAATATAACTGCTGTTGGATTAAAAATATATCCAAGTAATAAGCCTTCCTATAGAGGGATCCGGTGTATAAACGTCAGTATAAATCTCTTTTAAAGAAAATAGCTTTGTGAAATTTTAAATTCCAGGTTTATATTAGCGGGGGTCTAATTTCTTTACATTTCTGTTTTATGGAATTCTAAAATTGAGCCCCAAAGACCTTCTCTTGGTCAAACTTATAGAATGCTAAAAACAGATGGTTTCATAAATATATGTCTCTGAATAAATAAGTCCTTGTAGTCATATTTTGACTCTGCCATGATTATTGGCTGATTTTGCTATGCTCAGAGGATGTATACTGAAAAAAAAAAGAAATGCTGATAATA
>CM070035.1:68535239-68555122 GCA_036250615.1 Ptychadena robeensis | reverse complement strand
TTACCTGTAAGGGGCAGTTTAAGAAGATGCCTTGCAGCCCCTCCTCTCTCCCTGGCTTGTGCCACAGCTCAGTACGGAACTCTCCGCAGAGAAAGACGCATAAATCTCTAATCTCGGCTCTGCATTAAAAAAAATAAGAGGTATTTTCCCATGGAAAATCATTATAAATGCCCCCAGTGGCCACTTGCAATACTGCACCCTGTGTAAACCCCTGGAAGCCTGGCAAACCAGGGAACAGCAGGTAAGTATATTTTTTTAGGATAAGGATTGTGGGTGCTAAACCATGATACCAGCTCAGGTAAGTTTAATTTTCCATATATATTTTTAAGATTTTGAGTATACATCCGCTTTAACTATGATCTGGCATGATAGTGGCGTAGCGCTTCACAGCCCCCAAAAATGTTTTTACCTGCTGTTCCCCATATTACAGATCTCATCTTTATCTGCCAGTCTCCCAGGGTTAATTCAGGTGCAATATCCACTGGGGTCGCCATATAATGGTCCTCAATTGAAAGCATGTCTGTATAGTTCAATGGACAGCATGATGATGTATGTTCCAGGCTGTCACTGCTGTGAAATATCTTTGTGCCGGCACTCAGAGATGAGAGAGGAGGGGCTGCGAGGGACTTTCTGCGCTATAATCACCACTTGTTAAAAACAATTGAAAATGCAGGTGATAGATCAAATTTAACGCTTGGGCTTCAATGTTGCATCTACCACCCTTATTAATTAATTACATGTGAACCATCCTAAAAGAACTTAAAGTGGACCTACCACCAGAAATCTATGTTTTTTTGAATGGCACTAGAAGTGCCAATAATAGGGAAGAATGCAGTAAAAAAAACCTCAAAAACTTACCTGTAATGACCATTTTAACAAGATTACCACACAGCTCCCCTCACTTCCTGGTTTGCTGAAGGCAACACATGAAACGGGGGGTGCAATATCACGGGTGGCCACTGGGGGGCATTCAGTGATCTTCTATAGGAATTTTCAAAGCAGATCACTGCTTCCTGTGACGTGCTGCCTATTTCTGCCTACAATGAACCAGGAAGTGAGAAGAGCTGCCGAATTATCCTATTAAATTGCTCATCACAGGTAAGTTTTGGGGTTTTTTCACTGCATTCCTCCCTATTATTGGCACTTCTAGTGCCATTCACGAAAACATAGATTCCTGGTGGTAGGTCCGCTTTAACTGAGTAAGTAGGACAGAAAGACAAACAAACTAAGCCAAACCAAACCAACAAAAACAATGCTCATTAATAATTGTGGTGGGACTCCCTCAATAACAGTCCATGTGGTTTCTGTGGAACTTGGGGGGTCAAGATAGTATCGGATCCCCCCCGTTACTTTTGTATTTTTTGCAGCAAGGAAATTCTACTGTATTATGTCCTATTACCTGTCCCCAGTAAATGTAATAAAAGTTATATGTACAACTTCTGCTGTACAAGAAGTAAAAGGATTGCTCTGGGGTGACAGATAATATGTTTTGTTCTGGATCTCCTCTAATACGATTAATGGTTCTTTCCTTTTATGAATAACATGGGCAGAAATAACGTCCCGCTTCTAGTAACCAGACAAACAATCCAAAGTCATTTTCTTTAAGTGAAAATATTGACCTTTAACTTTGTGAAGCGGTGCCGCGGATTCTCTGCTTTGTAACCTTTCTCCCTACTTATGTTTGCACTTATGATTTGTATGCTTCTAGCTAACTAATCTCTCTAAAACATCTACCATGTTCCAGAATTATGTTGCTCGTCATGGTCTGATTCTTTTACTTGCTATGCTGGTAACTACATTACATGCTAATTTGCTCCGAAATTATTTGTTGGGTTTCAGCTCCATTGGGCAGTTTATTTCTCCATCAGGAATGATTTTCTCTAATGTGATGTTTCGTTTTATATTTAATACTGCAAAGATTTTGGTTAAAATGAGACATGGCGCATGCCATAATGTACTCCATGGGCAGTGACAGTGGAGGGATAGTGGGAGATGTCAAAATCACCTTACAATGTATCCAACAAAAATGTGGAAACAACACTCTGGATGAGCAAAGTAGAGAGCCCGATGGTAACAAAGTCATTTTGTTTCTCCTCCCGAATCCAATCTGTTCTCCATATATTTGAAGTATATCATTTGCTTACCAGCTCTAGTACAGCAAGATTTCAATAGTCAACACATCCACAATACTAATAAAGTGTCAATTAAAAGATAAAAATAGACTTGTTTATAAAATTTCTTAATGCCCCGTCCCAGTTCATGCAATGTAGAATTGGCAATACAGCCAATACAACTACTGGACCTTAGAGAACCAATAAAGGACTTTTGTGGTATCATTATTGCAATAAATAATTATGTCAATCGAGCCTGGGTGTTTGCCATTGAAAATAATTATATCTGGCGCCCCCAGTGGCTGTACACATAAGGGCAGCTATTAACCCCTGAAAGATTGGAAGCTACACAGGAATGAAGATTGAGACTTCCACAGACCAAAGGAGAACAGGTAAGTATATTGATTTCGGACCGTGATGGCGAACCTGTGGCACTCGGAGCCCTCTCTGTGGGCACTCAGGAGAGAGGAAAGAACTGCAGCCAATTGGCTCTAAATGATCTCTTCTGATTGCACACAGCATCCCATACCCTCCCCTAGAGAGCAGCAGCACAGAGGTTTTATAAGGGACAAAATGTGGAGAAACGGTGCTTGTTGTTGTTACAATAAACATTACATATACATATCTCTAAAGTGAATTATATCTGACCCAGGGTTTTTTTTATATCTTATAAGCAAATGATTATGTGTTTCATAAGTTGTGTATCTGTAATTTAGGTTAAATTACCATGCCGGCACTTTGAGATAAATAATTGGGTTTTGAGTATCAATTTTCACTGTCTCACCATCACTGATTTTGGATAATGGTGGGACCAATGTGAAAGCTTAGAGGTGAATAAAATTTTTTTTAAATGTAATTGTTTTCATGGTTTCTTAATTTACATGCATTTAACATACACCATATGCATAATACTCATATTGAAATATGATGCAGTGAATACAGTGCTGCTTGAAAGTATGTGAACCCCTCAAGTGGTGTAGATGTTTCTGTGTTGTTTAAACATGATTTTTCTCATTCTATCATCACAAGTCTTTATTCATGAAAGTCAGATATATGTTCAGCATATTGCATTGTACTTGTTTAGTAGGTTTTGTTTAAGTAGCCAAAAAAAACTGACATGTAAACATGGACTTAGTGTATGTGCAAAAAGTAATGAAACCCCAGCTGCATTGGTTAAGCTTGAGCATGGGGTAAAGAAGCAGGTGTGAAAACTTTGGGGGCTTATCAATCAATTAAGCAGAAAAATTGGGAAAAAATGAGACAATCCTTGGAAAATGTTTTTGTCCGTCACTAATTACAAGAGACGAGGAAACCAACACTGACCCACGTGTAGGTCCCCAATACAAATCAACAATGCCAAGTAGCAAAGGAGATATCGAGACAGGAAGAAGAGGTAGTGACAGACCATCAGTCGGTTGGAAAGGCTATAAGACCATCTCAAAAGATTCCAGTCTCCATCCATCCAACTGTAGACTAGATCATTTACAAATGGCGGTCCTTCAACTGACAGTCAACTGTTTGCCTAGTAGAAGTTGGAACACGCCCATCAAAATATCACCCCAGAAGCTCCAGGGAAAAATAATAACAGGTAAAGGGCCACCCACACATCACCTCTAGAGTAGTTGCAGGCCTCTCTGGGCAGCATCTGGGGACAAAATGTGCATGCGTTCTACAATCAGACGAAAATTTGAAATAGCCGTGGACATTATGTGGAGGGTTGCTAGAAGGAAGCCTCTGATCTCAAAAAAAGCACAAAATGCCGTTTCAACTTTTGCCAAAAAGAGCACTTGGACAAACCAGAGGCCTTTCTGGAAGTCTCATTCTCTAAGCGAGTTTAAAATAGAAATTATTTGGTCAAATTCAAAACCGAAGTTTTTGGAGAGAAAAAATATCAACAGGCATATGAAGAAAAGAAACTCCTCCCAACCGTGATGAAAGTATGGCGGTGTGGAAATGTGAAAGTCTGGGGCGCTTTTCTGCTGCTTGGCCTGGACACCTCCATATTGTCCAAGGAATCATGATTCTTTGGGTTATCACAGATTCTCGACCAGAATCTCCTGCCTCAGTCAGGAGTTGAAGCTGGGACGAAGATGGATTATGACAAACAAGAACCTGACCCAAAGCATTCCAGCAAGAGTACAAGGATGGCTTCAGAAAAAGAGGATTCGCACTCTGGATTGGCCCGGTTCCGACCTTAACCCCAATTGAAATGATTGTGGAGAGACCTTGAAAATTGGTACATGCCAAGTGTCCCTCCAACGTCTCTCAACTGCTGAGTTCTCTGCAGGAGAAGTGGGCAAAAATCCCCATACAGCAGATGTGAGAGCACCTGGTTAGTGGTTACGAGGAGACGTTTAGAGTTTGGAGTAATGGCTGCAAAGGAGGAGCCACAAAGCTACTAATAACCATAGGTTCCATACTTATGCACATGTAAGATTTCAGTTTTTTTGTTGGACATAACCTCCTTTGTTTCTTAAAATGAAATATTCTCTTTTTGTGTGTGTGTCTACATTTGGTAAGGTGTGCTTACAAATTGGATTTTAGATGTATGTCTAATAGTTTCTTTAAATGTTTTTGCGCCACAAAAACACAGTGACCATGTCTGGAGGATTCACATACTTTCAAGCAGCACTGTATATGATACTTTGCCTCAAATCACAGCCATCCTATACTAGTCTCTTTCCTTGTGCCTTGCACACAGAAAATCTGTCTGGATTTTTTTCAAATTATGTAATACAGGTAATGAAATACTCCATTTGTTGCAACCTTTTCATTAAGCATTTGTAGACAAAATTTACACAGTCGTTTACTGCGCGGAAAGGTCACAAACCCGCACAGGGACCCCATTACAGGTCTATTGGGCTAAAGCGATTCTAGTTCCGTTTTAGCTCATTTACCACCTGTGCAAATGTAGTCTTAAATGGATGAACTATTTGCCCATGCATTCTTTTGCAAATGACTGTATTTTTCAGGCTATAAGATACACTTTTTTACCCCCAAAATCGGGGGAAAAGTGCCTGTGTCTTATGGTCTGAATGTGCGACCATAACTTGGCTCTCCGCCAGCTCCCCCGGCAGATGGGAGATCTGCACACAGCCAATTTCACATCTGAACTGTATTAGCTATATTTGCAGAGCCCCGCAGATATAACCAATACAGAGTGTGTGTGGGGAAAGCTGCACGCTGGCAGTTTCCTCACACACACAGCAGAGAGAAGACAGGAAGACCAGAGTGCAGATTCCTCCCTTCCCCGTGTATGAGGAAGAGGAGATGCCTGAAGTGTGCTCTCTAGTGACACCAGTCTAGTGTGGCTGAAATTGGGTACTGCAGGGGATTTTTCCCTTATTAATTTAAACACATGAATTTATTTTTTTCTGATTTCCTGCTCTATAAACTGGGTGTGTTTTTTGTTCAGGTGCGTATTATAGTCTGAAAAATACGGTAATGTACCCCTATCTATATTCATGATTCTGAAAAATTAGTTATGAGACACTCTGCCTCCCAGATCCTTCAGTTACTTTTGCACCTGTCCCAATTTTATTGAAATGTGTTACACTAAATTTGAAATGTAGAAATATTAAATATTTTATGTATTTTCATAAAACAACAAAAGTGCTCTCTTTCGGCATTTTATATGTTATCTTTACACAATTTTTATAGGGTACAAATTATTTGAGAGCCATCACATTCTGTTTTTATTTACATTTTACAACAGCGTCCCAACTTCTTTTTTGGAAACAGGGTTGTACATTTATGGTTTGTAACACCTCCACAGTGTTTACACATGAAACTCAGTAGAGGTGTGTTAAATTTACCACAAAAAAATAACAACTGTATTGCCAATAGCAACTAGACAGATATTAGCTTTTTCCCGTGCTGTGGTATAAGCAACACCTTTGTCTCACTTTTTTTTTTTAAAGCTTGGCCCTAACTTTCTTAATTCATTTTAATGAACTACCTCAGCAACTCATGTTTCCAGGAAAAACACTCTGGTCTTCCTAATGGAAAGATAAATAGCAATAAATTTTGCCATACATAATTCACATGAAAAAATAACACTGCGCTATCTCATCTAGCCAATAGGTGGCACTCTCACCCCTAGTTTGCATGCTTAATGGACTTAAATGCATATTACATGGATGAGTGCAGAGTACTTCCACCAATTTTTTCTACACAGGAACATTTAACTTAACAAATAGTTTCCTATCATTTATAAAGTACCCATTTAAATAGCCATTTGAAAGAAGTAAGTATTGTATTTTACTTCCAGCGCACGGTATTACATGCAGCAAAAAATGTAATCATCCGACTCATCAGCCATCGTCTCTCTTTTCCTCTACTCCATCAAGTTATATTTGTATAGAATAGGGGAATGTTTGCCAATGGGGTTTCTTTTTGTTCTACAGTTCCCAGAAAAAGGGCACATCTGGGATGGTTTCACATTTCTTTGTTACCTGCGAAAGATGCAAACATAGATATCCAATTATTTGCTTATTAATTGTTTGTTTGCTGTATTTAGATTAGAAAGAATCCTTACATTTTAGACATTTCAAACAGAAAGAGACATATAGAGAAAGTGTGCATTATGCCCATACAGGTGCGTATATACATTTGATGCCATCAGCCAAACATACCAACATAGCCAGCTTGCTGTTACATAGAATATATATTTACTAAAATTAGGTCAGTTTATGGAACGTTTAGCTATCTCCCTGTATAGCAAGCATCAATTTGTCTAGGAGGGGTGTAAAGGAGAAAAATATTATATTAAAAATATATATTTCTTTTAAGGCTAAGGATGCACTAAGCCTCTGCTACGTTCCTGTGGATGCGGACGGGATGCATCGACATCAACTCGGCTCGGACCAACAGATCGGTCAGTGGAGTGGAGAGGATCGCGGGTGCCCACATGGGGAGACAGGAAAGCTCGGTTTGCCAGAGAACAGACATGTTTGTAAATCTCTCAGGTGAAGTTGCTTGAATGGGGGCCAGCGTTCTCATCCAAAGTAACCGATAGTAGCGACAAAGGTCAGCGTGATGATGCCATCACGTTGCACTCCATCACTCATTTATCGGGCCTCGCTCATCAGGAGTATGTTGGCCTTAATTTGTATGGGTTGGGATTGATGTCAAGCAGTTAAGGTGTGAATAAATACCAGCTAATCCAAGTTAGGCAAAGAGGGCAATGGATGTATTCAGTGGAGGTCTTAGGCATGGGCAACCTAAGCGGTTGTCCAGGGTGGCATCTTCTGGTCAGGTACCTACCCCCAGTGCGCCCACCTAAGAATCACATGGCCACCCGGGGAGAGAGATCGTCTGGAGGTGGTCTGTAACTCAGAAGCAATCCCCTTCAGTGACTGGAGATGCTTACTGGGGAGGGGGGGGGGGGGGGGGGGGGGGGGGGGGGGGGGACTGCTTGTTTGGTGGGTTGGGACAGAGCCAGTGAGTCTCACCAGCACAGAGGGTGTACTCCTAGGGCTTCGATCTTCCTAGGACCACCTCTGGATGTATTGGTTCCCTTCACGAATAGCCGTGAAACAGGATCCTATGCATTATTAAATAAAAGTGGAGAAAACTACTTGATAAGTCACCTGAGTAGACCAATTACTTGCTTTGATTGCACAAAATCAACAGCAAATATCTCGCTAGATTAGTAGTCTCTAATGTCTGTAGTCTAATGTATTTATTCTGTAAAGCAGAGAACACACAGCTCGATATTGGAGCCGTTTGAAGTTCCCTACAGCAGTGCGATGACGTCGTCACACTGCTGCCCGATGCTCGGGTCTCCATGCAAAGCAATGGACATCGACCGTGATTTACAGTCATGTCAAATATCCCTGTTTTCAAGCAGGATTGATTGGCCCCGCTCGAAAACAAGGAAGGCCGCATATGATATGTGCCAGAAAGATGGCCATGAGTGTGCACTTCGACCTGGTCCATATCTACACGTGTGTTCCCTGCTTTAGTCTGTAATGGGGTTATAGATATTGAAAAAAACTTGCATATTTAAGTGTAAACAGGACTGGCAACTAATAAAATGAACAGTGATGAATATTTAGATTAGGGGTGTGTAAACTTTTTGGCTTGTAGGTCACAATGGCTTCTTTAATTTGATAGAGGTGCCAGACCAAACGCATGCAAAAGCATAGACATATGCATTTCACTCATCCCCGACATTATTGATTATGATGACGGTAAGGTGCAGCAGGAACGTTGTAATCTTTTTTAAATGTCCTGTTCCTCAACAATAATGTATATAATCATAATAACTGGAATGTTTTATAAATAGACTGGTTTATTCCCCAGTCATTCTCAAAAAACATACCTGCCATATTTACCTTGGTGACAAGATAATTTTTAGAAGCCATTTTTGGAAGCATCTAGGCCCTATCTGGCCCCCAGGACTTAAGCTAGGCATACACAGTTTGATTTTAGCATGATCAATCTTCGATTCAGTTTTAGATGTTGATCTTTTCATTGGGCACTGATTGTAATCAAATCCAAAGTAGTACCACATGGAGGGTTCGATCATAATAAGTTTGTAATACTACCAAAATCACCATTTTAGTTTCGATCACAAAACACAGGAAAGAGTCAAAATGTGTTTATCTAATGCAATCGACACGACCAACTAACACAATGCTATGATTTTAGTTCCATCGTCGTACACGTCTGATTTAGACAGTCAAATGAAGGGAGTATGGGACCATATTGGGCAGTCCATTGGGGGCCTGAAATCTTTAAAAAGTAAAGAACCCCTGCACTAGTGGGTAAGGAAGGATAGGTAGAGGTGCTTTTGGGTGCCTGGCCTTGGTACAGGTCACAAGGTTTCTAGCACTGTAGTCTTCATCCACTATTTAATCCGTTTCCAGTGGGATGTCAAGTAAAATGTAAATACGAGCAGAATGTGATGATATACAAATCATTTAAACTCTATATTTATTTAAAAAGATAACATATGCGAGATGTTGAAAGAAACTAGAAATGTTATTGTTTTCTTTAAAATATGTCCTCATTTGGAATCTGACTCCAGGAACATGTCTCTTTCAACCTTCTGTGCGGTATATACCCGATTTTCTGTTCAGAAAGTGGTACAGAGAATATAAACAGATAACCTTGTATTCAGATAATTGTTCTACTACTATGGAGGATAAAAAAAAACACTGTCCAAGTGCAGTGACAATCATATTAAGAAGTGCTCCCATGATTTCCACCATACTTGGTGTTTTTAATCCAGCACTGTCTGAGGACCTAAAGACCATGGACATCTAATGTAGGTTTTTCCCTTCCATAAAGATTTCTTCTAATGCTCAGAATTATTTGATGATATTATGTAACAAACATAATGAATTCCCCAAATACTCTGCAATCTTACAGTGAAGATTACGCTTCCCATACACATTCAGATCACTTCATGCAATTAGATCTACCAACAACTACAATGTAGTACAGTTGTATGGAGTGATCTGAATGTGTATGGGGAAGGTTAGAAATTGATGTATTTCTTCTGGGTGACTCTATTTTTATATTCAGTATGTTACTGACTTGTTACCATTGAACCTAATAAATAATTAGATGTTATACTAAGTTGTTTTTTTATAGCATTGTATGATTTTCCACTCTTATATTGGTCCTTTGCATTATTTTTTAACCATGTTGGTAGCATCAAACTCAAACTGAGCATTTGCAGCATCTTGGAACAAAACATTTGCTGTTTCAACTTTTGATGTTATCTTTGTGCTGTTGGGAATTAAATGTCAGATTGGCAGATCACAGAATTCAGTTAATATTTTACAGAGCCTTACAAGCTTACAGAGCCTCTACAAGCCTCCTTTCTCAAGGTTCCCTTTCTTTACATTAGCGCTCCTTCCTATAGTCTGGAAATTGGATGTTGGGGGGTGAGATTGCAGCACACATATTGTACTATAGTAAGGATATATCTCTCCGGTTCTCAGTAACCAGTGGTTTACCTTTAGTGAGAACAAGAAATAAAATGTAGGGAATTACAAGGCTCTAAGAACTGCAAATATGTTTGATATATTGTATTTGATATTGTATTGTAAAAAATTTTTTATATTGCTATATTTCATGTCCTTGGATTCAGCTTTAGTAGATGTTAGGCTACCCCCTCTGCTAAGCGTCCTGATGGAGCACATAGACCTCATCTGCTCAGCGGATGCTGTGTTTAGACATTCGCCAATGCAGAGGCTCAACGTACTCCACTAGTAAGTGGAAGACACAGCATCCTCCGAGCAGGTAAGTGAATGTGCTCCGTTGTACGCTTAGCGGAGGGGGTCCCGGTGCATGTGGAAACCCCCCCTAAATCATAAATGAAGTGTATTACATTTACTAAAGTTCTGTGTATAATGCAGTGGTTCCCAAACTGGGGGGTGTGGAGGTATTCTGGGGGGGGGGGGGGGGTGCAGCTAGGGGGGCATCCAAGGTGGCACTTGGAGTCCTCTATGTGAGAATCGTGTCAAGGAGAGAGAAAGATCTGCAGTATTCAGCTGCCTATTGGCTCTCCCTGCTATCAGTTCTCTTCTTCCTCTGGGGATTGCACACAGTTCACCCACCCTACCCTACTACTGCCAGCTAATCAGACAAGCCAGAGAGATGGACACGTAGGAAGACAACCATGTGGAAACTAGCTGCAGACAGTAGGTAGAGTGAATGTTATGTGTGTCTTTGTCTCTATGTGAATGATGAATGTTTCTGTACAACTGGTGTGTGTATATATGATGCGTCTCTTTTCATGATTGGTGTGGGTGAAAAAGGGAGATGTATTTTAAATAAAGTTTGAGGACGATTTCACATTAGCTGCACTGTGGCTATGGTGCAATTTTTTAACTGTAATGGAGGTGCTATTGCGTATCATTAATAAAATCCTGTGTTTCCACATTGAGCTGGCCCTCATTCTGAACCTGTGTTGTATGAATGGGGAGGGGGCTCGCAAAAGTTCCGATATAGAAAGGGGCCACTGGTATAATAATTATTTGTGATGCTGGCCCCTTGATTGAACAAGGACATTAATGTGAGAATCAACATGTATTTAATGGGTGCTACAGATATTTGCATTCAAAATGTATATTAAAGAATATGAAAATGTTGAAAGCTTATATGAGATTTTAGTGTTGCCGTTTATATGAACAGAGCTGTCATTGTCATTATGAGTTCCCTATTTAATTCTTATAATAACCTCCTTGGCATTTACGCATAGCATTACTTGTGACGGGAATTTAATGAAAAAAAAAGTTAACCCCAAGAGTCCTGCCAGGAATGTAAATAAATTAAATACAGTCAGTAATGTGAAAGCAGGGCTAAGAAAACATTAGAGGTCTGATAGGCTCCAATGTCTTCATAATGACAGTTGCTTGTCACATACCTGGTATTGCTGCACACATGAGAGGGAAAGGCATCATTCTTCGACCATTATTTACAGTTTACTGGAAGTGTAAAAGTTTTTAGAGCTGCCCCAGTATTGTCTTTTTGACCAATTGTTGCTAAATTTTAAAGCTTGGCCTATTGAATATATATTTAAATGATACATTTTCAGAACATGTTTAAAAGGCCCTAGTTGCCCATTTTAATGTGTGTGTTTTACATATTTCTCTAGAAGGCAATGTAACACAAGGGGGTTAAAGAAAACGATGAGAAATGCTGAGAGTATTGTATGACTGTTACATGGATGGATTACCATCTGAGGCTCGGATTGGGGGTTCTGTGGCATTCGACTCAACAGTCAACGGGCAATTGGTCACTTACATGTGCATGACTGCTACTACCAGTAAACTTAAATAAAGTTACATAAATGTATTTCTGGAAACATAGACTCCATAAATCACATACACAGTAACACTACTCCTATATATGAATAGATCCATACATTATTTGTTTTAAATACAATCAGTGTGCCTGACCTGGTATCAGCATCTTTGATTTAATTTAAGGCCCCCACACATGTACCGAGTGGGGGCCGACAGAGCAGCACAGATCAGAGTGCAGCGTAATGACATTATCACCCTGCTCTCCATCGCTTACAGTATCGGTGGGCACCCTTTGTGTGCCTCCCATTAGTTTAATTGGGGATGGCGGTCTCCATTGAAAATAATGGCATCAGCCAGAGATTATCAGACATGTCCGTTCTCTGGCCGACCGAGCTGTGGAGCGACAGGGATCTGTCGCTCCATGTGGGCACCACCAATCGGCGGCCGCTCGGTGCGTGTGTGGCAGCCTTTACAGAAGAGCTTAAATTGGGAAAAAAGAAGCAGCACAAAGAGCCTATCAGTGCAAGAAACTTGCTGATAACAGGGTCGAGAGCACATTAAAGGTGGGTTTACACATGTAGATTTTTTTTTTTGATCAACAAAAAACTTAAAATTTTTTGGTTGATTGAACAGAAATCTAGATGGGCAATTTGTTAGATGGATACATTTTGTTTGAAAAAATCTTTTGAAAGGCCATCGAACATTTTGGTAAATTTCTATCTGTCGTTGTAATTTCAAATGTATTTTCATTCGATATCGGGATGGACGAACAAAAAATGTCACATTCGATAAATTAACGAACGATGTTCGACATAGACATTGAACAAAAATATAATTGGCAGTTGATTGAAGAAAAAATCTACATGTGTAAAGGTCCCCACACATGTAGCGAGTGGGAACTGACAGATGAGCTGTGGAGAGCAATGTGATGATGTCATCACGCTGCTCTCCATCGCTCAGAGTATGCAATTGTGTGCCGGCCGTATCCCTGATCTGATGTCCCTTGTGGGCACCTGCAATGCACGCACATCGGTCATTGGCAAAATTGTCTGCTGCTCGTTACATGTGTGGGGACCCTTAACCCATCTTTATAGATTGAAATCTTGTGCTGCTTCCTCTTTTACTGTCCAGTTTCAGTCAGAGCACTACTCCAAACAGACAGAGCTGTGCTGTATGAGCATGTAAAAGATTCATGTAAAACATTTTCTTTTTATGTATTTCATCTGTGAATTTAGCGATTTGTTCAGCTTTAACGTGAGCTAACAGTGAATCACTGATGTCTCTTCTGGTCCAGAGATAATCGTGAGTCAATGTAAATGTCTCTGTAAACATTTACTGTACTCCCTATGAAGAGGATCTCATCTCATGGATGTATGTGAAATGTTCCTGCTATGTGGAGTTTCTGAAGCGAAATCTGATATACTCATGTTACCTGATTATTATGAGTAATATTGACATAGCAGGGACAGTGGGAATGGTTTCCAGCTAACATAAATGCAGTCTAAACAGCTATAATCTTCTAATGGATATGCTTCAGCTGCTTTCCTTTTAGAAACATGAACCTGTTTCGGCACAACGCATTTATCTGTTTTAACACCTTTAAACCATAAATGACCCGGAACAGGGAAAACAACATGTAAAACTTTCAGGCCTCTATCTCTATACATCTGTCAACAAACAAACCGCCTGATACATACTTTCCATAGGCGGAAAATTGCTATCTCTGTTAACATTTACTTTTCTTTATGAAGAAAAACACATTGGGGAACATTTATGGAAGTGGAGTGAAGAAAAATGTGTCTTTCCATAAGTCTGCCTGTGAAAGCAAAAGATACACATCTACTTTTTGGTTTAGTTTTTACTCATTCCCTTATCATAACATTCCCAAAGGCTGCCGGTGCAAAGTGTTTAAAGGAAATATGATGCTTGTGAAGGAAGACTTGTAACTGATGAAATTCATGGAGATATCATTATGGGCTATGTATTGGCATAGCTTTATTTTTTTACATAAGGTAATGAAGGGTTTAAAGTCTGAGTGACATTAGGAAAATACCTGTATTCTTACCATCCCAGGGAAAGGAAGTTAGAGGAAAGTGAGGAGCATTTTGCTCTTGCATGGCTTTCTCTAGAACTAGTCTAGAGATGGTTAGTTTTTGCATAAATGAAGTTCAAAGTCAAGTCAAAATTTTAAAAGTTGAAATTTCAACTTTAACTTTGAACTTAATTTATGCAAAAACTACATGTGCAGCCCATCTCTATATCTCTAGAAATTTTGGTGAGAGGCTTTTCAATCAGGTCACAAAGTCAGCTAGTTGAAAAATTTGACCACTTAATGTAGCATTTTCTCTAACTTGCTTAAATTTCCCTCCCATACCTGACACGGGCTGCGTGACATGCATTTCAAATTGCCACAGCAGCCCTTTAATTACTAACTTATAAACATGTAAAATTATTAACATTTGTTTAAATATAATACCACAAAAAAGGGTCATTGGTGTCCATTAGCAGAAGGCTTCACTAAATATAACCATTGTATAGTGACTCTAGCGCCAGCCATAGACGTGCTGATTCCCGGCAGTAGTTGCAGGTGATCGACCGGTGTGCACAATTGATTCCTGCCTAGTACTTTGGATGGGGAACCTCGGTCCCCATCCAAACTTATGTCAATCGAACAGGGATTTACCAACATTTCGGATCCCTGTTCGATTGACATTTCTTCAAACGGGATTGATCGAACACAGTGGGCCACGTTCAAGCATTAATCGGATGAAAAATCAACCCGTGTATCAGTACCTTTGTACCCAACCACACCCCAACTGGCTCAGGGACAGACATAAATAAATAAATAAATATTCCCATATCCAATGAAAGCAATACCATAAAGCCCATAAGGGACTGGCAACACAAATTGGACAAAGAGTTCTCTAGTTTAAAACTATAAAAAAAAGTAGATTGTTTTGGCACCTTCTCTTTGAATCTTGGGCCCACTGTCAGTAAAGTACACTTTATGCTTCCAAATACCAAAATGCATTAAGCATCACATTATCAGAGCAAACTGTGGCATATCCCAGGCTCCTAATTTAGGGAGATATTCTTTATTTTTATTTTGGATGAAGAATGCCAAGACTGTGTGTACAATGCAGGCAATACAAATGCCTGCTAGCAATCTCGTTGTCTCTTTGCTTATTTTGTTGGTTTCAACTCCTCCGGACTTCCATCACAACAGTCTCAGCAGTGTATGCAGGAATAGGAATCTACTAAAAGATAGGAACAGCGTGCAAGATCTTAATTTGATGCCCCATGCACAGGCTTCCTATGTTTTGAAAAAAATATTATGCTGTTTTGTCTTATTACATCAACTGAAGTCCGGAGTAGACAGAGACTTACTAAGTGCCCAGTAGAATTACAATGTGAGTTTGGGAACGTTGCAATGTATGAGAGAGATAAACTAAATATCACGTTTTTAAAGCCTCTCTGGTCCTAGAATGTTAGTGTTTGGGACCCTTGTTCTCTACAGGTATCATTGTTTTTTGCAGAGGTAAGGAAGCTGTTTCACCCCAATGGATCTGTGTCAGCAGGAGGTGTATTGATCCCCCGTAGTAAGACCACTGCTTCCAAATCCCACTCTGCAGCTGGCCATGAGTGGCTTTTGACATTGCCCCTGAGTGGCTTTTGACATTGCCCCTGAGTTGGAGAAACTTTTTTTGACCTAAACGTCACCACGCTGTGAGAAGTTGGCTACAGAACTGATGGGAATCCTGTGTGTTCCACACAGATTGTAGCCAATTAACTTGGAGGGAGTAGAGACTCCTCCTTCCAAATTAACTTACTACAACAGGATCGGCCACAAAAATTATTGGCCGGCTTTTTGGGTCGAAACCTCAAGGTGGGCACCCCTGTAGTTGCGGGCGACCGACCACCATGTGTTCAGCATGAACATGCATGCCGGGAATCGGCACGTCTATGGCTGGCTTAAGAGTCAGTGTGAGCATTTCAGCTTTAAAATGTAATCATTGGTCAAGGATAATTAACCTGTTCCCTTCAAAAATTTCCCCATTGATGGTTTTGTTAGTTGTTAAATACAACATTTCCAAATGAGTCTGTTATAAGGAAACTTTGTACTTCATTCTTATACTTTTTTAGTAAACCTATTTTAACTTATACTTTTAGGTGTCAGAATTTTCGAAAATTCTATCGAACATCAATCACAACAGAATCAAAAACTATACCAAATTGGGTGTTTGACATTTGCCCGATTTCTATGTAAAAGTTATTTTCATCAAAAAGTGATTTCAATCTAAATTGAAATGTATTTGATCCAACACATTTTTTTTATTTAAAACACCTTTTTCCAGTTTGGTCGATCAAACCAGGTTAGGTGCCATTGATTTACATTCAATCGACTGAAGCCTGCCATACACCCACCGAGCGGCGGCCGATTTTGCCGCCGACCGATTGGCGTGTGCGCTCAGGGGTGCCAACAGATCCCTGTCGCCCCACAGCTCGGCCGGCCAGAGAACGCACATGTCCGATATTCTCTGGCCAATGCCAGCCAATGCCCTTACTTTCAATGAAGACCGGTGTCTTCATTAAAGGTAATGGCCAGCACACAAAGGGTGCCCGCCGATTCTGTCATATCTGGAGAGCGGCGTGATGACATCATCACGCTGCTTTTCAGAGCTGATCTAAGCATCTCTGTCGGCACTCGGTGGGTGTATAGCAGGCTTTAATTGATAACTTAATTGATAAATAAAAGCGTGTATGGCCACCTTTAGAGTACCTGTAAATGGATTCTTAAATCACCCATAACAGTGGTAAGGAACTGGTGCTCATTGACACCTTCTCCTGTGCATAAGGTCTGATCAAAATGCCATGTGATGGATATTAGGTGATCTGTAATGAACTGTCTTTTGTCTCAGATTGTCTATGTCCCAGGTGACCAACCTGCTGCCCTTTGGGCATTCTTTAGTGCCCCCCCTCCCTCAGTGCTCGACTTGAAGCCCCTGAAATCTAACTGTTAATGCATAGAAACTTACTTGTCTGCCGATAGTGATCCCTAGTGCTTGAAGTATCATTTCAAACAAGATTTGGTTTTTAAAAATAATGTCTTCTAGCTATGTCTGCTGTAATTTTTTTCATTACAAAATGCTAATACAAGTCAGTATAGATTGAAAATATTATGTGCGGTCCTTTAGTTATGCCGAATGCTGCACTTGTGGCCCTCCATATCAACTCAGTTGCTCACCACTGGTCTATGTACTGGTAAGTACTAGCATAGAACTGTTAAGCTAGCCATACACGTGTCGGATTCCATGTCCGCTCAATCACCCATCCGATCGATTCCGGCGATCTCAGCGGGACTCGGAGCTCCGATCGAGCGGCCAATTAAGTGATCCGATCGCTGCATACCACCTTGTCCAGCTGATTCCGGGACGGATCCGTGTCCGATTGTCCACCTCACAAATGGCAACTCCCCCTGATCTGTGCAGAATCAATCTGATGGAACCAACATGTTGGTTCTCTGTCGGATCCGATTCTGAGCCCCGGAACGGACAGACCTGATCGATCGGACAAGGTGGGCTGCACGCGATTCCGGCACGATCGTTTGGCGTGCACGCGCCCGGAATCGATCGGACCGGAATCAGACAGGAATCTGACCCGTGTATGGGGGCCTTTACTGGGGGTACCTATCAAAATCAAACTTGCCAAAGTTAACAATTCAGTGTCTCTATGTATGATAAACTTTTTTCAGTGACTTTTATACAGGTTTATCTGATGTTGGCTCTCAACCATACAGCAGTCCCTACACATGTACAGACCACATGTAGAAAGTATATGCTGCCAATTTAACAAACTGGCTGAATAGTGAATATTCTCACCTTCACAAAGTAGACTTTTATGACAATCATATTTGCAATATGCCATGCCAGCTGGGATTTACACAATAACATTCATATCAACATCTTTTTTTTGTTTAATTTAGAATCTTGCACAGATATGACTGTGTGTTATTATATTATCTTGAGTAAATATGGGAGGCTCTAACATCCTACAAAAAAACAGAACAGGTACAGTATATAGTCAATGCCTGGCACTGATAAATAGAATTGTTGGCATTAGTGTGCGGTCACACTATTTTAAGCAGCAGTCAACAGAGAATGAGGCAGACAATAAAGGCAAACAGTGAAGTTGGCACTGGCACCAACTAGTGTGCTGACAGAGAAATAAAGACAACACAAAGCGTCACGCACAAAGAACTGGCTCTGTGAGGTGTGAGCCGTGTTCTGCCATGCACTGCTTTAAGCCGTGATAATTCTATTTTGCATTCCATTCAAGGAAGATGTGTTCCAGTAAGATGATCTCATGCACTCTGGAGTTCCTTAGTGAGTACAAGAGTACAATAAGTGGGTGCGATTGTTGCTGAGTCCCAGAAAATCTAAAAATGTGTACACTTACTCATTACAATAATGTCATATTTGTAAAGACTTTATCAATAAAGAAACTCAATTTACTTTACCTGTAATTAAAACTTTATTTAAATTCCCAATTTACAGCTTTTTTTATGTCTAGAACTGTGATGCCACTTTATATTTTGTAACTGCAGCTATCACTCCACTATGAATGACATAGTTAAACCATGCCACGAAAATACCACTGCTAACTCAGGCTAATATTTCTTACAGATAAAAGCACCCAGCAATGCCACATATGCAGCTCTCTAATTTACTGCAGAGTAAAGATGCCATAGACTGCTCAATGCTTGTTTGGTCTACTCAGGAACCATCAGGGGTTAGAAGTCAGCACTAATCATACTTCCTCTGGAAGGAGGACTTTGCACTGAACCTTAGAAGTGTCAAGGACGAAAGATTATTAATTCCACATTTGTCTCTTATATTTTCACAGTAAAATGTGAACCGAGTAAGTTGACAGCCACAGCTGTCAACTGTCCTACTTCAGTTGACTTCTAACACTGATTCTTCAGACCTTAACTGAAAAAGCACAAATCCTAGCTAGACAGTATGAAAATGCATTATAAGGGAAAAGACTTCATAGTTCGAAGCCTTAGTATTTTAGTTCTGGTTATCCTCCAAATCTCCCTGTAATTGTGAACTTGTACTCAACAATCTGGGATGAGTCTTTGGATCAGCGTGCCTCATGGAAGTTTAAATATGTGGGCAATAACTATTGTGCTACCCTTCCTCCCAAGTCTGCCCTTACACTATACATATTATCTCTTCCCTTTTCGTTACCTCTTTCTCATCTAACAAACATCTAAAATACACCCTTCTATCTAATAGAGCAGTGGTTCCCAAACTTTCCCTGCAGGGCCCCCCTTTTGCAATAAGGAACATTATTGAGCCCCCCCCCCCTTTTTAAACACAGGTTAAGAATGAGAATACCTTCGCGCCCCTCCCAGGGGGGCCCGCCCCCCAGTTTGGGTACCACTGTAATAGAGGAAAACTTCAGAAACAACAGAATGTTTTCATTTGACCTTTTTTTCTATATTAAGTCACATAAAAGAAATTAGGAAGTCACATAAGCAGACTAAGCAGACACCACACAGAGCTAACTCCTCCAATTTAAAATACTATAACCAAGCAAGAATTTAAGTACAGGTATATAGAAATGTATATAATACATCAGTATTCAATTTCAAAAAAATGTTCTATGATCTATCCCTATGTATGCCGTGCAGAAATAATACATAAAAAGATCTTCAGTAAAAATAAAATTACTGTCTGTAAAGGCCCCAAACAAAATCTTGCTAACCAGAAAGACCATGTGCATTGCAGCTGCATTGAAAAAGTGGGGGTTTGTGAGGACATGTATGGTTTAAGGATTAGGAGTGGAAACGATTACACCTGCAGAATTGTAAGAAGAGTAAGGAGAACCACACTAGGGCTATAAGCACGGTTTAGAATACAGTAGGAAGGCAACACAACAAATCAAAGCATATACAGGGAGTGCAGAATTATTAGGCAAATGAGTATTTTGACCACATCATCCT
>CM070035.1:68502819-68513613 GCA_036250615.1 Ptychadena robeensis | reverse complement strand
GCCTGTTTTCAAGGCGATCTACGCGTAAAGTCCGGAGCCCTGCAGCGCTCACTTACCGGCGGCGGCGGCTCCGAGGCTTCTCTAACTACAACCTTTCATAGTTATTCATATTTCCCTGCATTTATTCAAGTGACATAAATTTTATACATTTAACCATTAGCTGCGGCCGCCCAGACACGGAGTGCCTCCAAGTTGTTAGTACGCATATGATCTTTGTAACAATAATGCAGGTATGAATAGCTAGTTTGTGGCCCCTTTTGAGTACCAGAGTACCACTTATGTGCACCCCTGGACATAGAAACAAATATCTGCACTGCATGTCATTTTCTGACAATTGTATCCTCCCATGTGAAGTCAGAGGCAGTGTCACAGCTTTGACAAATTAAACTATCTCGGTTTACGTCAGGAACATTAAAGGATGTACCTTGGCACGCTGGACATCTACCAGGTCCTAAGCACCTGCCAAGGTAATTACTGTGTTGGTAAAACACTTTAGGCCAAATGTCTGTTTATTGGTAAGGCTGTACTGAGCCATATTATTGTAAACAAAACATGTTTTGCTTACTTTACATATATGTATATAAGTATTTCTGAATTTTAGAAGCTACACTATTTTATAAATATTATATATACTGTACTTTTATCTTCGGTTAATTAGTGCTTTTAAGGTGGTCTTATTTTATATATACTTTAATGTTTTAGTTTTTAATAACTTTTATTTGTAGCTTTTGCTTTATCCCTAGCAATTTCAGTGGACCTCACCCTAGCCTTCGGTACAGACTAACCGAAAACAAATTTCCTCCTCAGCAGGTCTGAACTTACCTTCTCTGGAGTCATTACATCTCTGAATGCTGCAGCTAGTGCTAACACCATGTGTATAGTGGAAAAGAGTGCTAATTCAAATGAACTATACCATGGGGAATATCCCTTTACTTCACACATATTTTTTGATTATTATTGTTAAGTATCAGCCATTTACCATCATAACACTGATAAAGGCTACCCCTTTGCATGCTGGGACATGCAGTCCTCATGGCTGTCCAGCTACAATTTACCTTACTTTCCCCATAAGTCCTTCACCAAGCTATGGTATATGGAGAATCAGTAAGAAGATTTTCCAGCACTGCTTACCTTAAAGCGGATATATACAGTATACTCAAAATCTAAAAAAAATATATATGAAAATATAAGTTTGGCTTACCTCTGAGCTGGTATGGTGGCACTCCATAATCCTAAAAGAATAAAATTACCTGCTGTTCCCTAGAATCGTATGAGAGATTCCTTTTTTTATTTTCCAGGCTTCAGTAGGTTAACTCAGGGTGCAATATCGCAAGTGGCCACTGGGGGCATTCATAATGGTCTTCTATGGTGCGACATCGCAGCACAAGCCAGGGAGAGGAGGGGCTGCAAGGGATCTTCTTAAATTACTCCTTACAGGTAAGTTTTTTATTTTATGCATTCCTACCTATTATTGTCACTTCTAGTTTAGTATGGTGGTATGTCCGCTTTAATACTGCATCCTAAGAGAAGCAGCCAACACATACAAGAACAACACATGGGAGCTGACAGAGCTCTGTGTGTATTCACAGAGGAGGGGAGCCAAAGTGATGTTGCTGTCACACTGCCGCTCTGGTTCTAGAGGCAGATGGGAGTTCTCTTGCAAGTCCTTTAGCCATACACAAGAAAAAAAAGTGGAAATGGTTGAAAATTTTGGGAGTTAAATGGTATCACCTTTAAGCAGAACCCCCTCTCTTCATGTCATTTGACTGAGGCCTGTATTATAGGCCCAGAGCTGCTAGTGGAAAATTTGGAGTTTGGCTACTAGGAGACCATGAGACGAGGCGCATAAAGTTCTGCACCCTACAGTCTTTAATGAACATTAAAATCTAGTGGAAGGGAGAACTGTGCTTTAAATTAGAGTTGTTCAAGTTCAGTCCTATAGAGACCATATTTTTGTGTAAACTAATTATAATAGTTTTTTTAAACCAGAGGTAAGAACAAATCCAACCTCCAATAGTGGCACCCTGTGACAGGCGTAACTGGCACACTGTAAAGGGCCTTTGAATGGTCAAAGTTCCTTTATAGTGTGCCAGGTACGCCTGTCACAGGGTGCCACTATTGGAGGTTGGATCTGTTCTAACCTGTGGTTTAAATTGTGTTGACTTGGGGTCTTGTAATTCGGGCTCGAAGTATATGTTACATTGATAATTATAATAGATTTTCTAACTCCAAGTCACCACAGAGCGGCATTTAGAAACTCAAGTGAAAATGCAAATTATAATCAGTGGTAGTGGATCTACATGAACAAATACAGATATGTGAACATACCAGAAAGAGACCACTTGTACGTCATGGTGGAGCTTTTAGTTGTATAAACAGAGAGATGTCAGTATGTAGAGACTTGGTGTTTTATAGACACAGGAGAGTCAATGGTAAGACATGCCAGGACTCGTGGTTTGTAGATATTGAAGATCCAACAGTGGATTGTCAAGGTGATGGAACTTTTTTTACTACTGATAGAAATGAAAGAATGTCTGTGTTTATATCTGTATTCTCTAGCTTACATTTGTACCATATGGGTTGCTAGAGGGGTGTGACCACATGTTAACACTTAAAATTCTCAGTAAACCCTATATACATTCTTGGTACACCCTTACAACATCCTAGCTAATTTTTGCATAACAACATGCATACTCGGTTTTCATGTTATCACATCTTCATCTGTATTACAGCTATCATATCTGAGCATACCATACATTACTATTCTTATACTTTCTGATAGTATGCCATAACATATAGTGGCAAAATTGTTATATACCACAGTACATAGTTATAGTAGTATACCATAACATATAGTGGGTGAATTGACACAGTGGGAAGGGAGTTTAGGGACTAAGGTCTGCTCACCCAGGCAAAATCTAATTAAACAAAGGAAAAAACCTGGATAACTAAAAACAATTTGCTCAAATTCAACTATACATTATAATATATATAAATAATAATATAACATTCAACTACATTATAAAATAGGATGTTCTAGATTGGTGTGACCATATGGGAATTCTTAACTTTTTTAATTAACCATCATATTGACATACACAAAGTTTCACATAAAACAGCAAATGTTGGTTGCATATAAAACATACATATACAATTCAATAATCCCTCTTTTTATGCAAATATTTGCCAGACTTTGAACAGGCATATGGTAGTGTGCAGAAGCCCAACTGAGAATATCCAGATTGTGGGCAAAAAAACACATCGACCTTAGAAAAGCATTCTCACAATGGAGCCTTCTTGGAAAACATTGAGCTGGCAGGTTGTACAAGCAAAACTTGGCACCATAATGGGATAGCCTATAGGTTTGTACAATTGTAGATGTTGGAAGCTAAGGAAGAAATATTTATTCAGTTCCACCTTAAAATATATATATGGGTTAGCTGGATTTCAGCCTACGGATGAATTCTAGTAATTATAACTTTATCACTCCACTGGGGGATTCTCATAATTGTAGCTAGGCTGCATCGCTCCAGAGGTACGCTAAAATAATTATACCTGAGATCTATCGTTCAGTGAAGATTTCTAATAGCTGGAATCTGTCATTCTTCAGATAATTTGTAATAATTAAATAGCCAGTGTTCTTACTTTTAAAATGATCTGCGACCAATTTCAAAAAGAAGTTTATTTCACACTGTTTAAGGCTGTTGCTGTTTTTAACACCTGTTAATTAAAGGTAGATTTTTAATAACGATGTTGCCAGCGCCAGCTTAACCTTGTCAATAAAACTGTTATTTTAATTACTACTCCACTACTCCATTAATTCTAATAATTATATCTGGGATCTAGCATGTCACTAATTAATTCCAATAATTATATTTGGAATCTACCATGTCACTAATTAATTCTAATAATTATATATGGGATCTACAATGTCACTTATTAATTATAATAATTATATTTGGGATCTACCATGTCACTAATTAATTATAATAATTATATCTGGATCTACCATGTCACTAATTAATTATAATAATTATATCTGGATCTACCATGTCACTAATTAATCCTAACAATTATAGCTACAATCTACCTCCTCGCTTACATAATGGTTATAGCATCCAATAGATTTATCTAAAAAAACGTTTTTCATTATAGCTGTGGTCTGCATACGTGTCAAGTTTGAAAATGAAAAAACCGGGGGACGTACAGGAAGTCACGTCAGTGATGTCACTTCCGGTATATGGATCTTGATTCTTCCGCGTTCGGCGGCCTTTTGGCTGATCTAGCAGGGAAAGGGCGTTACGCTCCCTGCTAATGTCCCACCCTGCTTGTGCTGATAATGTGCGGGGCGGGACATTAGCAGGATGAGTAACGCCCTCTCCCTGCTAGATCAGCACGATTTTAAGAATCCGGGAAAATCCAGGATTTCTTGAAATCAAGATGTGGCTGGAAAAGCCACATAAAAACTTGACTTTCCTGGCCAAAACGAGAAGGTTGACAGGTCTGGTGGTCTGCCATTCAAACAATGATCTCTAAAAATTATTCTACTGACGTCTCTGGAATAATTTTACTGCCTAATTAGATTATTATTATATTAGCATTTTGTACTGGCAACATTGTTATTAAATTATCTTTAAAGCTGCAGAATTGCCATATTTGTAGCTGGGTAACACAACTTGTGAATTCAAATCATACCGCATTCCAATCATTTATGCTGGAATCTACTTTTTGACTCTTCATGTGTGAACATTATAGCTGGGATCTAGCCTCCACTGATGGATCCCATCATTATAGATAAGGAGAAACCATTTCACCGAATTTAAATTAATTAACTTTTAATAGTTTTACCATAGTCTAAAATTACACTGATAACATTTGAATTCTGGCTATTTTTTTACATCTTAACAATAAATATATGGTAATAAATGTAGTGTAAAAAGAATCAATGGTGATGTACCTATGGTTTAGCATACAGCTTATGATTTTAAAACTTTTATAATGAATGTCAATCTCTGTAGATGGGATCAGCACTCCACTGATGAATTCTAATAACTCGAAAGGTAGCCAAACACGGCTTAATGAAGTAACAGATGAGAGTTACATCGGGTGCCGCGCGCGCTCACGGATCCCGATTTTCTTCTAATCTGTTACTTCATCTGGGCCATCCACGGTTCCTTTGAGCAGGATCAATGGATCCTGGTCGAAGGAACTCGACCAAAAAGGTTTCCAACATGTTGGAAAACCTTGGTCGAAATCCATTACATTGAATAGGGGGACAGCGCTGTCCCCATCCAATATAACGGACGGGCTGACAGCTAGCTGCACACACAGGCAGCCGAGCCTCACACACAAGCTGTGTGTTCAGCTACGGCTCTGTGTGAAGGGGGCGTGGCCAGCACGGACACAGCTCTGACAAAGAGAGGGGGGGGCTGGCTGCAGATGGGCTAAAGCAGCCGGCCTGCAGTCAGCCAGCCAGAGAAACTGGCTGCCGGAGGACCGGGAAACCGGGTCCCCATCATACGGTAATTGATGTGCCCATGTGGCGCACATTGATTACTGTACGATTGACCCGCGATCAATCACAGTGTGGTGACATCACCACACTGTGATTGCTGGTCGATTGCATGGGAATCTACTGTGTGTGGCCACCTTAAGGGTCCCCATACACCTTTTTCTCTGTCAGATTTCCTTAGATCTCCTTTTGTTTTACCAAAACCATGTAATATGAGGGACTTTCTAAACAATCAAGTCTACCTGTGTTCAATCACAGAGGACCCTATACTACATAGTTATTGGTAGATCTTAAGGATATCTGACAGAGAGATGTAAAGGTGTATGGGCAGCTTTACTGGGACCTATCCTTCATTCATTCATTTTAGTATTTAAAGCTTGAATTTACTACTTTTTTTTTCAATATTTAATTTTAGTAAGAATTTATTTTTAATATATTTGTTTTCAATAATAATTCATATACCACTAAATAGACAGATTTCCATAAATACATATGAGTATCAGCGGGCACCCTTTGCTGGACATTACTTTGGATGGGGACGCTGGTCCCCATCCTAAGTAATGGCACTAGCATTAGCAAGCTTTGGGGCGACAGGGATCCGTGGCCGATTTTGCCGCCGACCAATGGCTGCAAGCATGCATGCACATCAGTCGACCGCAAAATCGGCCACGGCTCGCTAGGTGTATGGGGGCCTTAAGTCTACTTAGAAATGACTCAGTAAATAATCAGTAAATAGGGAATCCTGCACATTACAGATTAATTATTTTCACTAAAACTGGGATCTATCCCTCTGCTGATTAATTCCGTTCTACAGCTGTGTTCTACCAGTTGATTATGAACTCTATGTAGTCACAGCTGATAGCTACTATGGAAAAATCCTACTTCTTATAACTCACATTTGCCTGTCTAGTCACTAATTCAATACACCATAGCTGGTATCTGTTTCTTTATTTATTGGTCCAATTCTCCTAGCTAGATATAGCAAATGACTTCTTAATAATAATAATTCATCATTACAAGTAGTATCTATCACTCCATTGAACAGTCTAATGCTCCCATGTAAAGCAGAAAAAAAATCATTCTAATAACTTATCATTAACGCTGGGCCCTGTCACCCCTGGACTATGTTCCTCCACTAAAGAATTCCAACTTAAGGTGAGTATAGTATGTAAATTGATAAGCATAGAACAAAATGTGATTTTTTTGGACATACACATATACTTTCTTATCAGAGTCACATTTGCTCCTCAATGCCTCCTGAGAATTTGAGGGTTCATGACAAATATGTTCAGGAACAACCAACTAAACCTAGAGGCCCTCAGGGGTACACGAATATGGCCTTCTGAACATGATAGTGATACTTACACTCTGATAAAGATAGACATGTACTCTTTCAAGTAACTGAAACTAGTTTTTCAACATTGGCTTTTACTTGAAAAGTGTTTGAACAAGAGGACATGACCTGGGGTTGGATGGGAGGAGGAGATGACATATCAAAATATAACATTATACAAAGGCTTACAGATAAATGGAAGAGCCTCCCAGCAAAGATAGACTGCTTGGATGTTTTCACAGCAGCAAACTGAATGCTATGACTTTGTAATACTTTGTGTTGAGGAGTGCTGTCAGAACCATCAGAGCAATGAAAACAGCACTCCAGGAGTAAGAGAAGATTATCCGGCTTCCTTCATAATGTGGGTGGAACTCCTTAGCTGCCAGGACTGAAGAAGGAAAATGAGACGGCATTGAGAAGGTGGAGGAAAGGTGTTATAACTTGAAAGTCATGTTTATCTCTTTGATATTCTCACCCTGGAGCAAAATTATTAAGAATTGGGTTAGAAATGGTACTTAACGACAAATATGTCAGGCTGACAGAAAGCTGACATTGTGAAATGCATGAAGATCTTTGTAGTTGCTTTAAAGCTGTAAGTGCAACTCTGTAATCACAAACAATTCAGGAAACATCGTGGGGCTCACAGTTCCCTGCTGCTAAGTACAACTTTTTGAAGTTTGATGTCTATGCAGCTATGATTGAGATTTAAAATATAAAGCATTGCTATGTCAATGAAAACGGATGCATGCTGAACTTAGAGAACAGGCATGATAACTAGTGTGTGATCAAAAATTGTGGCCTACATTTTTCCTTAAATACAGGCATACATTAATTAAGTATTGAAATCTACTGCAAACCCCTGTCCCTTCAGCATACGTTATAGGAGAGCTCTTGCTTTTGGAATTGCAGAACCATCATGGCTGCTACTTGTTTTCTTTCAAAAATATGCTGTTGAAGTATGGACCTGTACTAATATGAGGCACTTAAACTCCATGAAGAACCTATGAACTTTGAAGGTTCATTCTGCCTCTTTCTTGAACAGAAATTGGCCAATCCTGAATGAAGCCATGGTCTGTCTGCTTGGTGATTGGGAGTGGAGTGAGATGGAGTGATACAACCACAGCTTTATAGAGCTTGCTTAAGCGAAAATGTACACTTGGACCAGCAAAGTTGGTCATCTGGGAAAAACATAAACTATTGGTTGGAAAAGAGTATTGTATTTCTATTTTTTCACTTTTATGTGTTCCACAAAAATTAAGTCATTTTTGCTCAGTTCACTGAATTGAGATCCTCTAAGTGGTGAATGTCATGTCAAGTGGAAAAATGAGGATTTACCAAGGGTCTGAGCATTCTGTAATGAAGGATCAGAATCCTTTGTGGATGTCCATCTTAAATCTCCAGCTTTCCGTAAAAGCCAACACTGTAAAGCTGGCTAGTATAATTATGGCTGAGTAGATACATTTTGTAATGCGCCAAAAGCCAAATCAAACTGTCAAAACAATGCAAGCTAAAGGAGTAATTAAGTATTCGAAAGCCTTTGACTGATCCTTTGCATTTAATGGCTTATTCACATGAGAACATTACACCTGTGTGACCTTTCTCTCATTGTACTTCACATAAACATGCTTTATAATATGCTCATAGAAGAGAGATGGGACCTTGGTCCATATGCAGTTGCAGGCACCATTTAATTAAATTAGTTAAATTCATTAAATGCATTTTAGTTGTTTTTATACAATAATAAAGTAAATATATGTAAACACTAACCACTGTTGGCCAATGATAGCTACTGATTTTTTGCAGTGCCAAAAATGTGCATACATTTAAGGTTGATCATTTATACCATTGTCCGCATGGACATAAAATCCAGAAGTCTTTTGTTGAAAAATCAAACGAAAATCAAACATCAAACCAGCTTGAAATACCCACTAGGGGTTCTCTTTCCTCTTACATGTTTCTCCCCCTTAGGTGCTTAGTCATAGAGATCATATGTTCTCTATGACTAAGCCCCTAAGGGAGTGAAACCTGTAAGAGGAAAGAGAACCCCTAGGGAGTGGGTATTTCAAGCTGGTTTGATTTTTGTTGGATTTTATGCTTGTGTGCGGGTTGCTTCGTATACGCATAGACTGTGTGGACTTTGGAAACTAACCATGGCAACTCCAGCACCGGTGCAATCCATCGCAATTTAATTAGAAGCCTGAGAGAAGGTCTGTGTGGTTCTTTAAGGGTAGGAGTGCCGATCTTTTCTGTGTGATTTTACATTTATATCACTTCCATATTCCTTAATGAACCCACTTAAGCATTTATAACAACAACCAGTTATTCCAGTGGACAAGTCATGAGACATATTTCACTGTAAAGAACTGATAGCTTTGTAACAACAGAAATCAAGATCCTGGTTGTATCTGATGCTCAAAAATCACATTGAAAAGACTGAAATAAATCATCTGCTTTTGAATCCATCTTTAGCTACGGAAAAAAATTCCAAACTCACTTGCCAGTGATTGCAGTGTGTTTTAGACACCCATGTGGTGTAGAGAAATACAGGAAGCATTAAAATGACACCAGTGTCCAACATAAAGAGGCTCTGTGTGGTCAAAAGTGTATTGCAGGTTCAATTACACGATGAAGAATTTGTTATGCCACAATGATAAGCAGAAAAATTATTTAAAAAAATAACTTTTCAAAGAGCAAACAAGATGTCCTCCACTACAGAAGGGAATATATAAAAAGGTTGCTGTTCTACTTTAATGCCTTCTCATGCTTTCTACTTTTTAACTGCAATTCAGAATGTAAATAGTCACAACTCATCTAAAAAGCAAAAACTCACTCTGTTGTGATAGCTGAGGGAACTTATTTTGTTGTTGTGAATATATAATGTGGTCTCTCCCATGTAAATAGCCAGTGCCTTTTTGGCTTGCCTAGAAGAATATTTGGTGAATACTGCATGGTCTGGTCCAGCCTTGCCCACTTTCCTGAAACATGTTGTATATTCGCCATGTGAATGGCTGTGTCTCTTTATTCATTTCTAATTTTCTCTCCAAAACTATGGGGTGCATCTTATAGTCGGATTTGTTTTCTACTGCAAAAATATGGTTATAAAGTATATCAAATAATTGATTTTCATCGCTGTGCTTTTTTTCTGTAGAGCAGCCTTAACTTTTATTGTCTACTGCTAGAAGATTTACAGTTGCAAAAAGTTTGTTAACCCTTTGGAAAGAATTGGTCATAAAATGTGCTCTGATCTTCCTCTAAATCACACCAATAAAAAAACACAGTATGCTTAAAACAAAACTACACAAACAATATATGTTTTCATGTTTTTATTGTGCAGGGTGGAAAAAGTATGTGAGCCCCTAGCCTAATGACTTCTCCAAGAGCTAATTGGAGCCAGGAGTGAGCCAACCTTGAGTCCAATCAGTGTGATGATATTGGATGTGTTTGGGGTTTACTGGTTTCAAGAAGCATTGTCTGATGTGAACCATGCCTCGCAGAAAAGAGCTTTAAGAAGGCCTATGATCAAGAATTGTTGACTTGCATGAAGCTGGAAAGGGTTACAAAAGTCTCTCCAAAAGCATTGATGTTCATGTGTCCATGGTAAGACAGACTGTCTAAGAAAGTTTAGCACTGTTTCTACTCTCCCTAGACGTGGTCGTTCTGTAAAGATGACTGCAAGAGCACAGCGCAGAATGCTTAATGAGGTAGAGAAGAATCCTAGAGTGTCAGCTTAAAACTCTAGGACATCTCTGGCACATGCTAACATTTTTGTTGACACATCTACAATAAGGAAAACATTTAACAAGAAATGGAGTACATGGGAGGGGACACCACGGAAGAATCCATTGCTGTCCAATAAAAATATTGCAGCACGTTTGAAGTTTGCAAAAGAACACATGGATGTTCCACAGCTCTACTGGCAAAATATTCTGTGGACAGATGAAACCAAAAT
>CM070035.1:68430709-68502719 GCA_036250615.1 Ptychadena robeensis | reverse complement strand
ACTGAAACAGTTTTGTGAAGAGGAGTGGTCCAAAATTACTTCAGATCGTTGTGCAGGTCTCATCTGCAACTACAGGAAACGTTTGGTTGAGGGTATTGCTGCCAAAGGAGGGTCAACCAGGGAAATCATATCATGTTTGTGTAGTATTATGTTTTTTCTGGTTGGTGTGTACTCATCTTTTGAGAACTGAAATTCAGTGGCTGGGTCATGCTGTACATCTAATCATCATACCATGTACCTAATTAGCTTTGAAATATGAACATTTGTATCCTTTTGAGTTACAGTAGACTTTAGCATGTTCTCATTTGACATTGCAATTAATAACATGTATGGACAATTAGCTCACTGATCTCATTAAATTATTACTGTGAATAATATTAAATAACTTTTCATTTGTTTATTAAAGCAATTGTATTTCCTGGAAAATCATGGTACAGGATATAAATTACAAAAAATCTCAACAACAGATCAGACAAAGAATAGATATTAAAACACAGTAAATCTACTAAAGGCAGAAGATCATTCTATTTTAATCCATAGTTTCAACACATCTCAGTACATGGACAGGAGGTTGGTCAGCTGTATACACATCCAAATGCCCTTTTGTATGGTTGTGAAATAAGATATTTTAGTTCTGTTTGGTACTTGAATGAGAAAGCTTCATCACTTTCCTTTAATGCAAAGGGGGCCTCGATGTGTATTCAGCTGAATGGCCTCCTCTTCCGCTACTTATCATAAAAAAACTTTTTCAAGACTTCCAGGTGGACTTACCATGTGCTGGAAACCTTAAAAAAAACAAAGTTACCAGAAAGCAGAAATTTTTTTTTAGCTTTTGGTCACAGGGAAGCAGATATAATGTCTAAACATGGATACGTTTATCAAAAAAATGCTAAATTTGATGTTCTCTAAAATATTAAACGGCAAAGATGTTGTGGTATCAGATGTTGAGGTTGCAAGCAGGCCCCTATATGTGGAGGCCCACAGGAAGTATCTAGCAATAGCTAAAAGCTCTCAATCCATCAATATGAACAGATGTGTGGCCAAGTATCATCACCTTTTCCTCCTGGAGGATCAGAAATATAATGTACAAGGCAGAAGAAGAGCTATGACTGAGAGGAGCAGGTGTAGAGGAAGGTTTATGAAGTTTATGGTTTTAGTTTTAAGGGTATTTGGGGGGTCTCTTTGGGAGGTTTTAGAAGAAATGAGAAAGATATCAAAGGGAGAAGCTCTACCATCTCATTTATTAATTACAATTTCACGATTTTCCTAATAAAATATAAAAAATGTGAAACTTTTCAGAAGAGACCTTTTCACAAAAAATGGTTTAATTATTCAAATTTGTAATCAATTTTTAGCTGATATTTTTAGATTAATTAAAGGGAAATGACTGCAATTAGCTTTGCTTTTAACATTTCAAATAGCGAATGGAATGAATCATTGTCAGGGTATTTTTTATGTCAAGTAATTAAACATTGGTTTGAGACACAATTCCAGTACTTGTTTGACTTCAAAGTGATTGGATTGGATGATTCTGGATGTCTTTAAACAGAAAAGGACCAGAGGTTGTTTGCAGAGTTCATCATAGGGAATATGTATAGCATTGAAAGCTGTGTTATTTTTCATTTTAAAATGATGATTTATTTGTCTCTACAGTTTTGATAAAAGTTGCACTGGAATTTACAAAAAAAACTGAAAAACAAGAAAACTGTCCTCTGGTACCGTATACATTTTGTTTTATCAAGTCAGTATTGTGCAACATAATACAGAACAATATTTTCATATAAGTAAAATGTGCCAAGTTGAACAAATAGCTTCATTTATTTATAGGAGTCATTAATATAACATTAAGCAGAATTCTCATTAATAACTAAATATCTGAAATCAGGATTCCACACTTGAACTACAGATACTTTTACTCATTAACCATGGAGAGTAACTAGCTCATTTCTGTTCTCTGCATGCTACTCTCCACATGATATTTCAACAATCTACAGCCAATTTTTTCTCTCCAAGCAATTTATCACATTTGTATGATCTATCACTGATGTTCCCTTTAGAACTCAGTTGTTAAAAAAGTAATTTTTGTAACCCCCAACAAACTTACCATAGTAGAGGAAAAACTAGCAAGTCTCTTGGTAGGATAATAGTCTGGAACCATAGCCCCCTTCTGTGTATATATTGATATTTTCTCAATCAGGTGACATAATACAAATTTTCCCAGCTCATTACTTCAGACCTGAACCAAAATGGTGACCCTAAAATATTTCTTCATTCTGAAATCAGTGAGCATTCCTAGCTGTGCTTTTTGCACATATCATACCTATTATATGTCATCTAATATTTGCTTAAAGCGGACCTACCACCAGGAATCTATGTTTTCATGAATGGCACTAGAAGTGCCAATAATAGGGAGGAATGCAGTGAAAAAACCCAAAAACGTACCTGTAATGAGCAATTTAGGAATATAATCAGCCATTCCTATTCACTTCCTGGTTAATGGAGAATGCAGAACCCGGCAGCACGTCACAACAACACGTGATTTTTCAGTGAGCTGCTTTGAAAATTCCCATTGAAGATAACTGAACGCCCCCAGTGGCCACCCGCGATATTGCACCACCATGTGTTT
The DNA here is from genome assembly GCA_036250615.1 of Ptychadena robeensis. Classification (NCBI taxonomy): domain Eukaryota; kingdom Metazoa; phylum Chordata; class Amphibia; order Anura; family Ptychadenidae; genus Ptychadena; species Ptychadena robeensis. Next base: position 68,500,093 of record CM070035.1, on the reverse strand, counting down.
CATGTACACTGAAAAATCACGTGTTGTTGTAACGTGCTGCCGGGTTTCGCTTAGCCCATTAACCAGGAAGTGAAGAGGAATGGCTGATTATATTCCTAAATTGCTCATTACAGGTACGTTTTTGGGTTTTTTCACTGCATTCCTCCCTATTATTGGCACTTCTAGTGCCATTCATGAAAACATAGATTCCTGGTGGTAGGTCCGCTTTAAGTCCAAGTGACCTGTTTTTTTCTCTAATGTATTTGTTTCAATATGTCCCTTGTTTATGTCTTTCCTACTACTGTCAACCGCCCCAATTATTTTGCCGTTGTTTTCAGTTTGGGTATGCAAACCTGATCTATAACATATTTAATCTTGCTCTATTTGTCATTGCTGGACACTGTCCCTTCCACTCCACACAAAATCTGAAAACAGAAGAAGAGGGGTTCAAGCAACCTACATACACTGTCCAAACTTCAGTGCTTTATTGAAACATACACTCTACTGCAGTGGTGGGCAACTGAGTTGATATAGAGGGCCACAAGTGAAAAAAGGACAGCAAGCACAGCTAGAAGACAATTTCTTTTAAATTTTAGCTAAAAAGCTTGAGGGATCACTGTAGTATGGTAATGCACATTTAGTGTCATGTGTACATAAAGATGTGTTGTTTATGCAGCCCAGTGTAATAAACTGAGATTAGAATGTGTAGTGACACTCATTGTCAATTACTGTTTGGCTAGGACTGTCCCTGGGTGTAGCTGTCATATGTAGACCTGGTTTTTCGAATCAACATTGACAATTTTACTGATGTCATTAGGAGCGCCAAAGTGGATTAGGAAACCGTGGTCATTGTGTATGTGCTGAATATATAATATTCAATCATACCCCGTTCATTGTCCACCGGTCCCCCACTAATGCGTCTACCAAGAGCGGGAAGTTGAGGAGAGGCAAGGGACTGGCTCAAGCGCCGTCTGGTTTGCTGATTGGCTTTCACATATGCCAATCAGCATGCTCAGCCAGAACCTGAGCGAGTTCCTCGCCTCATCTTCCTCCTCTTCCCGCTCGAAGAAGATCCCGTGCGAGGACATGTCAGTGGGGGATCGACCCCTGGGCCGCAGGTTGGGCCTTTGGGCTCTACTGTATAAGAAAATCAGGGAGAAGGGAGCAATGAATGTTTAAATTCAGTTTAAATATTATTCATATTCATCATTATTAAATTTGATTATCATGAAATTATAAAAATGTTTTTATTAAAATAGGTTGCCATTGCTAGTATTGTTGAGCTTGAATATTCAAATTGTGAATATATTCGTCCAATATTGTGGCTGATATTTGCAATTTCAAAAAATTTGCAAAAAATTTGCAATTCGAGTGTATGGCCATGCATTGCGAATTTATGCTTCCATTCATTTTGAAGGTAATTGCGATGCGATTATAATTGCGGATATATGTTCACAATTCAAGGCAACACACTTGAATTGCAAATATTCGAGAATATCAGATCAAATATTAGTAGAACTATTTGTGAAATATGGCGAATTTGAATATTGCCTATGCCGCTAGCAAGCATTCAGAGTATAGGCCAAGTACCACTTTAAATGTGTCTTTGTATTTACAGAATTGCGCATTTCTTTTATTTTATGTTCCCAAATGACCCTTTGAAAACCAAAAGTAAAAATGCTAAGTTAATTCCCAAGTAACCAAAATAACGTTAACTTCTACATAGAATGATTTTGTTCACACCATTATGTGGGAGTATACAGTCCATCTCAGTGGTAAAGGCATTAATGCGCAAGACAGGTTATACAAATGCAGTGATTCCCAAACTTTCCTTGCAGGGCCCCCCTTTTCTATTTAGGAACATTATCAAGCCCCCCTCCCTATTCAAACATATGTTAAAAATGAGGGCCTGGCTCGCCCCCAGTTTGGGAACCGCTGTACTAAGGAATGACGACATCCAGTAAATATCAAGCAGCAACAGCTAGATTATGTGCCCACTAATATTTATTATTTAATATTGTGCTATACAGTAGTGTCCAGTAGCTTTATCTCTTCCTGAATATTCACAAAATGAGCCAAATATGTTTTGCATAGCTATAAGGAAATACATCAGTTTGCATATTGTCATTTATAGTTATGATAACCTTGGCCATTTACTCTATTAAAATGTCTATCTTCCAAAAACAAATACGTGAAAACCAGAGGCAACAATGAATAAACAAAAGCATTAGAGTTAGTAAAAAAAAAAGAATATAGTATGTTCAGATTTAAAGTAAAAATCATGTTCCTCTTGGTTCTCACCTTTTTAGCTAAGGTAAAAGGTGAAAATTTTGAAGTCTGCCCAATTTGTTTAAAAGGCAACATACGGTACACTGACCTCTAAATCATGCACATTGGAGTACATCTGCATGATGTAACCACTGGATGAAAATCATCTACAGGGATTACACATTTTTAACAGCATTGACTATTTGTACTTGAATTCATCATTCTAATTATATAGGGAACATAAGGCAAGTTTATATCCAGTCCTCATTAACCTGACACAGTTCCTGAACTTCACATGAACTCCATTACAATAAAAACATTGAGTGAAATATTAGATATGCAGCTGCAGTATGGGAAAGCAGGTGTAACTGCTCAGAATTGTAATGTCAGCCTCCTCCTTCTTCTATACTGATTGTAACATCCCTTGTAGAAATGGGACATGAATCGAGCTTTGGGTCCGGCTGGTGGGTTCTCCCTGACACAGGTGAATAAACATGACCAAAGTGACAGAGGTAAAAATCAAATACAACTCAACTTCCAGTAACAATGGATTCTTGAAAGTACAGGAAATAACAAGGGGATGGGTATACGGTGACTTAATAAAACACAGAAAGTAAATATAAAGTGTCATCTCAAGCAAGACTGATGTGAAGAGAGGTCTGGAATGTGCTACACCTGCCCCTTAGACTTTTAAAACTCAATCTGGTTTAAAACACACATAAATAACCCATCCCTTGTTATTAACTAATTTGGCTTCTAAGGGGAAAACAGCAATATAAACATGAAGACTGCATTCAGTATTCTCTGAGGTGTAGTGTATGTTCAAAATCATTTTAACATTTTGCATACACTCTATTTCTGCATAGACAGCAAGGATACAACTTGCAAAACCACATTAATAAGGAGCCAAAGATATGAAGCTTCTCTCTTTCTGTGGCTACCATTTGGTTAGATTTCTAGTCTTTAGATTACATTGCTGGCCTTGGTGTCTAAAGTTATGTTAATTATCTAACTAACACTGAATTTATGACTTTCAGGGCAGGACTACAAGAAAGTTCTAACTTAAAAACTCCTTTTAAACTGTGTCTTCTGCTTGCTACTTGGTTTCCACCAATCATGTTTCCCATGGCTATGAATGTATGCTTAGAATCTGGATTTTCACCCACCCTCCCTCCCTGATTGGTTCGATTGGGTGTTTGGGTAATATGTGTTTTGTAACATGTTTGTTTTATTTATTTTGTCACAGCATGACAGAAGCTTGATAGTGCTGCAGGAAGAAATCAGACCTTGACGGCTTCTTGTGACATGTCGGTGTAAGAAGGACAGTCGCAAACACTGGCTTTCTAAGACGTTGTTTAAACCCCAGTTGTGTTGTGGTATTTAAAGTTATTCTATAAGGTGCCCACCAATAAAGGGCTGGTGGCTGGTACTGTTGGAGGAAGGAACTCTGAAAAAGTTGGTGGCACTGTCGGGGGACCCCCTTTAACTGTTCTGAGATTGTATAGAGGCTGTGGCCATGTTTATATATACATTTTGTTAAATAAACTTTTCCAAAGAGTATATTATGGTCTCTGTCGATATTTGTATGAATGAGGTGTGTTTCAGTCCAAGTGACAAAATGGCTCAGTACTCCCTGGGTCATGTTACCTTATATTACACATAAAATGTATAGGAGTTTTGAAGCTCAGGTTAAGCGCAATGTTGTACATTTTAATAAAGAGCAGACATTTTGCAAAACTGAATGATAACATTTGCCAAGGTATGGTCACCCTGGATTGATCATTAATCAAAAGGACTTTGTGTGCACTCTGCTAAGGTTATAAGTTCTCTAGAGGAATCCTCATACCCCTTACTGACAGTAATAAGTCCATCAAATCAACTCCCACCCTTTTTTGCTTGTTCTCTGGTTTCTTTTCTTGCTTGCCATTTCTTTCTTCAATATCCTTCTGTCTTTTTCATTATAAAACTTTTCTTATTTTGTCTACTGATCCGTCCCCATGGATTATAAATGGACATTCCCAGTTAATAATATATTCCAAGGGTCTTTATGTTTAGTTTATGCATTTTGAAAATACATGGTGTTCCAAAATGTTTTGTAATTGCTTTAGAGTTTTAGGCAGTACATATTAAGAAGATACTTCACTCCAACTGTAAAGAGTTACAGGAACTAATAAATGTAATGTACTATAAATGGGCATTACTTTTAAATACCAAGGTATAAGTTACATGTTTTTTGGAACCAAAATCATTTAAAGTGATATTAAACTGATTAACTGTGTATCTAAGGCAGCACGGTGGCTCAGGTGGTTAGCAATCTGACCATGCAGCACTAGATGCACCACCGTGCTGCCCTAGATACACAGTTAATCAATTTAATATCACTTTAAATGATTTTGGTTCCAAAAAACATGTAACTTATAGAGTCCTAGGTTCAAATCCCGGCCTGGACGCTATCTGCAAGGAGTTTGTATGTTCTCCCTGTGTCTGTGTGGTTTTCCTCCAGGTACTCTGGTTTCCTCCCACACTCCAAAGACATGCAGGGTAGGGTAGGTAGGGTAATTGGCTTCTCCTATGTTAGTTCATTGATTGATCATTAATCAATCAATGAATCATTAATCAATCATTAATCAATCAATGTGTTAGGGACATTAGATTGTGAGCTCCTCTGAGAGACAGTTAGTGAAATGACTATATATACTCTGCAACGCGCTGCGTAATATGTCGGTGCTATATAAGAACAAGATAATAATATCTATTTATTATCATGATCTAAAAATATGTATAATACATGAGCTGGAATGATTGGTGTCTGTTTTAAGGCTCGATATTTGAGCCGAGAGAGAAATCTCTCCAGAAGCGCAATGACATCATCACACTACTGCCTGGCTTCCCCGATATCGGGAGCCAGCTGTCAGCCCGTCCTATACTTTGAATGGGGAACTGCGGGTCTCCATTCAAAGTATAGGATATTGAACAAGGTTAACCAACATGTTGGTAACCTGTTCAGCTGAGCGAGATCTACTGGTAATAAAGGGCTGGTGGCTGGTGCGGTTGGAGGAAGAAACTCTGAAAAAGTTGGCAGCACTGTTGGGGGATCCCCTTTAACTGTCTTGAGATTGTATATAGGCTGTGGCCATGTTTATATACACATTTTATTATATAAACTTTTCCAGAGAGTATATTATTTGTATGGATGAGGTGTGTTTCAGTCCAAATGACAAAATGGCTCAGTACTCCCTGGGTCATGTTACCTTATATTACACATAAAATGTAAAGGAGTTTTATAGCTTAGGTTAAGCACAATGTTGTAAATTTCAATAAATAGCAGGCATATTGCAAAACTGAATGATAACATTTACCAAGGTATGGTCACGGGACTAGTTTGGTTATATCATTATTTTCAGGGTTTAAAGTGAATTTTTAAAAATGTGCAAATTGTGTAAATGTTCATTTATAAAACATTGGTTAGATACATATAGTAAAAGTAAATAGAAATCAACTGGAAGAGGACCCAGTGCATATTTTGTAAGTCTCCATTCGGGAAACCACAGAAGTATGTATTATTCCAGGGTTTCTTTTTAACTTAATAGAAAATATGGTTTGTTTTTAGGGTTTAATAACCTTTAAACAAATATACACTGATTCCAGACCATAATGGTTTCTATAATTTCACCTCAGTGCCGAATCATTGGTACCATAACATAAATGTTGTGAATTAAGACTTAAAATATAGGTTGGTAGTACAATAATCAACTGACTGCATATCAATTTCTTTGGCTTAATTTTGGATTTAATTGAATTCCCTATACTCTGCCTGCTTGTTTAGAATCTGCTCATTCGAATCAAGTTTATTATTATTTTGGGACTTTCACCCATGTTGGCATTTCTTTCTAATTGAATATGATTTATACTGGAAATTTACATCAGTCTCATAAACAGATGTGGACAATATGCAAAATGCAGAAGCAAATGTTTGGTAAAACCCTAAATATTTCCATGAGAAAAGCCATACATCATTGCGTCAGAGAACAGGATGAACTCAGCTCACAGTTCCACTATTTAATAGTTTTTACGTATGAGCACATGACTTTGATATGTATTCTATCCACGTCACATTGGCAACCACTGTGCAGAGTGCAACCAAAGTCTGAATTAAGATTTATGTAAATAAGGCAAGATTCACACAGGATTTTTTTGCAGCATTTTTGCCACTTAAAAAAAATGCCCTTAAAACTCCTGTTCTTGATTCATCCATAAATGCAGCTTTTTTGGGTTGTTTTATATATATATATATATATATATATATATATATATATAGTATCTATATGTTTAGATATATGTATATATTTTGTTTTTATAAAAAGAAATGGAGTCATTCCCTAAAAAAGAATAACTAGATCCCCTTATGGCATTAGATCTGGTTTGCCCAAAAGAATGCCTAAAAAATTCAGCAAAAATGTCTAGAAATGCTGAGGAAGACATTTTACACAATGTTTTTTGACACTTGTGTAAATCTAGCCTTAAGCTAACCGTACATGCATCGATTCCCAATTAGTTTGGCAAATCGATGAGCATCACTTTGGGTGCTTCTTACCTGGTCGATACTTTGAATGGGGATTGAGGGTCCCCATTCAAAGTAATGGCGATCGAACAAGAATTAACCATCATGTCGGATCCCTGTTCCTGAACGATCAATTACAAAATCAAGACTGTATGGCTACCTTTAATCTTCTTTACTAAGCTACTAGACAAAAACAAGAATATAACCAGGGGAGGTACCCACTGCAAAGATTATTATAAGATTAACCCAGAGAAACGCTTTAGAGTGTAAGTAAACCCATCTGTGCCCTTATGCCATAAAGATTAAGAAGTTAATCCTAAATTACTATATTCTAAGTAGTAGTAAAAAACTGCCCATATCCTACTTCTTTAACTGCAAGTCCCTAGGGCAGTGATGGCAAACATTTTAGAGACTGAGTGCCCAAACTGAAACCCAAATTCCACTTAGTTATCTGAAAGTGCCCCCCCCCCCCGGATTGGAACTTTCACCATGTGCGACTATAGTAATAAAATGCATTCTTATTATATATTATATACTACTGTTTGGAAGACTGGAAATTTTACAGATTGGTGGCAGCTCTGCAAAGTAAACATTGGCCTGCACAGCACTGCCACTGGAAATAAAGGTACTGGCAGGATCACAGAATACTTCTAATTTGAAGAAGACTTGCACTTAGAATTATACACTGTTCTTGGGAAGCATTTAATGACAGCATTCAGTTGTGTTTGCTGACACTTTAATAACAGTTACATTTTGTAATAATGCAACATATAGTAAATTGATTTATCAGAAACATTTGATAATACTGTTAAATGTGCTTTATGACAAGTTTGCCTGGCACACATAGATTTTTATGATTGAGTGCAATTGATTCATAAAATTCTTCCATTGCAAATAGACTTTCCAGTTTCAAAAGTCATGAAATCGATGAGGATTTGTGGTTCGTGCTTCCTATTCAAGTCACCTTAGTTGCACTAAATGATCTAATAAATGCTTATATCAATGCCGCTTCGATTGACATCAGCTTTGTAAACAATCTGTACATATACTGTGCACAATAACTTTCGTAAACTTCTAGTAATTGTACTAAAATGTAATAGCCTGGCTATACGAACAATGTACCCTTATGACTCTCAACAAATGAGTTTGTGAAATATATAACCGGTGTAAAGGTTTGTTTCTGTTTTATTGGACGAATAGTATGAGTGTCCTTGTGTGATATTAACCTCAATGATGATGGCATCACTATGGAAATTAGACATGCATTGTGACATTGCCATAACTATCAAGGGAAAAACAATATAGGACTCTACAGCATCTGGCATGAAGTCTTAGACAGTCATAGACAAGACTGTAAAAAGCACAATGCAAGATTTGTTTTAGGATTTGCATTCATCTGAGACATTTAATGAAAGTGCTCCCAGGCATATAATTAATCCAAAAAGACAACAGGACAGCTAGGTATCAAACAGTCCATTTATATTAAATTAGCTTAATTCCAGTAAACATGGCTGATGAAACAATCAGTACATTAACAATGAAACAAGCACTTTTACTTTTCATCAGTTAATAATGCATTTTAAGTGCTTACTGCACTTCCATAAAAGAAATGTAGATACATATGTGTTTAAAATGGTTTGTTGGCCGTGGTCTGTACAGGATGTGTGAAAGTCTCTAACTGCTGCCACGTGGGGAATAATTAGTGGGATGAAAATTCCAGAGGGAGCTTTCTGTTCAATCTGTCTCAGGTCTAATGGCATGTCCCATATAGCCATTCCCTCAGGGATATTTAAACATTTAATTGATCCCCTTGCTATTGCGTTTTTGAACAAAGCTGTTTAACTCAGCAAGCAGAGTTTTATATAGTGCCATCGACTGCATCATGGTATTGTGAGGTTGTATAACTTTTATACACAGGTGTAGACCTCTGGCATATGTTCAGCAAAGTCAACTGCATTTATTTCAGAAGCTTTATTTTTCAGCACTTAACTGGACTGATCAAAACATCATCGTCACGTTTAGCTGTGGAAACTAAAAACAATATATGCAAGGCAATTTTATTAGCTTCCCCACTCCTACCCTTAAATGTTCTACTTCAAAAGTAAAACCAAAGCGAAAGTGAATTAAAAACAAAAAACAAGGACATTTGTTTTGGGTAATTCAACCCTGGTAGTATAATGTCCTTCTCATTGCTATCTGGAATGAATGCTTACTGTATTTCTAAATCCAAGAACATAGCACAATCAAGCCTTCTTAAAACAATCCCAATCCAGCACAAATCCCAAAATTTTAGGTGGAAGCCCTCGTTTTGGGACAGTGGGCGGAGCCATGCAAATTATTCCTTTTCGCCCCATCAGCCAAATGCACATCCAGAAACCGCTGGTGTACAGTGCAAATATAGCCTTTTTGGTACAGAGCCATTTATTCCAAACTGCATACAGCTGTTTCAGGCTACTTGGCCATCATCAGTGCAGTGCATGGAAACCATGGCTCTATAGTGTGGGGCTTGGAAGCCGAACAAAGAGAAGTACCCGTGAAGGTTATGGTGAGAAGGGATGAAAGGAATCAAAAAGCCCTCAACTCGTGTTGAGGGCTTTTTGATTCCTTTCATCCCTTCTCACCATAACCTTCATGGGTACTTCTCTAAATCCAAGAACAAAATTGAAGTATAATACAGATGACGATTTTAGATGTTGGCGATCCACACTTTACTTACTCAAAGGCTTTATGTACATTGGTTTTCTGTCTTAGGGCCCTTTCACACTACATGTTTTTTAAGGCATGTGTTTCTGCATATACTATATATACATATATTACATCTACGTTTGTGTTTTGCATTTGCATTTGCATGTTTGAACAAATCAATGAAAAATTTATCAAAAATTAGGGCATGGAAACATGCACATGGCGTAAACTGTTTAAATTGTCTTCTAGCAGACATTATTATATGGATAAAATTATTATATGCATGTATTAAATGGTTTGTCTCATCCCATATAGTCATTACATGGCTAGAGAAAGGAACTATGTAGAGGGTCACTGTGGACATTGCAATCACCTGAACACACTAAGGTGGCCATACATGGTTCGATATTTCCCATCGATGGATTTTAATCGATTCCGGCCCACCTGGTGTAATTGACTAAAAGTGATCGAAATCGAACATAAAATCAATCGAGCGGTGATACAAATATCTGACAGGTTTTCTAGGTATTTTGATTGATCCAATGGTACTATGCAGCATAAACACTAATCTAAGTAAAGGAACGAACATGTTTAAATCGATCGCACTGTGTGGTACAATCTAAGATTGATCAAGCAAAAGTTGAACCATGTATGGCTAGCTTAAGTTTCAAAGCTCCAGGGCGAGATGGGTACTTGGTGGAAAGTGAAAGTCTTCCTCCCCCTTTGTTCATGTCACATGGTCAATCACATGATAGGAGAGAGAAAGAGCACACAGCTTGCACCTCATAGGTCGAGAAGTCTTTAGTCTCCAACCTTTTGTGGATCAGGAAAGACATTACCTACTTGTGATGCTGCCTTGAGCATTAATTGCAGATTTTCCCAGCACAGAACATATTCACTCCCATCATGAAGTTGCTTCATATTTGTCATTTTGACATCCTTGCTTGGAATTTCCAGTTGTAGTATATTTATCCTTCATTGATTTGAGATGTCCTGTCTACTTTTTACCAACATCTTAAAATGAAATTGGGGTGCGAGTAGCCAATGCCAATGATACCTTGGTTAGGTTGGCTACGTATTTAAATTGACAAACACTGATTAAGGTACAACCCAGTTAATGATGAGGCAGGTGAACTTGAATAGTTTGTGCTTTTGAAGGTAGAAGAAAGAAGCACTGTGGTTTGTGTCTGAACAAGACAGTAATGATGAGCTAGGAATATTCCACCATGAACACCCAGGGAATATCAGCTTTGGCCATGGAGGTGCATTGAACTCCAGACTTATCTTAAATTTCTGTTATGTAGGCCTTATTGTCCCTAACCCAACCTACCATGCACTGTATTTCAGTACTTTCAGTCATAAAAGAAATGGCAGTAATATTTTCCATAATGTTTTGCAAATGTTGGGGAAAAGTGAAAAACTATAAATTTTTCGGTAAATGTCCTTAAACTAAAAATACCACTAATTCCAAAATCCATTGGGAGTGTTCTTAGCCAGTAGAGATGGTCGATTATTATTATTTGGCTAGTGAGCTAATTGCAAAGCCCATGAACATGCTATCATCAACAAACATTCTGGAGATGTAGAGAAGGGTATAAAAGTAAATATTGCTCTAACACAAATAGTTTTTTTTATAAATTAAGTTCAAAGTCAAGTCGAATTTTCAAATTCAAATTTGAACTTAATTCATGCAAAAATTACATATGCTAGAGCAACACTCTTTGTGTTCCCACAGCCCTTCACTACATCTCCAGAAAATTCGGTGATGATAGCTAAAGCCCCCCACAAACACGCAACGAGTGGTGGGCGTCGGTTGGCAGCAAAATTGGCCACTGATCGGGGGTGCCCAAATGGGGCGACAGATCCCAAATGCTTGGTCGGCCAGTAAACAGACATGTCCGTAAATCTCTTCATAAACTTGGCTAGTTGAAAAAGTTCGACCATCTCTATAAGCCAGTAACAAATCTCCCATTTAAGAAATATATATAATACAGGCCGCAGCTTTCAAAATAAAAAAACTTTATAAAATTTCCAAAAACAGATCTGGATCCTCCAACAGTGCAGCTCACTATAATACATTACACACTCACACACACACACATAACCATTATAACTGGGTAGAGGTAACCCCCCCCCCTCATACCATATAAAAAGAATCTGGTAACGCCCTTAGCCAACTAGCATGTCACCAAGATCTTGAAAAAATTATCTTTTCTTTCCCATGCACTGCTGAGGTTCGATGACGCTGTGACAAGAAAACCTAAACGACAAATGGACATGCAAATGCAATATAATAAGAAAGGGTGGGTGATCAGTAAATTCAATGAGGACTTACCTTCCTGCCTAGCCCGGTAAATTAACTCCCTCACAGCTCCTCCTTTTCCTATCATTGAGCCTTCCCTCATAAAGTGCACCTAAACCCACTAGACAAACTTTATCCCCCAGCTAGATAACCCCCCATATATCTGTGTATTTTGCCCCTCACACCTCCCTGTCTGTTCATATTCTCTCCCCAGGGCCGCAGCACTGACTGTCTGGCACCCGACATTCTCCTGCAGCTGTTCACAATTTTTTTTCCAGCTTTCACTTTGTGTCTATTGACAAACATTGTATCTAGCGGCCCCCAGTGGCCGCCGGCGTTTTTGCAGCCTTAACTCAAGACTGGAAGCTAACACTGAATCTAAAATGGCGGCTCCCACAGCAGGATATGTAAATATATATTTTTAGGTTTTTGAGCAACTTTGGGCTATTGGGACTGGTTCCTGGGCTTACCATTCACACTATACGCGTGTTTTACAGTACTATGTTTTCTTATAGAAAACCAATGTTACCATTCACACTGCATGCGTTGAGTTTTTTTAAAATGCAGCATTTCCACATCCTTGTTGCATGCATTTGTGATGTATTTTTCATTACTTTGTTCAAAAATGCGAACGAAGATGTAATGTGCAAAACACGGGTTTTTCCATATATGCGAAAACGCACGCTTTTAAAAGATGCTTGCCCTTACAAAAAGCATATATGGTGTGAAAGCTACTGATACTTTATGAAATAGTTGCTTACTCTCCTCTTTAACATTCAGCAGTAGAATTGCTTTCCTTATAGTTCACCGTTGTTAAAAAGATTATTCAACCCTCAAAGAAAGGTTATTTGCTGCTTTCCATGAAACACTATGAATTGTTTTTGATATAACATAAGTAACTAGTCACAATATTATTCTGTTTTCAGGAAGCTATGAACGGTGTCACATTGGCACCTCCTGCCATAAAAATGCAAATTATGTAAAGATTGCATTAGCATGTTAACAGGAAAAAGCAGGAACAAGGAAAGGGACAATATTATTTGACTAGACTTTAGCTTTAATGTTGTCTGATCCCATTATAAACCAATTATCAGAGGAACCTTCTCTAATGTCTGTAGACACCTTTACTGCCTTCACCAGTTCTGACAAAAACATAATTAATGATGGGTGCTGCAGGCACATCATAAAGGGGTATCATAAAAATATAAACGACTTAACCTATAAACGTGAAGGTAGATGAAGGATTACAATACACACAAGTAAAATATGTACTCATGCATAGATGTGACTAAAAAGAAATAATACAGCCTTTATATATCTGTTTGCCCTTGCTGCTGATAAAGGTATCTGGTGATTACATTGTACTTTCAAACACAAACTTTCTCTTTCTATTGTGCAGACTTAAGGAGTGGTTACTCGTACTTATACTAAAGGAGAGAGGGCACTTACAAGCATGTGACTTTTTAGACCAGGTAACCCATTGCACGCACATGCTGTCTACAATGTCCGTAAGCACAGTGATGTTATTGGCGAAGAACGCTCTTTCAGGACTTTTCTTTTCTCAGGCATTTGTTATTCTTTGACAAAGACATTGTTTCTCTATGTAAAGCCCTTCAATGTCTGATGCAGCACAAGTTGAGTCAAGATTCTTAAAAGGAGGAAGAGATATGCGAAAATAGCAAATGAATAGACAGACGGACAGATTTATTGATATTAAAAGCAAATCCACTAGAGATTAACAAACTTTTAAAACTTGGTCCAAGAGTTACAGTTTTCATTCACAGACACAAGGCCTCTTCTAAAGCCCCCCATAGACAGGCAGACTCCTCCATGCAACTTCTGTACAACCAACTTTTCTTCTACCAAAACCATGTAATAGGAGGACCTTTCTACACCTTCCAATCACTATGTATTCTATCAGGGAGGTCACTATACTACATAGTTGTTGGTAGGTCTCATGAAAGTTGTATGGAGGAGTCTGCCTGTCTATGGGGGGCTTAAGACACGTGGAAGCTCTCCTGGATGGCAAGACTCTGAAGCAGAAGTATTAGCAAAAGAGCTTCACTTTCATATACTGCTTTAATGTTTTGATGTCATACAATAAGAACATTTATCTGCCTTTTAACAGCAACCAGCCAGTATGAGAAATTCATACAACACAGTTGCAAATGATAATAGCGTTAATTCACAAAGCTTTATCACAGCCTAAGGCACTCTATTTCAGCCATGTGACTTTAAAGCAGCAGTTTAATCTGCTAATATTCTGCCTTCCCCAGTTCCTCCTTTCTTTCCTCATTAATATGCTAATTACATTTTTAATCAAAACCTTTCATTTTCATGACAAATCTTATTTAAGATCCAATTTCTCGGTGCTTCAGGATGGTCATAGTGTGGGAAGTGTTGGCAGGGTGCTGTGCATAGCTTTATAAAGGCAGGATGCTGTGCTTAATCTTGTGTGTCTAATAAGATGGTCAAATTTGTTTTTTTAAAATTCGACCATTTTGACGACTTTGAGTTAATTGCAAAGCCCCTGAACATGGTATCATCACCAAACTTGCTGGAGATGTAGAGAAGGGTTGGGGGTATACTAGAAAAAAATTACAATAAAAAAGTATGACTCTAACATAAACAGTTTTTGCCTAAAATGTTGAAAGTCGAAATTTCGACTTTGGCATTGAACTTAATTTATGCAAAAACTACAGTTGCTAGGGAAAACCTTTTTTTCAATGTTCCCACAGCCATTATCTACATCTCCAGCAATTTTGGTGATTACTGCAGAGGTTTTGCAATCAGCTAGTCGAAAAATGTTACCATCTCTAGATGCTATACCTTTATGCAGTGGTTCCCAAACTTTCCATGCAGGTCCCCGCTTTTCTATTTAGACATTATCGAGCCACCCTCCCTATTCAAACGCAGGTTATGAATAAGGGCCCGCACCCCCCTGGAATACCTCTGCCCCCCCCCCCCCCGAGGGGCCCGCCCCTCAGTTTGGGAACCACTGCCTTAACGATTGAAAGATCTGAAATACAATAAGGAAAGGAACAGACTAGGTAAGACTGGGGATGATGGCTAGATACTTGAAAATGTCCATCAGCCAGAAAAAAAAAGTAGATTTTGTCTAATATATAACCTTGTCCCTTGTTATATATTAGGGACCTTGTATATTATATAATTATATATAAGGGACCTTGTTTTATATATATTCTATATATTCTACATATATGGGATGGCACTATATCCCCTACCATACACCCCTTCCTCAAACTTTTTTCCTAGACTTTGTCTAATGTACTGTAGCTTTTTATTCACATTGTGATTCCATATGTAATGAAACCAGTGTGAGAAATTTTACCAGAATAGGGGCTAATGTATAAAGATGGAACATGGTAGCATCACCAAAATAGCTGGAGATGTAGAGAAGAATTGTGGGAACAGAAAAAAGTATTGCTCTAGCATAAGTAGCAATTGTTGTAGTATACCCTCAGCCCTTCCTTACGTTTCCAGCAAGTTTGGTGATGATGCCATGCACAGGGGCATTGCAATTAACTTACAAATTTTAAATAGTTTAATGTTCTGAAAACAAATCAACCATCCATACTAATTTACACGGTAGGATGTGTTTGCCACCAACCAGCCCCCTGAAATTTGCTGGTTTTTTGGCGGTTGCTCATTAATATAATAGGCAGACGCTTGTTGATATCTGACCTCCCAGCAACCTGCACACTTTGTGTAACCACAGTACACAGCGACAGGCCGCAGTTTCAGGGAGACATGAAACCAACTATGTTTTATACTTTGGAAATAAACACAGTTTGAAAAAAAAAAGCTGTGAATGGACAGGAAAACTGTGCCAGCTAATGTTGGCTATGTATTATATGCACCATTGTATGCACAAAGAACAAATTATTTGAACCCCTGCTGATTTTGTAAGTTTGCCCACTAACAAATGGTAGGTTTATTTGAACAGTGACATAGACAGAACAAAACATATTCAGAAAAATGCACCTCAAAAGAGTTATCATTTCATTTGCATTTTCATGATTGAAAGAGGTATTTAAACCCCAATCAATCAGTAAAATTACTGCTTCCCAGTTGTACTTTAATCAGGTAAAGAAATGTAGTGACAGGGAATTGCAAGGTGGGGGTAGGTGGCTTCCTATGATGCCCCGGGACCAGGAGCCTCACCTTGTGGAGTTTCAGTGAGAGCAGTGTCTATCCAGCCCAGTACTACGCAGGAGGAATTTGCCAATGATCTCGAGGCAGCTACACCATAGTCACCAAGAAAACAGTTTGCAACACACTATGTCGTGAAGAACTCAAATCCTACATTGCCCGCAAGATCCCCCCTGTTCAAGGCCCGTTTGAAGTTTGGCACTGAATATTTAAATGATTGAGGAGTGAGAAGGGGAGTTTGAAGGAGGAATGCTGCATATGACTCCAATAACATCGTCGCCATCATTAAACATGGATGTGGAAACACTATACTTTGAGGCGATTTGGGGCCAAGGGGACAGGAAAATTGCACTGCATCAAAGAAAAGATGGATGAGGTTATGTACAGTTAAATCTTTGGTAATAACCTCCTTATCTCAGACAGGACATTGAATATGGGTCGTTCGTAGAGACGGTAGAATTTTATGACTTGCTGATTTGGTAAGGTGATTAAAAAGCATTTGAACACGCTCTAGCACATGTAGTTTTTATTAATTATATTAATTAATTTAGTTCAAAGTTAAAGTCAAAATTTTGATTTTTGAAATTTTGATTTGACTTTAAACTTCATTTATACCAAAACTATTTGTGTTAGAGCAATACTTTTTTTTAGGAATATACCCCCAACTCTTCTCCACATCTCCAGTAAGTTTGGTGAGGATAACATGCTCAGGGGCTTTGCAATTAACTTGAAATCGTCCAATTTTTTAAAAGAAAATTGACTTTTTCTAGTCATGGGTGGGTAAAACAGCATGACAATGATCCAACACACATGGCCAAGGCAACAAAGGATTGGCTCAAGAAGAAGCATATTAAGGTCTAGGCGTGGCCTCATAATAATGACTTGGAGAAATCTGCAACGAGAAGTGGGCTCAATTCTCCCCTGAGGTTTGTGCAAAACTTGTGGCCAATCTGTCTTACCTCTGTGATTGCCAGCAAAGGTTTTGCCACCAAGTACTAGAGCACGTTTTGCAAAGGGGTCAAATACTTATTTAATTCATGAAAATGAAAATATAGGGCTTGTGTCCACTAAGGCTTGTGACACGCATCCACAGCATGGGAAAAGATGCAGAGAGGACACTTCCCATTCTGCTGAATGGGACAGTGTTCACTCTGAGTATTCTTAGCTGCACGCCCACGGTGCTGTTTTGAAGATCAATAGAGGTGTCTCAAAGACCCTGGAAAACAGCGGAGCTTATTTTCGGCGTCTTTCCCCTGCTGCATGAATAGGGCCGCGGGCAAACTGCCTGCGAGCAGCAGGGAATCTGCCCGTAAAAAATGTGCCGGCGCGCCTTGATTCAGCATCAGCAGTGGACACAAGCCCTTGTTTATAACTATTTAAAATTCATTTTTATGGATATTTTTGTTATTGTCTCTTACTGTTTAAATAAACCTACCATCCAAATTATAGACTGATCATTTCTTTGTCATACCTGTATAGAACAACATCATTATTCCATGTATATTGTTCCATCATTTTTAACCTTTCCTTACTCTTGTTACTTGATCTACTCCATTTGCCTATTTTCATCCTCCATACTGTCTATTTTGCCTGCCTAATAATAAAGTAAGGGGTGTTGGAAAGATATGTATTTG
This sequence comes from Ptychadena robeensis, assembly GCA_036250615.1. Lineage (NCBI taxonomy): Eukaryota > Metazoa > Chordata > Amphibia > Anura > Ptychadenidae > Ptychadena > Ptychadena robeensis. The sequence goes on along the minus strand of CM070035.1, from coordinate 68,482,491 downwards.
CTACACATTTGCCTGTGGTTGCCCTTGTTCTAAGTCGCTATGACAACGTGACTTCAAAACAAAACCACCACATCTCCGAAATGTAGCCGTGTGCCTACAATTATCAGCAGGAACCTCCCAGTAACTGAAAATGTTTGTTCATTGGCATCAAACCACTGACTTAACCAGTTTCTCTAGCTCAATTTCCTTTGGCTAGCATCAAATCAGATCTTTAAAACATCACTTCAGGAGAACAAAGCTCTCTTCTTTTACCTTGCTGAAAGTCAACATCCATGGCCAGTACTGCGCCATGTATACCACAGCTGGTACACAAAACATATACGTATATTTCTGTAATAATTCTGCGTTGTTCCTCATGACAGCTTTGCCTGCAGATACAGTAGCAAACCTACTCTGTTGTCATTAGCTGTTTAACGACTAAGAATGTTGATGAGGGATTGTAATTATATGGTACAATTACAAAAGATGTAGATTGACATTTTCAAACACTTCCATACACCCTAGAGACATGCAGAGCAAAAAATAAAGATCTAAACTTAACTGCTTAGATAGGATGATAGGAAATGTTCTGTCAGATATTTAACAAGCACCGAAGTGAATTATTTGGTTCATGGAAGTGTCATACACAACTTAGCATACTCCTGATGACTAGGAACATCTACATTTTCTCTACAAATGACACCTATGTTTTACAGAAGGTACATTAGACTGCAGGCCACCTTTAAATTTAAGAAATGTAGATACAGATTAGCAGCTTTTATAATTGTTTTCAAAAGTTCTTCCTGCAGGAAGAAAGATGAAGAGGGTGATGTAGGTCTGATCATCCGCTTTACTTCTGGCACTTTATTGTGTATGCCTTGGTACATAGGTGTGCCTTCTACTACTCTTATTACATAAATGAAGGGGTATTAAAGTGGATGTATACACAATATGTAAAAAAGACATATGTAAAATTAAAGTTTGACTTACCTCTGAGTGTATGATGGTGGCTTAGGCCTCCACAGTCCTAAAATAATATACTTACCTGCTGTTCTGTGGAATCGTATAAAAGACTCCATATTAATTTGCCAGGCCTCGAGGGGTTTACACAGAGCACAATATCGTGAGGGGCGTTTAATGGTTTTCAATGGAAATTTTGGTCAGTGTACTTCAATGGAGAGCCTAAATCATAGAATTACCCATCAATCACAGTGCCTAGGCACCACGTCATCAGGGCCAGGAAGTGAGGGGATCTTCTTAAATTACTCCTCCTACGGTAAGTTTTTTTCATTTTTTTATGCTTTCCTTCCTATTATTGGCACTTCTAGTGCCATACGTGAAAAGATCCATTTCTGGTGGTTTAATACTCAAAGTGGTATTTAACATCACCTTTACAAAAGTATCAGTAAATGTGAAAAAACATTTTAAGTTATATTATTATTATTAGTAGTTATATATTATTTTTGTATTCTTTCTCTGTAAACTAGCACAAAGTTTGCATGATTAGGCTTGAGAAAGCCAAGTCCGCAAATTCACATCTCAAGGCTTGGATTTTAATCTGAGGGCTGCACAGTATATAAATAATACAGATACCTTTCTAAAGATTGGTGGTAACCTTCTTCAATCAATTCATTCAGACCACGACACTAAAATAATATTAATACCTTTTGGTGAAAGACAAAGGCATTTTGTACCCTGATTATCTGTGCCCTAATTTCAGATGTATAAATTATTTATTAAATAAATATGATTATTTTAATTATGACAGCTAGAAAGAATTTAGCACTAGGATGGGCAAACTAGCCATTGCTTGCTGCTGTACTAATAGTGTTAGGTTCAGGAATCAACCATACGACAAGAGGCGGCTGTATTGCTTAAACAGTAACTTTATTAAACAACGAAGACTGGCAATGGTCTTGCTATAACTGAACTGGCAAATCGACAACCAAAATAAAATAGTCCTTAGCAGATAGTCCAAAGTAAATAGTCCAACAAAAGGCCAAACCGCAAAGCAAGTCATTGTGGGCAAGGGCTCCTCATCCCATGTATGGCCAGGGTGCGCGAAAGTAGGCAAAGCGGATGTCTGCGGGTCCTGGGTAGATGTTTAGTGAGCAGGAGTAGCGGGCGCACCAGCAGTGGCTCCATGGCGGTCTTGGCATGGCCCAGTGATCGGAGCTTAACATCCACCCCACCAGAGTTGTAGCACTTGTACCCGGCGTGAACTGCAGCGGGCACCGTGATGCATAGAAGAGAGGTGCGTGCTATTATATTCTCCAGCTGCATGCACGTCAGATAATACTGTGTTGAAGGAAAGGTGAACCCTGTCTGCTTCCTCTCCTTCCTTACTAAGCACCACCCCTCTTTTATGTTCTCTCTGCCATGAAGCATCATGGTCCAGTTCCTTAAAGGGACCCAGACCCCCCTCTAGTAACCCCTGGCCACTACAGTATATTATGTGACCCCATGCGTTGTGATCAGTGCAGCATGCAAAAAAAAGCCTTGCATGTGTTCCACTATACCACAACACACGGTATGTTCACACTTTGGGTTGCGGTAGAATGCAATTTGCCAATGTGTTGCCAATGCAATTTTGATGATATTTGGAATAGTTGCCATTGCAGTACCTAGGCCCGTGTCCACATAATTGTATGCAGTGCTGTAGCATGTGCCATATAGATGGATGGAGCACTTATGAAGCTTTCTGTTGCTTTGGTGATTGATAGAGGCAATACTACCCCTAAAAACGAAAAACCGCCAGCTAAGGGGAACTCCTTCTGGTTTATATGTTAGCAAGTTATTAGGAGCCAAAAGCGTTCCTATTGGCCGGGGGTTAAAAGGCAGAACCTGAGCCGCACACACATTCATATATCAAAAGCAACTGGGGTAGCTGGAAATTTTGCACCCAACAACCCTGGATCACACCTGACATCTGATTTTAACATACGGTACATTGAGTAAAATGTTAACACATGCTAAATACAGTACATTATATCCACATTATATCCAAAGGGGCTATTCACATGTGTTAACGTGCTGCCTAGCGTGCATAAAATCAGATAGATGTGAATAAGGCAATCATGCAAACCCATCACTAACGGAGACATTTTCCATTAAGGCAAATTAGCTAATGTTCAGGATATATATACAGTATGCATATATTTAGAAAGAGAGGGAGATTGATTCAGCTTTTCTGCCTCTTAGAAATACACAAAGGATATCAAATGAAAAAAGAAAATTTGTCATTGAAATAAAAAAAACAATAATAGAGGTACAAGACCACACATGGCGATAATTTCTTATATGCCACGCGTACACTAACATGGAATTTTATTTAGGCAATCAGCTGTTGTTTATCATATTCCAGGTGCTTCTCACTTGTGCAAACAGATAGAGCACAATTCTTAAAAAACGAAGACAGTCACCTAAATATACACACTTCGAAAGCGTTATGCCATGTGTGAAAGGTTTTTGTATTTAAGATAGTGAGTGTAGTAAATATAACACAGTTAGTTTGTTTGAATAGCCTTGACTATACCTTAGCCCTGGCATGGGGATGTACAACACAGTGTACTGCAATAGGATGTTCATCCTGTTACAGGTCCATTTGCAGCTGGCAAGTCAGTGATTTGCAGTAGATGAAAATGTTCTGTAAATACTGGGAATGGTATTTGAAAATGATATAGTGCAGAATTTTAGCACATGTTTTATGTATGTTTATCTCCGCATGCCAATGCTCCTGAACTGGGTGAGAAATATACACTTTGTTAACACACCTCCTGCTTTCTGAAAGTTCTGGCATATCTCCGGTTTTTTTTTGGTCTTGTTAGATGACCTAATTCCTGCTCATAACATGCATAGTAATAGCTCTACAGCTAAGTTCTGGAGATATATTGAAACGTCAGGAACATTATTTAACAGGATTACTGCAATATTGCAGAAAGGTTTTTCACTATACCACCAAGGTATCTGATAACCTAGCAGGCACTCAACAAGAAGGCAATATATATATATATATATATATATATCCTTTTTTATAACATTGCCACAATTGCAAGCTCTTTCACTCTCTTATAACAAAGAATTCTCTAAAACAATATTCATACTTTCAATAAAGTTGTTTGAAACTAAAGAACGCACAACATTTGTACACACAGCACTTCCCAGTTCAGGAGTATTGGCATACTTTTCTATGGAGAAAGGACAAGAGAGGACAAACATGAGGCACCTCACTACATTAACCTTGATAGGAGAAGACAGCAGTCATTAATGGCCTCATTTGTGTCTCTAATTACAAAAATCTAGTATAGGATACTAGGATAGTTTTATTAGGCTGAATCTACACTAGCCAGGGGATGGATGTTATAGACACGTTGTGGTTTGCTTGCTTCAGGCGCTATTATTGGGTATTTTTGCCATGCTGCCACTACTGTGCCCTATTATTTCAAATGAACAAACTCATCGGGCACATTGTGTTAATGTAAATTGATAAAAATTTTTTATCAATGGGCATGTACCACAACAGTGTGATGCGTTGTGCTTGGTGTGACCTGCCCGATGCGGGTATTGAGAGTTTACACTGGCACATCCTTTACCAAAGGGAAAAGCCGGGAGCATACCTACGTGCAGAGTAGGCGGGGAAAGAAATGTAGTGTAGACTAGGCCTTACTGTATGTGGCTGCTAGTGCCTTTTTCAGTTTGTTTGCTCCTACCAACTCATTCAACAGAATGAACCAATGAGGATAAACTCATTGAAACTTGACCAGCAACAAATATGCAACAGCTTCACTATTTTGCAAATAATGTAAACCACATACCCTGATAGTTACAGATAGATACATAATTGATAAGTATAACATGTGCCCTATATAATAATATTGTATATATATGCATATTAGTATATCTAGTTTTTCATGAAAATTAAATCATTAAAAAAACCTTCATTTTTCAGGCACTTCTTTCTGGGCATCTGTGTTTCTTCTTTCAATGCAAAATTATGGATGGTGAGAAGGGTGGACAGGGTGCTATTTTTGATCGCAACATCTAATTTCTCTATAAAGCTCTCAGCCCTTATCCAAGTAGGCTGATGTTTAGCTAGAGTTATCCAACTATCCCAATGGCTTGACCCATGTCAGCCTTTTTTGATGGATTGGTCCATGTGAATAGCTTCTGTTTTAAGAAGGTTTTGTTGTGCTATGCACTACTCGAGTTGAGGCCTTTCATCCCTTCTTACCATGACCTTCATGGTTGTTCCTCTTTGTTCAGGAGAGGAAACTTTAAACAATACTGGAGCTCATCTTTAAATTGGCATAGTGGTATATTGCAAACTATAATAAAGATATGGAACATAGACCTATACATAGACCTACACTGTCCTCGTTCTAATGTGTGCGTTGTTTTGTCTATTCTGCTCTGATTGGTGTTATGCTGACATTCTTTAATTTGATGACAAGAAATATACATTTCTCCTGCATGTGCTGGATATTTCCTGTTAGTTTTTTGTTAGGCCTAAGAGGAGTAACTAGAGATCTAAAAACTTATACAGCCCCAAGATTTCCTGGACGCTGTTGTTGGCATGAGATGGAACCTTGACAACGGCTAGGGAATAAAAGGCATTTTTATCTTTGATTAGGGAAAGGAAAGCTTTAATGTTCATATCAGTTTGTGTTTTATGTAAACAGCCTTTTCAATGGCAAACAATGGTATGAATTAAAAATACTCACTCAGATCTCGCCTTGCCTTGATGTAGTGTATAGGGGTTTGTGTAGGCTAGTTTTGTCTTGTAGACTATGATGTTCATTTGAAGCTCATATTAAGGGCAAGTTTAATGTCTCCTTACTTTAATGGAATGCAGATCATTGCAGGGCTATGCTTGGTTGGTTGTATTTTGCATTTCTTCACTAGCCACAGGTTCTATCGAAATCATTTGTGTTGCAGGCAAACCAGGTCAGATGCAGTTCCATTTGTGTTTTGCATTTGAACACAGGCGTTTGAGTAGTGCTGCTTTCAAATGCAAAACCTAGCCACCAACAAAGCGATCTACGGGAACCCTAAAGATAATTGTTAACTGGTTGCCTTAAGTCACCGCAGCCTCAAGTTTGTTCTCCTTTCTTTATTATTCATGTCTGAAAGTTTTGTGCTTATACCTACGATCATGGAAATTTTTATGACAAATACAACAGTGAATCACTGACTCTAAATGAAATATGTGCAGTTAAAAGTGACCTCTTTCTCTGAGTTTACAGCCTGAAATCAGACATTCTCTTAGAAAGATCAACAATGTAAAATAAATACAGCAAATGTGAGTTCCCTGTAAAATTTCTGTTTATTATCAAACACTTCTGACATTCGTATTCTCTTCTAATAAAATATAATACTTTGCGGCTACAGCTCAGGGGCCTCACTGCCTCTTACATTGAAGAATGTTCCTTTCAAGCTCGTGTCATTTCAAGAGTCACTTGCATTCTTGCTGTCTATTCGGTTAGTCTTTCATGGATCTTTCATTATTTTTTTCTTCAAAGAACTTATGTTTACACAAAAAAAAAGCCCTTTGCACCACAATTTATGTTGTTTTCCTTATTATAGACAGATCATTAATCCATCAATCTAGATTAGGTAAGGGCATGTTCAAAGTTTCCAATACATTTTAAATATGCTATGAAAATATTACTAGAGACATGAGCCTAAACATGGATGCACTTTCTAGTATCTGGTGTCAGGAACTCTGCACTGAGCCCTGACTTCTACCCTACTTCTACTAGACACTTGTTAATTCATTAAAATATCAATTTAGTGTCAAGTATTCATGTCACAACTAGTACTTTGCCTTTTGCTAGGCATACATGGGTAGATTCCAGTGCAACCGATTCCCATCGAGCACAGCACAATTGATCCCACTCAAAAAAAGGCTGGGAGGCTCAATTTTTTTTTGAAAGATTCAAGCACAATTGAGCAGGGAACACACGCATAGATATGGGCTAGATCGATGTGCTCACGACATCTATCTGGCCCATATCTAATTCGGCCATCCCTTTTTTTTTTAGGGGGATCAACCAACCCTGCTCGAAAACCATGTCCGTAAATCACGGTTGATGTCCATTGCATTGCACATGGGTCCCCATGCAAAGCATTGATGGAGCTGGATGACACAACAGTGCTGCGCCTCCAGCTCCTTTGATGTCGGGCACGTATTGTGGAAAACATTCTCATGACAGTGGAAGCTGTGATTCTTGCAAAGTAACAACCATTGAGAAGTCTAACAAGCTCATATAAGTTATGTGTCAGCAAACATTTTAGCCATATAATGTATCATTATTTGTGCCAGCTTTGTACCAAATAGCAACTCTCCACTACATATATATGTGTCAGGGTGTTTAAGGACTTAAAGCGGACCTACCACCAGGAATCTATGTTTTCATGAATGGCACCTGAAGTGCCAATAATAGGGAGGAATGCAGTGAAAAACCCTAAAAACGTATTTAGTGTTGTAACCTGCCATTGGCTTGCTGTGCACTCTCCTTAACATCAGTGACTCTGGAGATGACTAGCTTAATGAGATTATGTGCCCTACCCAAGGCAGAATAGTGGTCAGGTATTCTCTTCAGTGGTTTTACCCATTCCTTAAAGCGGACCTACCACCAGGAATCTATGTTTTCATTAATGGCGCTAGAAGTGCCAATAATAGGGAGGAATGCAGTGAAAAACCCCAAAAACGTACTTGTAATGAGCAATTTAGTAATATAATCAGCCATTCCTGTTCACTTCCTGGTTAATGGAGAAAGCAGGACCCGGCAGAACGTCACAGCAGCACGTGATTTTTCAGTGTAAATCCAACACATGGTTAGCCGAGGGTAGAGTCAAGGCAAGCCAGCTTGCCAATAACAGGTCAAGTGGATCTAGATAGGAATCAAGGACAGGACATGAAGCAGCAACTGTGAAACAAGGTAAGGGTCCAGTAAAATAAATCAGTCTGATCTTAAATGGTACCAGGAGAGAAATCAACAAAGGATGAATACTCAGAGCAGAGGTTAGCCACAGTACATCAGTTGTATATGGGATCGATGAAAGCTGCAGTTCAGGTAAAGAAGAACCAATCTATCCAGGTAACATCAGGAGAAGGAAACTGGTTGCAAAGTAGCTAATAATATGCATGAAGGATGTCCTGTTTCAGTCCTGTATTATATATTAATCTCTTGGACTTTCATTAAAAACTGACTTTTTTATTATTCCTTTTGTTGGATTTATCACATACTTCTGTTGACCACCAAGATTTAGATGCCCTAAAAATCCCCTTTGCCTACCCACACCACCTGGTATGAGTAGGGACAATTGAAGAAGTGCTCTTCTTCTCTCTCTTTTTTGGATTATATATAAATCACACTATCATAAATTAGTTTTTAGCTGCTGCTGACATATATGGATAAGGGAGGTAATGCTTAATTTTATTATTTACCTTAAAATTTATTTTTGTAGCATAAGAGTGTATATTCCAAGGTATCACACTTGAAGCACTTCCAAGGTATCACACTTGACAAAGAAAGCTTTGCTGATTACAGAGCTATAGGTCTGACTCCATAGTAAGCATATGTAGTCATACTACAGCTTCCTCAATGATAGCAAGAAAGTCCAGTCTGCAGGTGCTGGTAGGGGACAGGCTTTACTACTCGGGCTGTTGCTGCTTTAGAAAGAAAATAATTTGTCTGACTTTGCACACCCTTTGTTTTGATACACCACAAATGTTATTTCCTCATATTTGTTTTTCTGTCAATTAAATGGCATGAGAAGAGTTCAGATCTTAAGTATTCTCTGTTATGGGTTTTTTGGGGATAGTTTTTTTGGTAGCCTTTATGGCTTATAAAGATTGAATAATATCTTGCCCTATTGACTAATTTTTATTTACGGTAATTCATTTGACCTTGGGACAGGAGGTTTGGATAAATACCTATAAGGCCATGTCTCCATTTATGAGCATTTTATAATGTGGCTATTTATTCTTAGGGAATCGCACATGCCTATATGGTCTCATTAATGTGGTGCCTCCAATGTAATTCAATAGGCACATTACATGAGTTGCGTTGCCTTGAATCAATGTTAAAGAGCGAATATTCACTGAAAGAATGCAATGTGACGCGGGGATAACGTCCTGTGGAGACTTGCCAGTTGAAAATAATAAGACACTTTTGTGTCAAAATTCTTGTGTTTGATGAGCATCAAACGCAAGAGTTTTGACACAGTTGAGACCTAGCCTGATATATCCACAGAAAGCTTTGCAAATTTCTAGGCCTCTTTCAATCAACTGAAAGTTTCAGATTTAAACCGGGTGTGGGGTTGATAGAGTTTTACTTTAAGTTATAAACCATATTATATTCCGTGATTACTATAATTTTGCCTATAAATAGCAACATGCCCAAATGCTTGTTTAATTTCTTGAACATATGCTAAACATTAGGGAATATAAATCTGCTCATAATCTGAAATCCATGTGCCCATTGAGTAAAAAATTGTTATAAAATGAACAATTGCCTAAACAGCTGACAAACTTTAAAATGAAAAATAAAACTTTATTATTCACAAGAGATTGCACAAATTCCATGTAGATGGCTTCTTAGCAATTGAGTGTTGGACCTCAGTGCTCCAAGGCAAAAGCATTAGCTACCATACTGCTCACGTGGTCTTTTGAGTGAAATAGCTATCATGTATTGTAAAACTAACATCAGGTGTAAAAGACACAAGGGATTTCACAATGTCATGATTTATTAAAAACTGAAACAGGTGCGATGGTGGACAAAAAAATTACATGGGACTGTGCTCTTCATCAGTTGCATGCCCTCAAAACACATCAGTTTTTGCCTGCCAGTAGACACTCTGTGTGTTGTATAAGAAGTGTGGCATATTATGTTGGGCTTATTGTGTATTTTGTGGGTATATAGAGTTTATACTGGTATTTTCCTCTTTACACTTTAGTATAAAGAGGAATTCCTGCTCAATTGAATAAATGCAGGGTGCCCATGTCCAGCGGCAGCAAAACAAGCTCAAATAATCCCCCCTACACCCTACATGTATGTGCTGTACTTTTTTTATTCCCTAATGTAGTACTGTGCATTATGGCCAGATATAATTCTCTGTCTAAATAAGCCATGGGCAAACTAAGGCCCGAGGGCCAAAACCGGCCCTTCAGTCTTTTAATGTGGCCCTTTTTACTTTGCTGTAAAGATGCTCTGAATCCCCTCCACTCATTCCCTGGAATAAGTGGAGATAATATCTAGAGGATAATTGTTCAGGTCTCCTAATGGCCGAAGTTTTCCTGCAATAGAATGTGTATCTTTACTATCAAAATCCTCTATTTATCTATATTGTTGTATATATATTTTCTTTTTTGTTTTTATTTCCTGTCTGGGCTATGAGAACTAAGGACACCTACGCTGGATGGCCCTTACAGGTTCTTTGTCCAGCCCAGTCAAAAAGTTTGCACACCCCTGGTCTAAATTGTATTGTTGCTCTAGGCATAGAGACTAGCAAAGGCTGGTAAGAGGGAAGAACGAAGAGGATGCTTTCCCTATAAGCGATGAATGACCTCACAGCAAACCAGGCCAGCCAAGAAGGGGGGGGGGGGGGGGGGGGTAAAGAACGTTCCCCCCTCCTAGCACCTCATCTAGGTGGAGACCCCTCATTTAGGCAGGGGACCTCTTACATACAATGTGAAATGGTATTATTGGGATCTGTGAGGAAGAACCCCACTCCCAACCCTATAAAATGAGTATAGAAGTACCTGGGTCACTTCCGAGAGGGTGTGATAAAAAGTCACAAATTCTTTTATTCTTTTCTTCTACCTTTCCACATACTCATACTCCAAAGTATGCCTAATTTTTCCCACATTGCTTCTGTATTTGGACATAGTCTTTGTTAAATTAATAATGCAAAATGTCAGGTGTCGTTCAACTGAGGTTGCATTGGCCCAATTTTAGGAACCGCCAAGGACTAGATTTGCATTCGGGCTATTCGGGTTATTCAAAACCTTAAATCTATGGTGTATTTTCTTTTTTCCATGACTGCAATGGTTAAAGAAGTATTTCTAACTGTACAGCAGAATAGTACGTTAAATAAAGAACTGTTTAAACCAATCAATTGCGGTTTTAATTTACTGTATCTTCCCTGCAAAGGAGAGCAGATATTATGCTGTCACCGGAAAAATGTTGTGTCTGTGCCCGCATGTAGCAGGAATAAAGATGGTGACACCATAAATATCATTTTACTTTCCTTAAGCTGTACCTTGTAAAGGAATCATATTAAAGGTTTATACTAAAAGGACATTTCTATCCGAATAGCTGTATGAGCATTATGAAGATATAATCAAACAAAGCTTCTCTCTCTAACAACAGACCTAATAGGTGTCAGAAGGAAGAATTGCATCGTTATGTTAGGTGAATGCCGCACTGTGTCTGAAGGAAGGCCATAAACAAGGAGGGCATACTTTATATTGTTTGACTAAGACGCATATACAAGGTCAGATGTATGATTTATAACATTAGTTATAGATATAAAGACTCTTTTGTTATTAGATATTTCACATAAAACCATAATATTGTTTCCACAACATGAAGAGTTGCCCATTGTTTTGCTGACAACAGAAAGGGGAATTTTAATCAGACATTCATGACTTATCCTAAAGCTACAACAGCTTATAGAGTTCACTTTTCCTGATGTGGAAGTCCTTTTTTCATCACATTTCTGACAATTCGGTATTTTAAGATAGAGATGGGAAATTACTGCCTATGTGACTTGAATTTGTTGACTACAGTGTTTGTGAAAGGAAAGCTTCACATCTGCACGTTGTATCACTGCCCTCCTCATCTACCTTATTTCTTTTGCTGAAAGCAAACCTTTTTGGTTTTTGTTAACAAATGCCTCCTCGTTGTCAGTTTTTTTTGTTTTTTTATATACTTTCCGCCAATGGAGAAATCTAATATAGCACTGAGGGTTAAAAGAAATATTCGTTACCAGGATTGGGGGAAGCATGGACTGGGCAAATTAGCACGTGCCGACATTCTATAAAGCTAGGCATACATGGTTAGATTTTAGCACAATTGATTTGATTTTAGATCATACACTGACCATAATGGAATCCAAAGTAGTACCACATAGAAGGTTCGATTGTAATACCACCAAAAACAATGGTTTTCGTTTCGATCACAAAACACAGGAAAGAGTCATACATAAATGTGTTCATCGAATACAATCGACCCGACAAGCAAAACATGTCCGATCACCTTTTTTGATCGATGTCTTGATCCGTATCAAACAATTTTTGCCGATTGAACCATGTGTGCAGTATACGATTTAAGTTTGATCGATGTAATCATTGCATCATTTTAGGATTCTAGTTGTGTTGATGTTATGCCACTTATTTTCTATGTTTAGGACTAAGGAGGTTAAGGATTCTGGTGTGTCAGAATGGCACTGATTGTGTCTCTGTGTATGATTCTGGTGTGTCAGAATGGTACTGATTGTGTCTCTGTGTATGATTCTGGTGTGTCAGAATTGTACTGATTGAGTCTCTGTGTATGATTCTGGTGTGTCAGAATGGTACTGATTGAGTCTATACGTATACTGAATACTGAATATTTTAATGTTTTTGAAATGGCACCATTATGTCTTTGTTTTAGAAGAGTACAGTATGTTGTTTCTATTAGTTATTGCAATTTGTATGGCAATGACCTTAGTTTCATAAAATTGTAAACCTTGGGAAATTCATTTTGGTGTTGTGTGTTGTGGGCGTTGATGGGCTGGGTTGCATAAGGTTCCTGGGCTAGGGGATAAAAAGTATCTAAATCCAGCCTGGAAAAGCAATGTCTGTGGGTACCTTAGGGCAAATCCATGTAATCCTAGCTTACAGTATCACATTTGTACGCATATGAAAGGTGGAGCTGCATTTTACCTACATGAAAACCTTGTTAACTCCGTCTTCGCATGTGGTTATGGGATTGGGGAGCAAGAAACAAAGAGATTAGGCACAGAGATGATCGTAATGTACAGTTGTGGAACAAATGGCTAGCGTGATACATTACTACTTTGCATGTGCCTTTGACTAAGAAAATGTTAATTCGTAGTGATTGAACCACTTTAAGAATGTCATCCCCAGGATTTCCTTTATACTGGGATCCGTTAAGTTTTTTTTTCTATGCCCTGCAGGCTGCAATTTCAAATGTTTCCTATAATGAAACTGCCATTTTCACTGTGAAAAATACACAGCAGGTCCCAATTTGTGAAATTGTGTGCAATACCCTGAAGTCATAACATGAAGTGGAAGGTTTCCAGACCACCTCATCCAATAGTCAGGCAGCTCAATGCTTTGCGTAGCCCCGACAAGCAGCCTCCATAAGTCTTTGTATAATGGTGCTGCTTGGGTAAAGAGCATGGGAAATCTAGTTCAGAGTGTGAAAACTAAAACAAAAGACAGCAGTTGCCAGTTATGATCAATCTAAAACTAAATCTAAAACACAGCAAAATTTAGGGCAGTTTGGTATGACCAACACTTAGCCCAGACCCAAAAAATATTTTATCCCAGAGATCAGCTTTAAAGTGCATCTAAACCCAGAACTTTTTTTTTAGATTTGGATATAGTATGAATAACAAAACATTTTAGTTAGTGCTGAGAACTCTGTCTAGTGGAAACATTAATTTATGTGAGAACTAAGAGAAGATTTGTCTCACTTCTTTGTGGACGTAAACATAAGTCTTCAAAATGTAAAAAAAAACAAAAAAACTTTCCTATACTATTCAATTTCTTTTCAAATTTTCATAATTCACTGCTAAATATATAGAAAAAGTAGAGGTGGTGGGTGTATGGTAACCTCAGCACCTAGATTTCCCTGGGGGTGTAAGCCCGAGGGCAGGGGGACTTTTTAGGCCACAAATTTAAAGGTCAGTAGAGGGTATTAAGTAGATTATACCGTAGAGAAGTAGATTCCAGAGTTGAATCCATATTCTTGTATACCTGTATGTAATATACCTTATGCAATGAACATGCATTACCTATTACCTATTGTAAATCTACTGATTGTATACTCATATGCGACATACCAGCGTTCTCCTACGATACAATGTACTCCACAGTGTGCAGATTATCTTTTATTAAAAATATTGCATGATTGCATTTAACTGTTTTGTACTTCTCTACGGTATAATCTACTTAATACCCTCTACTGACCTTTAAATTTGTGGCCTAAAAAGTCCCCCTGCCCTCGGGCTTATACCCCCAGGGAAATCTAGGTGCTGAGGTTACCATACACCCACCACCTCTACTTTTTCTATTACTTTGGGATGTGGTCACTCCTGTAGGAAATGCCCTCTTGATACAACACTGCTAAATATATATTTGATACTCATACCAATCAATCACAATCATAAGGCTAATTATATGAGTCTAATCTTGGTGAATACTGTGCAAAGTCTCTCTTTGTGCAGCATATTGCTGACTGTATGCCCTAGGCTCCACTGCAGGATTTTAACGATGTTCACGAGCCGCCCATTGACGGCAATTGTGCTATGACAAGGCTGTCTTCACAGCCCATCAGAGCCCCGGATCCGCTGGTCCCCGAATCCATCAGGTTAATGTCGACACAGCCCATCTGTGTCCACAGTAAGGTAATGGAGACTTGCGCTGACATCAGTGTATACTTAGATTATGATGTGGCCATGATCATTTCTATGTGTTATGTACATATTATTAATAAGCAGTAAATAGGCTTTAAATCAAGCTTTTACTTTAGTAGATGTGGATCAATTTATCCTTTATCCAAAATTCACAGCAGATGTACTGAACTCATTCTCTAAGCCAGGCATGTCCAAAGTCAGACCTGGGGTCAAATGTGGCCCACATTCAAGTTTTCACTGGCACACAGCCTCAATCATAAAATCAATTATATGCAGAGGTGAACCACACTGGTGTGACACCATTTCTACTTCTACTACTAGAGGAGGGGGTGACACCAAACTTCCCAACCATGCATTTTTTTGTGCACATAGCTTAAGGGAGTGCAGCCAAATCCATCTCCCTTGAGAACCACAGATGAAATGTCAGTGTGAAAGTTCTAGCAGGGCGTTTACAGCAAGACCCCATAATGCAGATTATCCCTATTATAAGGATACAGTATTAATAGTAGCAGTGCTGGGGAATCTTCTCACTGATTCTCCATATGTCATATCTAGGTGGTCAGGATTTCTGGGGTTAGTTGAAATATGGTTGGGCAACTGGGAGAACTGCAAGTTTCAGCATATTTAGGTACAGCCTATATCAGAATTAAAGCAGTGATTGGCTAATGCTTGACAGTAATAATGCCAAGTACATGTAAAGGAAGAGATCTGCCCTATAGTATTAGTCATTTGCAATTAATGTTAATGATTTAAAGAATGTCAGGCTCATTGGTCGGCCCCAACAGATTTCATTTAAGATAACATGGCCCTCTTTGCAAAAATGTTGAACACCCCTGCTCCTAGCAAGTATAGCTCCCCTCATCACCACACTAAAGGTGGGTTTGCACATGTAGAATTTTTTGTTCGGTCAACAAAGAACAAACGATTTTTTGGTTGATTGAACAATAATATAGAATGGCCAATTTGTTAGATGGATAAATTTTGTTCAACTTAAAAAAGGTCATCGAACATGTTGGTAAATTTTTATCTGTCGTTGTAATTTTGAATGTATTTTTATTCGATATCAGCGATTGACGAACAAAAAATCTAATGTTACATTTGATAAATGTCGACAATGACAACAAAATCTATTTGTGCCCAACCTGTGGCCCAGGGGCCGCATGCGGCCCTTTGGGCGTTCTTCTGCGGCCCCCCTCAGTCTTCCACTTGCGGCCCCTGAAACCTAACTGTTAATGCATATGGCATAGAAACTCACCTGTCCACCGATCTCCCGCTGACTCGTCTTCGCCCAGGATCTTCTTAGAGTGGAAGGAGGATGAGAAGTGAGTGACTAGCTCAGGAGCCACCAGGGTCACTGATTGTCTTTATGTGCATTATAATACTACAGTGTTCCCTAATGCTTAAAGTATAATGTAACACATGTTTTGTTATTTAAAAAGTAAAAAATAATGTCTTCTAGCTCTGCCTGCTATCAATTCTTCATTATAAAATGTTAATACAAGTCAGTATAGATTGAAAATGTTAGGTGTGGCCCTTCAGTATTGCTGAGGGCGGCACTTGTGGCCCTCCATATCAACTCAGTTGCCCACCACTGTTCTAATCTGTAATTAACAGAGCGAGTGCAGCAAGGCTAATGAGAGAATAATTTACGATTTTAGATCTCAAAATTTCAAATTTCAAAAAGGCTTCACAGTGCCTGTAGCTACAGAAGTCAGTGGGGTCTTGCTGTAAAACATATTTACTGCTTGTTTACCATATGAAAATACTGGAGTGACCATAACCTGGCAATAAGAAATAACTTTGCTCACTGTTCATAAACCCAGATCAACTTGAAAAGTATATCTGTTGAACATTTACAGTAATAGAGTATAGTACCAGCATATATTCTATGTAAATTAAAATATGCTCATTCACAGTTTTTGCAGGAGTTCTCCAGAAAGATTAAAATTGTCACACTTATTATATATGTTAATAGTGAGATTACTTGTAAATTGGGATAAAGGGAGTTTGATTTTATGTTAGTAAAGTTATGTTTAGTAGAAATAAAACTAATAAGAAAGTTCATATACAGGGGCTTTGCAGGGCATTCTATCAGTTTGAAGTAGTCATTTCTTCTGGCTGAAAAGCAAGGAAATTACCCCAAAACAGTAATGAACAGTACTGTATTAGTCATGGTTTGCAACAGGAAATACCTTTCGCGTATATAAAATCAGGATTCAACCAACCACACCTTGCTGTCATTACATTGGTGGTCCTGATATTTGTCTCGGAATTGCCCTTGTTCTTTTATATAACATATGCTGTTGAATGCATGTGCTAACCATACAGCGTAAACTCTAAATTTGGGCAGAGGATGTAGTAATTATTTTCCATCACAGGCCCCCATAGCAATAATAACTGACCCACATTTGTTTTATGTCTTCTTTTAAACTGTATCCTAAGATTATCAGCAGGACGTTACTGTCGCCAGCTAATGTGGGCTGGCATGACACAGTGGCAAGCTATCTTATCCTACTGTTCTGTCATTGTCTACTGCAGCTCAGCTTCAATGTCTGATGCAGGCAATGGGTCCCTGATTGTCTGGAACTTCACAGAAGGCAATTACCTGTCAGGGCGATATCAATCTTACGTAGAAGTGGCCACTCAGAGTGCTTGTTTAATTCCAGACATACCAGAAAAAGCAGGAAAGGTTGTCCTGTGAAGGCCAGAAATTCCAGCAGCCCATAATATAGAGGAGATGAAGACTTTTAGTACCATCTAGGAGATGTCTTCTTCAACTTTATCATGAGAAGAATATAGAAAGCATGACACCTTCTGGATAATATCACACAGATGGAAATGGTAATTGATATTAAGCCAGCTTATTACAGTAACACAAGGTCTTCCATCTTTTCTACATATAAATGGGGTTAATGCCGAGATCAGGGCACATAATGTCTATTTCACATATAAATAATCATATATTTAGCCCAGACCTGGAAATGGATATGTGATGAATGAATGATATCTTTTTCTTCTCCTAATGTTTACTGAAGCCTTATCTGTAAGTATCTACTTCAGCTATTTTAAATATTTGGTCTATAATAACAAACACCAGATTTAGAAGCACCTCGTTGTGTAAAGTCATGTGTGTTAAAGTGCATTTTGCTATTTATTTTTGAAATCTTTAAAAAACTGTTGAGTTATGTGCCAGCAGTCCAAGCTTGTTGCATACGTTTGTGTTAAAGAACGGCCTCTTCATATATATTCTTATATAGTTTATCATTACAGTACTAGCTTCCTGCTCTGACATTAAAGTTTCACTGGCTTATGAAGAGTTGTTTCTCTTCGGGATGGCTGATTTTCATGGGAAAACAAAAACATCCACTCTTCTCCACAGGAAAACACAGATTTATTTTATCAAATGTGAAAATTAATCCTTTTAGTCAATCACTCCCTAGGAGTCTCCAAAGTGAAGAGAAGCCAAGAAGCTGCCCAACAGCGCAGATAAGTAAAATTGTAGGGGAGGTTGTAAAAACACATTAAGGGTCCCCACACACGTAACAAGTGGCGGGCAACGTGTGTGGGGACCTTTAGCTTTCCATACGCGGGTTGATTATTTTGCGATTTGATTTTCTTGCTATTAAACCGATCAATACTGGAACCAATTCCTTCTGTACATATTTGTAAAATCGACTAAAATTTAGCAACATGTCCACTAACTGTGATATATCTAGAATGCACCACTGAGCAGCCAGGACTCATATTTCACTACTCCCTAGGATGAACAGGTGGTGAGTGTAGCTGGTAGGGGGCTGCCGAGAAGTCAGATCTAGAAGATCTACTGCTGGGGCAAAAATATTTGCTCCGCTGGTCAAATCTCTACATTTCCACCAATTTTTGATGATGGTCACTTATTTTGGGGCTTTGCAATAAACTCCAAAATAAACAAATTGAAATTTCTGAATCATCTCTATTGAGTACATCAAACATTGACTTTCTGAAAGGGTATTGGTATAATATGCTGGCTTTTTCTTTTTCAATATATTTGAGAATGTTGAAAATATTTACAATGTGATATTTAATCACAATCAAATACAATTAGTATGATGAATGATGGAACAGGACAATATGTTTGCTTTTTCGTTTCCTTTGCAAATACACATCATGGATCATTTTATTTTTGCAGTTTTTTTTCCTATAAATAAACTTACTGTATTTAATCCCCCGAAAAAATGAACAATGGCAAGAGTTAAACTTTAGTAAGGAAATTCAGTTCGATGGCAATGTGAAAATCATTTCCTAATAAGAATTCTGTAGATACAGTTTTTGCATAAATGAATTATTCACAATAGTTGTCCCTTTATTGTAGGAGAACAATTTTTGTGACAAGTGACATCAGTTGAGTAGACCATCCAGTGTGACTGACACATCCCCTCTGGTTAAATCTATTACAAGGAGACTCCTGTATTGTGACATGAACCTTCAGAAAGAGTTCATATCTTTAAGGGTTTTATGATTCATTACATTCAGACAACCGTCATGATAAGTATTCTGTTACAACATTTCTAGACAAGAGGAAGTTCCCTAAAATTTTGCCTGGGGACTTAGACTATTTAAACTGGGAATTACAGGAACTAAAGTTTCAGCCTTGTGTTATTTGTGACAATGCCTGCCAATATAGCAGAAAATAACCCAACACAACATTTTTCTAATTAACTTTTATTGACATTTTGAAAGTCTCTATTTATATTTTAATAAAGCGATACAACAAACCGTACGAAAAAGACAAACAAAGCTGGTTCAGACAGCAAATCAAAGACACGTTAAGAAAAAAGAAACAATTTAAGTCTCAAGGGCAGAAAAACAGGTTTTTAATGAGACTGTCCAGCGTGCGATCAGATTTTATCATTTATTGACATTTTTGTAAGTAAACAGTGCTAAACCATACGATGGAATGGAATTCACTGACAAGACAAGGTCCACATAACACATCACATTTACTGCTGTGCTTTCCGTCAGCCTTCATGCTTTAATTGGGTTATATAAGAAAAGCTGCCGTCTGTTGCATATTAACTTCAAATGGTGATACAGTGTAGCTGCATAGGTAGATCATTTTCTTAGGGTTAGGTGTCAATTACGAACGAACTACATTTTTTTTATAACAGCCTATATTCATATTTTAACATAGTAAAACAATGATGCTTGAAAGAGAATGCAATGATATTCATATTTTCTATCTAGTGACTATGTCAAGCAGTCAGACACGAAAACTTGTGTCCAACTCACCAACTTGTTCCTTTTTCCATGCATACACAAATATCTTGCTCATATTTTTGGAAATGCATGCATTACTGTCTTACCCTAGGCAATCTTTGCTGAAGGAGTTGGTATCATTGAATGCATATGTATAGGGCCATTTGTACCCCGAGGCACTTGTGGGCCAATGGATAGCAGCAAGGTGAAATCTTCATTTCTCTTTTTAAATACTTAGGAAGCATGTGTTAAATCTAGCTTATTAATGAAGGAGAAACGAAAGAAAGTGGATTTTACTAGGAGTCTAATAAAGAGACTTTTGTATCTTAATTATTATTAAGTGCCAACATATTAAATAGCACTTTACAGAGTGTATAGTCATATCACTAAATACATAGTCATGTCACTGTCTGTCAGAGGAGCTGAAAACTTGACATGCCTTCCATAGTAATTTGCCACTAAAACGTGGCAAAAAACGTTTGCCTAAAATACATTTTATTGAGAACGTTACCAGTAAGTAATTGGGATATAGAAGAAACCCATACAACCACATGGAGAATGTTTAAACTCCTAATGGTAGGTGCCTTCGCCAGTATTCAGATATGGAACCCTGTACAGGTTCAAGAATCAACCAACGCCACATGGCGGACGTACTGCAAGCAGGAGGATGAAGCACGCGGTAACTCCACAAGTCTGCACCTAGAGTCCACGGGTCATGCCACCCCAGTTGAATTGGGTATATAGGATGACACCAAGCAATGACAAGCAACTAGGTCTTGTAAAAGGAATGTGCGCTATTATGTGCACCGGCTGCATGCATGCCAGTATAAATGGTGGAGGGTGGGAAACCTGGAGACAACTGACTAGCCCAATTGCTGTTGTCTCATAAGCACTTGCTCCTCTGGACTGCCCCTCCCCTTCCTGGGCCTCAGCTTTATTACCTTCTGGCCCCAGAGCCTCATGGGACATAGAATAAAAGGGGACAGCACCTGACCTAGCTTGTGTGACTACACTTAAACCCTACCACTTCAAGGCAATTTTTTGGTTGACTATAAAGTTTTATGACATTTTCATAAAGATGAAGACATGGAGAATGTTTAAACTCCTAATGGTAGGTGCCTTTGCCAGTATTCAGATATGGAACCCTGTACAGGTTCAAGGATCAACCATCGCCACATGGCGGACGTACTGCAAGCAGGAGGATGACGCACGCGGTAACTCCACAAGTCTGCACCTAGAGTCCACGGCTCGTGCCACCCCAGTTGAATTGGGTATAAAGGGTGACACCAAGCAACGACAAGCAACTAGGTCTTGTAAAAGGAATGCGCGCTATTATGTGCACCGGCTGCATGCATGCCAGTATAAACGGTGGAGGATGGCAAACCTGGAGACAACTGACTAGCCCAATTGCTGTTGTCTCATAAGCACTTGCTCCTCTGGACTCTGCCCCTCCCCTTCCTGGGCCTCAGCTTTATTACCTTCTGGCCCCAGAGCCTCATGGGACATAGAATAAAAGGGGACAGCACCTGACCTAGCTTGTGTGACTACACTTAAACCCTACCAGTGCAAGGCAATTTTTTGGTTGACTATAAAGTTTTATGACATTTTCATAAAGATGAAGACACTGTCTGCAATAAGACATTTGTGTTTAAATGATTGTAAAAATATTTACATGACGTAAGGGACTTCATTATTTAAATATGCTTGGCCCCTAAAGTCCAGATAAGGTAACAACAGCCAACCTGCCAGAATTTTATGAAAAATTCAGTTAGATGACTAGTCACATGAATCATATCTATGACCTCATACTCAGACAGATGCCTCATCTGGCTGAATTAATGTTCAGAGTTCTGCTCATTGTCGTTTGGACTGTCAAGCACGGGAAATGAATGTTACTTTTCCTCTGCTAGCCATTGTTTTTTCAAGCATGTCCATAGCTTCTGTAGGTGAAAACAAACAATCTTTTTAAGGGAATTCACCAGGACAGAGCCATGTGATGTAATAAAGCAGTCTGTATACTTATTCTGAGTCATTGACTTGCTAAGTATTGAAGGATACAGTTAATAATCCAAAACCTGCACCTTTCAAAACAATTGGACAGCTCTCGTATTTCTATTCTGAGAGTTTCTAATTTAGTTCAATGCAGATGCTTAGTTGCTACTACCGTACTAGTAAAAACTATGTAGGACAAGGATCACTATTCCTGTTCAGGAAAGATATGCAATTGTCATTCCCATAGAAATGTAGTAATGTGTACATGCATGTCATGAAATGTCCTGGTAGAATGAACCCCCCCCCCCTGCTGTTTCAGAAGGCACCATCTAATCCACTGCTTTCCTGTCAGTATTGCACTGGATGAGATGGGTCCGGCAGAGATCGGTGCCCCGGCAGGGCATACTTACCGTTTCGTGCTGTCCCGGTGGCTCCGATGTAACAAGGAGGCTGCTGCAGGAGAGCGGCACATCCCCCCATGCCCCCCCCCCCCCTTCCCTGTGGAGTGACGTGACACGGGGAGGCGGCGGGAAATTTGAAGGCATGAAAACAGTTTTCTATGTAGTTTGTCTATGTAGTCATATGTATATATGGTTAGCATGATGACAAACTTACCTAGGATTGGACAAGACAGTCAGAACCCTCTGTATTGCACCCATTTAGGGTCTGCTGCATTACCCTGTGTTCCTCATCATGCACGCTGGCTGACAGCAGAGGGGAGAGACCTTCAGTGTCCCCCTCTGCCCCCCTCCTCCTCCTCGATGTGTGTGAAATTGCCGCAACATGATAAATTGATGGCAAGTATTTACTAGTGACATCTTGTAGCTGAAGTTAATTTTGCAGATTGAGTTGAGATTAAAGCTGGAACACAATAAATATCTGTACAAACAACTTTACTTTATCATGTATACACTACTGTAAAAGTTTATATTGTTTAATGTATACAATTGATGTCACTTGGATAACTGCAAGGAAACATTAATTACTCTGAAAGTTTGCAGTTAGGGGTGTGACATTGGGAATGTAAGTTACTATTTCAAAAAAAATAATATTGGATTTGGGTGTTGGAGATCTGGGGTTGAAAATCAGAATAGGCAAATGTAAAGCAGGGTACAGACGTGGAGATATGGGTCAAATTGATGGCCATTTTGAGCACCCTGCGCGCTCACGGCCATCTATCTGACCCATATAATCTGCCCCATCGCTATTTTCAATTGATGGGGCAGTCCCGCTCCCGCTCAAAAACAGCTTTATACTACATGACCGTAATACGGCCGAAGTCCGAAGCTTTGCCTAGAGACCGCTGGTCTCCAGGCAAAGCTCGGCTGAGCAGGGGAGAGCAGAACTGTCTCTCCCCGGCTCCTCCGTTATCTGACAGCAGCGTAATGACGTCATCATGCCGCTGCAGGGTACATGGGACGGCTCAAATATCAAGCCGTCTGGACCCTGCTTAAGGGTAAAATCTGACAAGAGAAAAGCACTGTTTGACTACTGAGGTATGAGATCTGGGGGTGTTAAACGGTGTTGGGGGTTCAAACGGTGGATGGAGACAGCTAATCAGAGGCTCAATCAAGAATAGGGAGGAGAATCTACCATGCAGGAAGCTGATGCAAAGGGAGACAGTGAGACACTGAGGAAGACCACCATACATAGGGGGCGAGTACCAGAGTACCAAACACCATCTCCTGGTACTCAACTAAGTAGCT
The DNA here is from genome assembly GCA_036250615.1 of Ptychadena robeensis. Taxonomy (NCBI): domain Eukaryota; kingdom Metazoa; phylum Chordata; class Amphibia; order Anura; family Ptychadenidae; genus Ptychadena; species Ptychadena robeensis. Next base: position 68,458,930 of record CM070035.1, on the reverse strand, counting down.
CACTAAAAAAGTACCAAACACCATCTCCTGGTGCTCAAAATTAACTAGTAAGGGGCTTTTTCTGATGGCGGCCCTGCACCCCTTTATACAGGTCTTGACAAACTCAACAAAGTCTTTGAAAATATGGAAAAGATGGACCAATCCTGAGCACCATATTCTACATGAGGCATTGTAAAATAACGTGAATACAAACCAAATAAGACTGTCAGGGATCAAATGATGGTGTCTACAGCAGATTGATGATGCCATTCTCTAAGACTGTATCTAAAACCTAGAATAATTCACTTCCCAGGAACTAAAAATGAAAAGTAAATTTTTTATAATTATAGACTGTTGCGATCAGTTTGTGACACATTCAGTAATCATATGTACTTTCAGTCTCATTCAAAATTTGCACCATATTGTGTTGCATGTAGAGGACTGCTGGAAGCAGTGAATGTCCAAGGTTCGGACCATTGTTCTGCATTGGGCAGCCTATTGAAATTAATGGCTTCCATAACGCAGCACGCTGTAATGAACACACACCCACGCATATGCGCTGCAGCAGCACATATGTGTAAAAGGGCCCTAAAGGAAATCTTCAGTCTGATAACGGCACATTATTTCTTTTGTTGTATGTTGTAGTAGATGGTTGCTCTCATTTCCATCTGTATTTCATTTTTTCTTCAAACCCAGAGCCTGTGTCTCTCATCTGGTTGTGAAACAAATGCAAATGTATATGTAAATAATCATTACCATAGCTGAAGAGCTCACTTTCTCAGCATCCTGAGCTCAGAGTTAAAGAGAACCTTACCATTTCCCATGCAGAGAAAAGTAAAAGATTCACTCATCACCCCCCTGCCTCCCACCCAACGGAGTTTACCTACATTCTTCTCACCCTTTCCAGCTCCTGGGACATAAATCCTGGGATAGAAAGTGCTATATAGGATCCATACTAATTTGTTGAAGCTGCCACAGAACCATTAACTCTTTCCTCACCACCATCAGAAGGCATCTAGCATTGTCATATTGAAGAGGGCGCCATAATTTGTTAGATTATTTGCACTAACACTATATAAAAATAGTTATATGGCTACTTAGTGGTATGAGGCTAATGAGCAAATGACATTCCCATGATTGGAATTGAAAGACTTTGATATGGTTTAAAAAAATGTCCTCATCCAAAACTATGTAAACGAATATATATATCTCAGAAACCACTGAAAGCAGAGACTCGGAATACACCCTCTTGTAAAATATATGAAACAGATAAACGAATGCTTTCTCTATGTGAAACCATACTGGCACAATATGGCCTTTATTGCATGCCTTTAGGTATTTCTATTTCTAACAATAGAGATTTCCAATATTTAATAACACACAGACAATGTATTTGAATGGAAAAATGGAAAAGCTGAGTGAATTATGGCAATCTGTTCTGGATTAGGCTTGACTCAGGAGTGTTTGCACTGTTGTTTTGAAACAATGCCTTCTTCCACATTATGGTTAGTTAAATCATACACCTACCCCTGTTCATCGAAGCTATGCTTTACAATAAAACCTACAAGCTTTAAATAAAATACAGGGAGTGATTTATTAACATTAGGGAATGGTTCCCTAACATCCGGGGTTTACCTTTAATTCTTTTGCTCTGGATATAATAAACATGGAATATGAATGGTTGCTATGCATAATAGATGATTTATATAAACTGGGAGGGGGGCTTATTTATAAAGCAGAGGTTTGGCTTAAGTACAGGATGTAGTTTTAGAGGAGATGCAAAGTGATAAAGCAATTATTGAAACATAACAAATATTAAATTTTTTCCAAATAATTGGGTAAGGAACCTACTTGTGCAGTTTGGCAAACACACAAAATGTGATATTTATTTATTGTATATATTTTGCATATATTTATAGAATGAGATATGGGTGCTTCACAGTTTTATCTCTAGGACAATATAAAGAGTTGTTTTACTTGATATATTGTTCCCTACCTCTTCCACTATGCAACCAATCTGGAGCAGGGAGATAGGAAAGGAAATCACAAATGTCCAGTGATTCATTGGAGCCAGCACAGTCCATAGAACAAGTTATAATATTTCCAAACACAAAATGAGCATTTAACATTTGCATTGTTGGCTAGTTTCACTGCAGTGGCACTTATATGGAACCTTCATACAATGGAAGATATTCCTAGTTAAATATCCACTTTTGTTGTCTCATTCTACCTGATGCAACTGATGCTGAAGAATCCTGCCATGTAGTGGCATTCATATATGTTTAGGTAGGGAAAAATTATTATGTCCTATTTTTGGCACATAATAATATTATATGACAGTATTGGGGAGATACAGTCCATGCTCATATTACCGTATGTACTTGTGTATAAGACAATCTGAATATAAGACTAGGTATTTAACTTTACCGGTAAAGTTAACTACCTATAAGTCTAGTGGAAAATTCAGCAGTTAGGGCACAGAAATATACAGCAAATGTGCTTTCGTTTTGGGATGTCATTATTAGAGATGGTTGTGAAATTTCAACTAGCTGGCCTTAGTGAGTTAAGTTGGCCATAGACGTCTCGGTTTTTCATGCGATTTCTGTGAGATCGACCGATGCGATCGATTGTTCACAAATCAATGCAAAGTGAGCAATCGATCAAAGCGGGGAGAAATCATACAAAAATCGTGCAGGATCGGGCATGTTTGAAAATTTTATCGTTACTGAATCGAAGGACAAAAGACTTGTGTTCGATCAACCCATGGAGACTATATCCCACTTCCATAATTTCCGATCGCATTTTTTTGTGTAGCCGATCTTTAGTTACTTCACCGATCGACCGGTGATAAATCAGCGATTAATCAGATCCCGAAAATGGTGCACATTTTGATCAATGTACGACTTATGATCTAAGATTCAAATGCATGACTCAATCGTTTAAAGAATTGATCTCTGCGAAATTGAGACGTCTATGGCCAGCTTTATTGCATAGCCCCATAGTATCATCATCAAAATAGTTTCGAGATGTAGGAAAAGCCTGTGGGAACATTAAAAAAAGTGTTTCAGGAAAAAGAAATTTTAAAGTGTTGCTCTAGTTCATGTTGTTTTTGCATAAATTAAGTTCAAAGTTAAGTCAACTTGACTTTAGACTTTTGATGCAAAAATTACCTGTGCTAGAACAATAATTTTTTTACATGTTTCTTCTACCCTTCCCTACATCTCCAACCATTTTGAGGAAATGTTTTGGGGCTTTGCAATTAACTTACAAAGTCCGCCCATAAAATTTCTCTGATTTGTCTTATACAAATTGTATGTATGTCTTGTCTTAAGCAGGGAACACAAGCATAGATAGGGGCCAGATCGATGGCCACTTTGAGCGCTGTGCACGCTCACGGCAATCTAACTGGCCCATATCATATGCAGCAATTTCTGTTTTTGAGCTGGATTAATTGGTCAAACAGGGATATTGGACATGACCATAAACCACGGTCGATGTCCATTGCTTTGCATGAAGACCGTGGGGTCTCCATGCAAAGCATCCAGCAAAGCTGTCTCCTCAGCTCCTACAATATTGGGCAGCAGCACAATGACATCATCGTGCTGCTGAAGGGAACCTCGAACGGCTCCTCTATTGAGCCTGATGTTCCCTGCTTTATACTTGAGTATGTATGGTAAGTTGCAATTATAAGTATCAAGATAAAACAAATACATTGGAAGAGCCTTGATCATTTTTGATAGGGTTAGGTTAACAAATTGTATTTGGACAGTTGGAAAACACTGCAATGTCTACATTATTGTGTCCATGACAAATGTGACCACCACTTGCAAGGACTAATATTAATAATTGTGTATCAGTAAATAATTGTGTATCAGTATTTCTGGACTGGGAAGAAGAGTAGATCCTTGAAAGTAGATCCTCCAAATTGTACTGTAATGCAAATACAAATATGATTGATCGTACTCAACTGTCACAGGTAAAGTTACATGTCTCAGATATCTTTTCACCTAAGATACCTGAAAGTGTTTCTTTGAATTAATCTCCATACATGATCTTTGGGGTTTTTTTTAATAGAGGGGATGTTTCACTCAATAAAGACATAGCACTTAAAGGACCGTGCTGACCCCACCCTGACTCCCCCCAAGTCCTAGTAACAGCAAAATGTGAGTCAAATAAACAAAGTACTTGAAGAAAGAAAGGGAAACATTCTAAGAGCAAAGGAGGTTGACCGTTATTTAGTTTTATAACCCATGCACAGACAAAGTGCTGCAAACAAAGAGTAATGTGGCTCTGAGCAGACTGAACGTTTCATTCCGCTGCTCTCATGTGGTTTTCATTATACCTTTAATATGGCTTGTTTAAGGTTATTTGCACTATTTATTTGTGTATGAATGCCTATAGCTTTGTACTTTTTATGGTTAATATAACTATTTATTTGTTTATATAAACTTTTAATTATAATACTATCTTTTTGTGTATTTTTGTAAATATAGTTTATAATCAACTTTCATAGTAATTTAACTATTCAATTAAAAGTGCGGAACTATACTTTAAGTATAAAGATGTCTTGAATTATTAAACTTTGTTTTTTAAAGAGTCGACTGTATGTGTTCGTTTCTAAACATAGAAGAGACAGATCCACAGCGGAGAACAAAGGATTTTTACATTGATCAATGTTTATTAGCGTATAGGGTACTTTTTTTATCACATCCATTTGTTTCTCAAGCGATTATGTGTTATTGTATTTGTAATGGTAAACTGAGTAGAAGTCATCCTTAATGGACTGTTTTTGAGAATCGTACTGCACAGAACAAAGTAATATGATCAGTTAGTACAACCTTGTCTTCTGTGTAAATAGCCCAAGGCTAGCAGCACAATATATGTACATATTTATCAAAGACTTGATGTTTCTATGATGAAAGGGCAATCCTGAATATTTTTTATATATATTTAATTACTGAATGTCTTTGCCTGCTGCTTTTTCTATATAGATAGTCCCCATTGCCCACTAATGTCTTAAACCTTGTACACTAACTAAATTATTAGAAAAAATAACAGTTTCTGCCATATAACATTAAGAGTAAGCCATTCTATAGCTTATGTACTTATGGAGATTTCCAGAACTACTTTAGGGAAAACTCAACGTTATTCAGTCAAAGTAACCTAAATGAATTGTATTATATATAGTACACATTGACTGCCAAATGATTCATTTCCCCAGACATTTTTTTCCCTATTGCACTGAGCTCACATCGAATGCTATGCGTATGATCAGTAAGTGTTCCTATGAGATTTATATAGAAGAAGTGCTTTACTAATGTTGCTTTTTTCAGCTCTGCATATAGATTTTAATCTTAGATAGCCATGATTTTGCTGTATATTTTTTTCCAGTAATAAAAATGGAAGCTTATGCTCATTAGATCTTAGTCTAAATAGTACACGGTCCAATAAAAAAGACGCTTGTAGTAACTGGGAAGATTATGAGCCATAAACCATTAAAACGGGCATTGTGTACCAATTAAAATCTACAAAAATTTTCCAAAAAGCTGAAAAGTTTCTATAGTTTCACTGTAAAAATTATTTACAAAAGGAAATGACTGGACAAGTCACATCAATGATCTTTTCATAGCAGAAATGTTCAGCAATAACACCATGAAAAACCCTATGACAGCAAATTATCATTTTCTCTCTGTTCATTGTTTGTTACATCTTTCTCCATGCTGCTCCTATAAATAATAAAATAAATAAATGCACCCTGCTGTGCTGTTATTCCATCAAATAGTGTATCCACAGGAAAACCAAAATGGCTAAATCATTAAAGCACAACTAAAGGATCCTGTATGACAATCTAAATAAATACCAAATGCAGGAACTATATGCACAAGCCATCTTAAGAAAACTAAAATACCCCTTACCAGCCCTCATTAAGCTCCTGGGCATTTCGCTCGAAGCACGCTTTTTATAAAATTCCCCACCCTCCCTCCTTCCCTCCTTCCCCCTTTACATCACTAGCATCATAAATGTCCCAGGGATGTGAGGACAAAAAACAACATGGTCTCCTTAACATGGAGGTCAATGGCACCCCCACCTCTCCAGTGTCATTGATGATGCAAAAAAAGGGGCAGACCCGAAAACGGCAAGTCTGCAGATATTCAGAATCCCTGTGGGCTTGCTGGTAGTAGGTGAGTATCCCCAAGTGTAGCTCGAGGTGAGCTTGAGATTTGATGGGTGAGTAAGCTACACTGGGGGCAAATGCTCAGGAGGTTAAGAAGTGGGTAGCACTATGTGCTACAAACTTGTAAGGGCCCTTTCACACTAGTCAAATTTGCGTTGAAGTACCGCAATGCAGTGCAGCTTGCATAAACACAAGGTACACAGGTTTCTATAGGAAGATTCTCTTGGAACTTACTTACAATATAGGACATGGAGCTAATAGGTGTAGGGACAAACACATATAATAGCTTAGCCACCATCTCAAAGCAAAAACATACACATACCCCACTGACTCCAGCCTCGGCTGGTCAAGTGAAGGCGTGGCCCAAGAGATTTGGGTGGCAGAGAAGGATAAAACTCTACAGAATATTGCACAGGCATCTGTATTATATTATTAAAATTCACATCCACGTCTACAATCAAGTAATCACTACTCGGCCAGCTCCCCAACTGGTCCTGGTGTTGGGCACCATGGGCAGGATAGGGGAGGTGTCGAGACTGATATTGGAGCAGTCTTACCCCGTATGGGTAATGATCCTATCATGTATACGTTGAATACTTACCACTTATGTTCTGATCCATGATCTTCAATTATAGATAACCTGTGCAGATAATATCTAAACACAAGCCGTTGTGTGTGCATTCCTCCTGATGAGTCCCATATAAGGGGCCGAAACGTGTCGAGGACAGACTTGCACCTCCTCGGGATGTACCATCTTTTTTGCTTTGAGCTGAAATGCTCCCACCTTCCACCATGAGGATCAAGTCATAATTGGTGGAATTAACCTTGCGTACTCTGCTTTTTAGGCTAAATAGTGATAACTTGATTTTGGATTGTGGATTGTGGTCCCAGACGGACTCACCCATATACGGAGGGCTCTTTATAGAGCAGTGACTGTGACAATTTTGTGGATGTGAATTTTATTAATATAATAAAGATACCTGTGCAATATTCTGTAGGATTTTATCCTTCTCTGACACCCAAATCTCTTAAGGCTAGCCACCCCAAAATCATGGCCGTGGCACCAATAAAATGAAAGAGCTCCAAATCAGGAATGAAAATCCCACTGAAGTAAAGCTTAGCCTTCAGGAAAGTACCGACTCTGCTCCTCTTTTCGGTGATACAACACATAGTGTTTCCAACTGTAGTTAAACTTTAACAAAACTTTAAAAAAAATACATCTAAAAAACTGAAATAGCTATAGCGCATAATTACGTATAGTTCATAATTACTTACACATTTACTTTTTTATTGTTGGATATATCTAAGAAAAGTAAAACCTAAATGTAGTCCGCACCACTTGATGATCCCATTTCATAGTTTGGACATGCAAAATCAAATATTATTTCATTTTCTGGAAAAATGTATCTATAAATAGGAATTTATCTTATGCCCCTTGGTTACAAGTACCTAAGTATCAGAGGTCTTACTCAGGGTTAACTCATCTAGCAGTTCAAATGCATATGGTATATTTGAGGAGAATCACTACCCATAACTCTTTAATTCGCTACCCATTCATTATTCTAGTCTCTAAACTAAAATCTTTCCAAACTATACAACACACCAACTATACAACTATATTAGCATCACAGCACACCATTATTTATATTTTTACCTCCAGTATTTCCTTAACAAACACTTTTAAGAGTAACATTTCCATTAGAGAAATAAAGAACTCTAAACATTGGTCCCATAGTAAATGACAGGTAGTTAATGCGCTCATTCAACAAAAAAACTGTAATGGACTGAATGTTTTAAAGTTGGCATGATATAGATCCCAGAAATATGAGAGTATATGTATATATAATATTTTTTTTTTAGCTTTTTCATTTTAGTCTACATCATTACTTGCTTTTAAGCTGTCTGATTGGTCTTCCTGCCCTACTCCATAGTAGCCATAGTTTCCATGTGCTACACTGATGATAGCTAACACACCTGAAACAGCTGCATGCAGTTTGAAATGAATGGCTCCCTACTATAATTCCATGTCTGACTCTGACTATTCTAGCAATTCTGGACGCTAAGTTAGCCAGAGGGCAAAAAGAGATGACTGCTCGCTATGCTTAAATGATGAATAGGCCTTTTATTTTTTGGACTTGTAATAGAAGTGAGACATGATGTGTTTTACACTGCATTAGCAGAGGGTCTATCAGTACCTTTAAGCCCACCTCATCATGACCTGTCTGGTTATGCTAATTACATTTTAATAAAAGACAACTCCATGAACAGTTCCTAAAACACATGTTGAGATCATGATAATTTACTTTGCTTTTGCAGCTATTAACTTTTTGCATACATGAGGACATTTATTATAAACAAAACAGGGAGGAAACTCATACAATAGTGTAAATATAAAACCAAGAATAGTAGAGGAAAGGAAAAATGGAATGACTCCTACAAAGTTTTATTGCAGGCAATTGTAATGATCATTAAAAATGCATGTTGATGCACTGATCAAAAATCAAAATCAAGCATCAAAGCTAGGTTGGGGCATAACTTTGATAGCTCAACCATTGCATTCACCTGGAATGTTAAGCCCAAAAAGACCGTAAGACATGGAAAGAGTTACTATAATGCAATAATAATAAAACAAGTTGTCTGGCTCATAATAAGAAACACTCTGTACTCTACCACGGTAAATTCACTAGGAATAAAACAAAAAGGCTTCACTGCAAAGTCAATGGACCCTGTAGTACTTTCCTTTCAGGCAGTCTGACAATAATGGTCATATAATGCGTTTGGGTTGTGCAATGTACTAGCCCTACATACGATATTTATTATTCACATGACTGCAAAGCCCTAAAATGCTTTGTGAGTGTTTTTCTGTAGCATTCTGAAATGCAGAAACCTTATGTTTGCACCTGTTTAAAGGAGAACCATGCATGGAAGGTCATGTCATATAACAAGCATTGCCTTCATCACCTTTGTGTCACAGACATCTTAAAATGTTATATGATGTGAAATCCAAATATATGGACTAAGTGACACAGACAGTATACAGTCATGGAATCATGCCATTGCAGCTAACTCAAAGGGACTTTTGACAAGTCTTACATTGGTAACTTAAGATGCCAAATTGCAATGCTTAATGTTGGACATGAAAATACATAATGCTTGGCAGGTTTTCTAGTTGCCTTTGTTGGTATCACATGACATGATGGAAGGGTGCTCCCAGATCCAAAATACTGTATGATAATGTGATCTACTAATGAATGTGCTGGAGATACATTTTTATTACTAGCGAGATATAATTTCAATTTATACTTACCTATCACCACAAACTGAACATAGAATATATAGCTATGATAAAATCAGTTTATGGACTGAGCAATAATAGTAAGCTTTGTCTGGTTATTACGACTCTATGTTATCAGTGGGAAGTTTTCTTCCCATTGCTTATTCTCATTACCCTGATTATGAAGTTCACACAGAAACATTAAAAGTCTGACTATTCAAACCTGTATAATAAAGAAGATTGTTGCTTTAAGCAGTTCCATTGACATGGTCCTGAAATACCATTATAAAAATGTTAATTTTAAAGGCATTCAAACGGTTGTTACATTTTAAACTCTGTAAGCAAGGGTGCCTACGCCTTTGTGGCTTGCGAGCTACTTTAAAAAGGTCAAAATGATCTACAACAGAAATTGTATAATGGTATATAGAACATATATTAATTTATTCATATATATCTTGAGTATACTGAGTGTTCTAAATTTATGAGTTCTATGTCCAAGAGGTAGCTTTGTCAACATGCTATCTATTGACAAGCAGCTATTAGTTTAAGTCACAGTTTCTGTGATAACTCCTTTATGTGAAATACAGTAATACTATATATTCAGCTCAGGGGAACATACGACTGCACAAGGGCCCAGCTACTACCTTTACCTTTTTTGTCCCATGAGAACCCTGAACTGTTTAACCAGAGGAAGAAGCAATGGTGTTACTTGCAAAACTGTAGATGCTACAACCAAGAACAGCGCTATGTATTTGTTTTCTGCCCGCCAGGGGTTATACTGTGTCAGCCTCTAGTCCAGCAGTCCTCAACTTGTGGGTCAGGACCCCCCAGGGGTCATCCCATCCCTTGAAAGCACTAATGCCCCCAAGCGGGTGGGAAGTTAGGAGGGAGTGTAATGCCTCCTTCCTCCCAACTTCACAAGCAGGGTGGTAAACTAGGACGGGACATCACACTTACCTCATGGTGCCGGAAGTGACATTGCGGAGTGTCCGGTATTTAAAATGTGAAGTGACACTCCACACTGGCACATCTGCGTTCTAAATACAGCAAGTAGCACTTGGTGCCGTCACTTCTGGGGTTGCAGATTTAAAAAGGTTGAAAACCACTACTCTAGGCCTTATACAGTGTACCCAGCAGCATGTGCTGCGGTTTCCTTCTCATTAGTTCTATTAAGATGTGCTCAAGCCGTCTCTAATAGTATGTGCCACATTTATTTAACCTCCCTAGCACACTGCTGAGGTCCAGATTTCTGTACCAAAAGTGCACCATAGACTTCAATGGTAAATTTTTCTTTATGTTGTAGGCCTTTAACTTCCCCAAATATGTCCACACAATGGTCTTATAGACATCCTGAATATAATAATGTTTGAAACAAACAATTATGTGCCCATTTGCAGTTAACCATTTCTAACCTGGTGTGATGGATGTGGTAAATGCACACCAGGGAAGAGAGGGTTAACTGCAAATGGGCACATTTGGGGCACCAGAGACTTTATTTTGGCAAGATTTAGTACATAGCAGCACATTGAAAGCAGTTTTCTACATAGAAAACTGATTTTGTGCTATTCACTTTAAAATTTCCCGTCGCCTCCCTGATGTGACGTCATCACGTCACTCAGAGGGGGGGGGGGTGAGCCGCGCTCCAGCAGCCAGCGTGTCACATCGGGGACACCAGGACAGCGCAAAACAGTAAGTATGCGCTGTCGGTGCCCTGATCTTCACTGGACAGCACCATCTCGTCCAGTGCGATAGTGGGAGTAGCAGCGCTGATGGTGCCGTCCCTAACGCTTGGGTGGTTAATATAAATATTAATTAATTAAATTAATTTTTTTTATTTATAGGTGATTTAAATAATATGCAATTGTACAATAAGGCATGGGAGATTTGGGCTTATAATGATCACAGATATATTGGCCTTGAAAGCTCATCACTTGTTGAATTAAATTCCCAATATATTTAATATGCTATACATTGAAAAGCTGTCGCTCATAGGGCTCCCTAATTTTGATCTAGACACACAAAGTAAGTTTGGGTCAAGGTGAAGGGAGAATGCAGCTATCTTGTCATATATCTTTTTTATGTCAATATTTTATTTTCTGCAAGTTATGTTTGTTTTTATGCTCATGGCAGGCAACACCGAAAAACCTAGATTCTGAGGGAGTAGGTTACTGAAATATGGTTATAACAATGATTAAGTTACTTCAAGACTTTATGATCATAATTTTTTCTGGGTCCAGCCTACACAACTCTAAAGTATGACTGCTTATAGAGAATTCTTTCCTTCACCTTAAATTCCTGGATCATCAAACTCTATATAGAACTTTATGTTGCCAAGCAAACATTACATAAATAGAACTGAATTTAAACAATAGTATGAAAGCAAATGCATCTAATGTTATTAACTTTATTAAACATGTTAATTCTACTGTTTTTCTTGGAAAATGTGTTCCAGTCTACAGGTTAATAAGTTCAACCTTTGCTAAACCGCAGCGTGGATTTAGAGCGCAGTTATTGTTAGGGCATTTATTTTGTGAAGGGAAATATTACTTATTTATAAAGAAAGAAATGTGGTCAGAAGTCTAAAGTCCAGGCTGATTGCCCTCTATAGCATTCCTTTCCCTCCCATACACCTCCAGCTGTGCACACGCACACTGCAACCAAACAGACCATAAATTCAAGAGCACAAATTACAAAAACATGTAACTTGGAATACCAGGAAACAGGCATAATAACTCCATCACAATCCACAGTCGCCATTTGTTATTTCATTTGCTTTCCACTCTGAGAACAAAACATAATGTACAATTCATCAAACTGGGAATACCAACAGTTTTGTAGTATATTGTTCGAAGATTCCGTACAATCATACTCTATATCTGGTATGCTGACTTTTCATTGGACTGATTCATGGCCAGAGGATGTTTACAGCAAATATCACTGGTGCAACACATGTTCTGTTTAATAACATATAATGGCTTATCCTACTTCCAAGATATACCTACAAGGCATTTTAGCCATGATACCTGTTATCACCATAACACATAAAATTTAAAAATCCTATTCTTACCCTAAAATAACAGGATGCCAACTTGGGTAGAGGGAGGTGTTTTAGACACTTTTCCTTAATGTGGGAAAGGAAAAGGCCACAAGTGTCCTGTGCCCATTTAAATTAAGCTGGTCACTGAAAGTAATCATAACTTTTTATGGATCCATAGTTATTGCTGCTCAGTATGGTTATCTTTTCAGCCAGAGCTGTGAGATTAAGAACAGTTGCTCCGAGCACAGGACAAGGTGATTGCTCAGAAGGAATAAAATAAGTTTTAATAAATAATAAATAAATAAAATAAGTTTTAGAATTTATTTAACAAAAAAGTATTGGCTTAGGTTTAGAGATTAGACATTTTATGGTTATTATTACAGCTAGGGTTTGATAGGACAAAAATCCAATTGCAGCATGAGTAAAATAAAAAACTAGAAGTTTCATAAAGTCCTCAAAATGAAAAAGAAATATGTTTCTCCAGTAATGTGGGGTCTCGCCTCTTTTAATTGAAATAACTCCCAGACCCAATAAAAAAATTTCTGTGACCCCCGAAAGCCAAGTTCCTCATTTTGAGTGGGGTTTCTTCCATATTTTTACTGCCAAAATTTTTTGACCATTCTATGGATATCACCCAGGATTACAGTCATTTTAGATTTTCAAAAGTAGTGCCCAATCATTAGAATGTACTGTACACATGTATTTTTTGTGACATATTGTGAGTGTGCCTGTTGTATTAAGAAAAAACTTCTGATATAAATGGTAAATAGTTTAAGTTCCATGGAATGTGCAGAGGTATTCTTAGAGCACATCTAAAGTTAAAGCACTAGACAGGGGCATAGCTAGAACTCACTGGACCCCATAGCAAAAAGTCTATACTGGTGCGGCCGGGCGTCCTGGATCTGAGGGGCATCCCGCGACGCACAGGATACACATACCACGCCCATTGGTAAACATTGTGACGCGTTCGAACCGTGCCCGATATGTTTTCGCCCACGGTTTGCCAAAAGTAAGTATAGGACGTAGTATTGCCAATAAAGTGAATACCACACCCTATAACCCCTGAAAACTGTAGGGGGTGCTAGCAACTCCTCTCCAAATACACAACTCCTTTCCTTCAGACTGAAGCTGTGGAGCAGAGGAAGATACTGTCACTGTCAGACAGTCTCTTGAGAGGCTGTCTAACAGTGACAATATGGCTACCAACATGCACCTCCCCCATACACAACTGTTGGAAGCAGAGGAGTCTGCAGTCCGGGTAACCCAGCTGCCCTGTCGATCGGGCAGCCTGGAATGGCCCCCGCCGGGCCCCCCTAGCTTCTCCCTAGATTGCCCCCTGTCCCGCCCCCTGAAAGCAACCCTGACTGTATCTTCCCTCCTTATCTGACTTCTGCTCCCGCTCTGCTGTTGAGTGAGAGGAGAAGGGGAGTGAGAGGAGGAGGAGAAAGAGGAGGGGGGAAGCTTCCATCCAGCCGGGAGCAGGCAGGTGGAAAAGTAGTCCTATTTTCACCTGCTCGCTTCTGACTTCAGCCTCGCTGGCCGACGTCAGGGGTTCGGCTGGTAAAGGGGGGGCATTGTCGTCATGGGCCCCATAGTGCTGCTATGGAAGCTATGGTGATCCCTACACAACTGGCGCTAGAAATTATGAATGGCTCACATATTAAAAAAAGCCATTTTACCGTATAAAATTGGTTTGTTATTCAGGAGGCTGCCTCTGGTTCTCTTATGCTTCTTTCACTTCTTTCCATAATTACCTCTGGCCCTCTATGATGATGCCACCTAAAGGGGGCATGTTTAATTTTATTTCTCTCTAAATGTGGTAAATTGTGTACTTAGGGGTACCATGAGAAGGCAGATTTGTGTCAGATTTCAGGACTTTGATCCAGATGAAAGTTAAGATAAGTTTAAAAACTTGTTCTATCTAATTTAAAAAAGATTTTGCTAAATAGCGATAAAGATGTAACAACAATTTTATGACAAATCACACTAGAACAACAACGTCGAGAATTTTGGCAGGATGATCAGAAAGCCAATTGGTGGTGGTCTGAAATAGCTATGATGCCTGCTTCTCTTGATGTGCCCTCTGTGTGATGAGGTAGGTGTTAGCATGCACAGATACATATACAGTATATTATGTGTGTTCAGCAGTTTAAAGTGATAGTATGTTCTCACCACATGTGTATGACTCAATACATTTGTAGAGCCATTTAGAGAGCTAGTAACTCTTCTCACTCATATGTGTTATGTGCAGGTATGGATGGATACATGAAGTGTATAGAGATCTGAAAAAATGTTCAGGTGCCAGCAAATATTTCATCTATTTGATGATGCAAGTATTTAACACATACTCCCTAATAATACTTATACGTTTATGTATGTACAAACTCATGTAAATCTTTTAAGTTCATTAATATAGTGCTTCAAAGCCATTACCATATTTACAGAGATTGCAATTGCCATGGGACATCTACTTCTGGGACTATAAAAATGAACACAACCATTCTTGTCTGTGATGGCACTGGTTTAACCCCTTCTGATATTTCACCAAGTCTGCTCTAGCTGATATCCCAGGGAGTTGAAAGCCTCACAAAAATATGCAAAACATTGGTTGCCTTGACAACCAGTATTACACATCCTTGTGTTCATTTAGTTGGTAAAACACTGTACATAACATTTTGTCACACCTAATTTTTATGCTTTAATTAAAAAGATGATTGAAGACCATTTTAGAAGATCTGAGACATTACTGAAAAAAAATCTGAATGAGGTGCTACATATACAAATAGGAAGTGTGGGCTAACATTGATGCTAGTAGAGCAAGCTTCTTAATCCAATGAATTAAACTAGCCTATATCCTAAAATAAGACAAGCTGGACCACGCAACAACACAAACAGAAATAAATTACATGATTAAGAAACATGCTTATTATCATCTATGCAGGTTCAAGCATTGGCATCCATGGTCTTTTATCGTTATCAGTAGTAAAGATGTGATGGTATAGTGCCATTCTTGATCAACAGGTGAATTTTATCTCCAACCATGACCAGTTCAGTATTGGCTTCACTATCCTCTCCAGCACTCTTAAGTGGGTTTGCCAGTTATTGTTCAACCAAGCTGATTCATTTTTCAAAGAGGAATTAAAAATGCAAAGAATACAAGTGTCCTGTAGCGAAAGACATGTAATAACAAAAGAAAAATAGATTATCTTTAGAATATTGAATTAACATTTTCCTTTTTTATAGTCAACACTTTGAAGATTAGGTAGAGAAAAGGAAAAGACAGCGTTTGTCGCCAAGCGTGGATGAAATGAAAGGATCAAAGAAAAGTTCTGCCGGAGGGTCCTTGCATGTATACATACATGACTTGCAAATTCTATCAAATTCTGCCAGCAACTAAGAGTAACTAGTACCATTTTCCTCTTATTTATTTATTTATTATCATTGGTACAGTAAGGGCTCAAACTACCAATTAGTGCAACCAATCTGCGAACGCCACATGAGCCATCCGCCAGTTAGTTTTCAGGCTTTCGCCTGATATACCTGTTATTTAAACGACCCCTGAGCTACTGCACAAGTTTGCAGGCGCTCGTAGAAATGAGCACCTGGTTGTTTTCGACAGTGTTAATGTAGCCTAACTGAATTTTTTCATTTACACAGAATAATTAGTCAGTCAAAGTTCTTGAACACTAGGGGTGGGTGGAGGAAACAGTTAGAAGGTGGAGGAAAAGTGGTCTGTGCTTCATGTATAAGACATTTAGTAAATAATAAGCTACAAGAAAGACTGGAAAAGCAGTGAAGAGTTTAGAAATCCAGAGGTGGATAGTTAAAAATAAAAATTTATCCGAATAAGTTACCTACATTATAAACCACGTGACAAAATGATCTATGGATTCAGCTATTAAAGTCAAATTAAAGTAAATTCAATCATCTTCCCACTCCCTCTACCAGCCTTTCCACTTTTAAGCCTTACTGTTGGATCCTTAATGTATTACACTGTCTAACTGAGCACAGGGGAAGCTTAGAAGATGGAAAGGGATAAGGATAAGCTTAGTTTGTACATGTATAAGGGGGATTTGAAGCTAACAACAGGTGTCCGTATCTAGGAAATCCTCTCCTGCAATGCAAGCAGGTAAGCAGACAGGTTTTAGAAGTGCTTCAGATCACTAATTCTTGAGCATGAATGTACAGTATAAGGTACAGAAATTGTCAAATCAACAAAATAAGCAATGAAAACAATGTGTAATAACATAATTGAACAAAAGATAAATTAAATATAAGTAATAATGTATAGAAGACTTTCTATAGGCCTAAATATGTGGTGTAAATTAATATACTTAATGACAACAATATTTTTATATAACATATTTACTGTGAGTGTGTGTCTGTATTAAAACACAGGAGATTGTAATATACTTTAATGTTTGTATGAACATCAGTAATCCCAAACCACACTAAGGATTAGCAACCTGCTCCAGCCATGCCGGCGTCAGTGTCCTGAGGGCTTCTCACTGGTTCCAGCTACCTGACGTCAGTGAGGTGGTGGATTGCTCTCGCTATTCGCCTTTATGTCAATATTGCATAGGTGTCCCAGGCACTAACATGCAGGGGGGACCAAAGTGGGCATGAAATACAATCTGCTTGCATGGTACTCGGTTGTACCGCATTGAGATACCATTTTTAGAAATAATTGGACCTCCAGTGGCTTTAAAAATCTCCCCAAGTTCAAGAAAACATTATTTCAATTCTGTATATATATATATGTGTATATATAGCTATTAATGTTCATCTCTCTTTCCATTTTCATTATTACTTACTGAAAGTAATGGTCATATATTGCTCCAACCTCAAAAATCTTCTTTTTGATTGTTTCAGAGCTTGGTCTTTCTTAAGATGTCCACCTCAATACCACCATGGCTGGCTAGTAAGAATAATGGATCAGCAGTTCTTTGATGGACCTACTTTGTGGAATTAGTACAGTATGCGAATCTACTACTTACAGCTATGCCCAGATGAAAAATCGAATCCCTGGGGAACAAAGTCATTGTCAGGCTTTGATTGGATATTATTGTGCTGACTATTGGTTATTGTACTACCTGGAAAAGATTATTTAAATTGGGCTAATTATGTTGGCTATCATTGTTTTGGGCAGTGCTATAGTGCTTTGTTGCCCAATCTCTTATGTTCCCCAACCTGTTAGGTTGTAAGCCTGAATGGACAGGGTCCTCAACTCATCCTGTGTTTCAACCTGTATGTGTTATCGTATGCATTGTGTTGTGTTGCATTTCAACACTAATTTAATGAACATCGCTGTGTAATATTTATATGAATAAAAATTTATAATAATGAAAAACAATAGTGGTGCTGGTTGGGGGTTTCTCTGTTGGGGGTTAAGATTGCTGGTCCTGTCACTTGCCCGGAATTATCATGATGCCTGCCTTTGGTCATACTTACTTTTATGACCACATTCATTTTTAGGACTTTAAGCTTTTGCCTCCCTTCCCACCAGATTTTCTTAAGAGGTCAAAACATTAACTTTTGCTCAATCAACATTCAACTCAATCGAATTGTGCACTTCATCTGTTTCATCTGTTAACTGAATATTCATCAATTGCACAAAGGTAAAACGGTGGATTGTGCTAAATTTTATCCTTAATTTCTATTACATATGATTTCCTAATAAACTTAAACAATCAATCAATCTTCTAAGTCAATCAAACCACATATATCCACATTAAGGGATAGTTTCACCAGGAAAATTTGTGATTATTTGTCAATTCTCATGAATATTTATGACTTGATTGGAGAAGAATCACACATTGAGGGAATTTAGACATAAATTATTACAAATTTGTCATTTGTAAATATTGTAATAACATTGTAATTGGCCTTCTAGTGGTCAATCTTATTTAAAAGAAAACCATATAGGGTCTCCTTATCTGGGAGACCCCTGCCCTAAAAATTACAATAAAAATACTAAGCCATTATAACATTTTAAGCAAAACTAAATATTTATAAGTAGGAACAGCATTTCATGGAGTATTGGTGGGGCACAGGGGTGACATCATTACTTTCAAGTAATAGATGGAAGCAGGGGGTCTTAGTGGTATTTTACATGTTATTGGGCTTTTTTTTCTAATAGTTGAATACTATTATTATGAAACAGTTAATATGTTTGTGAGTCATTTGTTTTTCACACCAATTATTTCTGCCAGAATGACCATAACCATTCATGAAGAAAAGCACATAGAGGTGTGTGTACATGCATGTGTAAAATTTCACTTTAATATGAAAGAACACCGCAATAAGATTGGAACTGTCTCCATTAGACAGTTAAAATCGTAATAATTCTTCTATGTTTCATAATGTAACTTCACTGTGTCAGCTTATCCTTAGCATATATAGGTCAATAGGAGCAAGAGTTTAATTATGAATTTGTGTCAAGGATATTCAATCAACGAAATGACACTTTCCAAGCAATCTACAATTCTAAGTAACTTGTACATGTTTCCATGTATGAAAGCTGAACACTCAGCTAGTTTCATTTAACACTTTTTTTTTCTTACAGACTCTGTTACCTAGTCACCCCATAGCATTCACACTGTGGAAACATACATATGTAAGTTGGATCAACTTTCACGAGAGTGCAGTCTATAAATTCATTAGGAATGACATAACTTCCTAGTGAATATTAATGTGTCTCAAAATGGTTTCCTTCACTATATGTAGGTAAAAGGCCGTTAATAATGATTAGTATTTATTTATAAAGCCTCATTGTATTAACTTCCTAATGAACAGCTTGAAGTCTGTTTAAAACACAAGATCATCATTCTCACTTAAGTTAAGACAAGTTTTTTTTCATTCAAGGCAGTTAAATATATTTTTTATCAGTTTGATTAAAGTTTCATATACAGTAGCTATTACCTAAGGTTCATTACAACCAACATTTTTATAAAATAATATTAAATAGTAACTTAAACGTACGTATATATTGTCATTTATATGCGTAATATACATGAGTACGTAAATATAATGGTAAAATACTTCATGTGCTTTTTATACATGTACATCAAAGGCATGGTACACAGTTATTTTTTTTACTTCTGGCTTCTATCCATTCAAATCTGAAATGAATCTGAATACATTTTGTAGGCAATTGATAGCTGGTTGTAGACCAGATATACTAAAAATCCATATACAAATACTTTATAGTAAAATATCTTTTGAACTCTGATAATGTTCCTATAATGCTCAACATTTGGCAATAAGTGGTCATACCACAATCATGGGTCTTAAATGACAAGAAGGGCAGCACATATATTGCTGTGAACTAGTTGGGTGTCTTGGTTTCTCCAGTAAAGTTTGCTTTAACCAAGATTTAGACGGATATACAAAGAACTATAATGAAAGCAAGATTCATCAGAAGGTTACCCAAACCCCCCAGGAAGGTCATGTAACCTCTGACAGGAGCTGACCCCATTAGGACAGATGTAGACCTTCCAGGAGTGCATACCAAATACTGCCCAGAGACACAATAGCAACTTTACTTACTGGGAACCTTTTATAACATGGAATATTGATTATGACAATTTACTACAATAAACCCCCATATTACCAGGATTTTTTTATCATTATTTATTTAAGGGGCCAAATTTGCCAATGCTGGTTTTTACTGCAATCAGAGGTTAATTGAAGATTTTTTTCAACTTCTGGTATGGAAGAAAGGTTGTCACCCCAGGTCTCTAGGTCAGGAAGTGAAGGAAATTCTCAGCTAGAGGTAAAAGGCTTGATTCAAATCAAGAAGGAGAATGCTAGAAATGGTAAGGGTGATTTGTTGTATGCATTTCTGTATTGGATAGACGTTTCCCTTACCTCCAGTTTGGTGAAATACTGTCACCAAAACAATAAGGGTAAAGCTAACTTAGGGGTAGCAGCAACAACCAGGATAGGGTTCTAGCCTTCTAATCTATCCAACACAGTTGGGTAAACTGCAATAAATCAGAAATGTATTTGAGTACAAATTGTCTGGCTGCAGTAAACTAAAACCTAATTCGTTATTAAAGGTTGCTCTTCAAGCTACTTCATTTACATGTCAAAGAGAAGTAAGTTGACAGTAACGTGCAGAGATGACCAAACAGTAGGGAGGTTAAGAAAACAGCAATACATCAGGGCATATTATTTAAAAAATATTTGGCTATAATAAACTGAAATCTGATCTGATAAGAACTTTAGGACACCTATACTTCACTTTTTCATGTATACTGTAAAAGTTAAATGTTTTAGATTGGAAAAAATCTTTCAGTTTTTATTGTTAAATTTATGCAATTTATGTCACTTGGATAACCTCAGTCTTCTAAAGGCCCCCATACACGTGTCGGATTCCCACCGGATTCCGGCACGATCGATTCCGGGCGCGTGCACGCGAAACGATCGTGCCGGAAATTGGCTGATTGATCGGAGCTCCGATTCCCGCTGAGATCGCCGGAATCGATCAGGTGAGTGATCAATTGGCCATGGAATCCGACACGTGTATGGCTAGCTTTAGGGTGTTGGAGATCTGGTGGTTAAAAGTCAGAGTAGGCATATGTATGGGTAAAATCTGACAAGAGAAAAGCACTGTGTGACAGCTGGAATATGACTATGAAAGTGTGACATTTGGACTGCAGGTAGTCTCAGGGGTTAGTTACTAAGCCTAAAAATTTCAGGGTTGTACTACTGAGGTATGAGATCTGGGGGTTCAAACAGTCTTGTACTGTGAGAGTTATATGTGGCCCAAAGCCAGCTGGTGATTTGTGGATGGAGACAGATAATCGGAGGATCAATCGGGAACAGGGAGGTCCATCTGCAGCAGAATTTACCATGAAGGAGGCTGACGCAGAGGATAGTGAGGAAGACCACCCTTCATATGGGTTGAGTACCAAACACCATCTCCTGGTACTCATCTGAGGAGCTCACTAAGAAAGTTATGTGCACCCCTGCATATAACGTAACTGCAACACAGTCAAAAATGTAATCTGTCTGCCTATGTTTTGTAGCAAAGCTGATTAAAATTCAGGAAAGCAGAGAAATACATATCCATTGGTAGATGAAAGTTAGCTCCCATATATGTGTTTCAACCATGTCGTTAAATCAGTGCCTCAATGTTCGCCTTCAAGATCTGATCTTTGCACCAGCTATATGAATATGCAATATGATATAAACACAGAATTTTAAGTTTGTATACTTTGAAATCCATTACTCGTACAACCAAACACACACACACACATACTGCATTCGCATATGTTCCAAGGCCGGCAAACACAGACAAAGATCTTTCATAATAAGCTTGATAGTGCTAAATGTTCTGTGCTGTGTACTCCAGAGCTTATGGAAATTGTTTGCTGAGTCTGCTAATGTTTTCCATATGACAGAGAAATCAAATGAAGCTGATCCCAGCAGAACATACACAAATGTGCTAGCTCTGTGCCCATGCCAGACAGAGATACAGCCTCTCAGATCTGCACATTCCCTCCACCTAATACTGAAGGAATGTTATCATGCATAAATCTGCCTCAAATCACAACCTTCTCTGCTGTTCCACAATGCTTTGTTACAGTTTTATCAAGCCATTGTAATAAAACATGTAAAACGAAAAACGATGTCCGTGTGCTAATGATTTGGCGTCTTGTTTCGTGGATTGGGACAAGATGGCAAGGCCGTCTTATGATTGGAAGCTTTCCTGAAAGCTCAGATTTTCCAACTGGAAGGTCTCTGGATGCAGCTGGGTGAAGAGGGAGAGCCAGGCAAACAAGAGGCATTTCATTCCAAGAACATCCGCTCTGCAGGCTGAATTTTATCAGTCTGTGTCCGTGTTCTTACATAACAGTGGGGCTTTTGAGAAATGCTACAATTTAATATAATGGGGCTTATTTAATAACATGTACACAATGTACTGTATGCCATGGCACATACCAAACACCAGCTTTTAGCATTTCATTGCAGGCACAACCACGGATATACAACTCGTTCTATTAACAACATCTCAAACACCGTTGCCAGCTGTATTTCAAAGAAAGTCCCACGCTTTGAAATTTTTTCCTTGGATATGGCTTTACATTTTATTATTGACTAAGACTACTGTCGAAATAGTCATTTTCTGTAAGCTAGATTGATCTCCTGTCATCTTTTTATACCACTTAGGCTTTTTTAATCAATATATATTAAAGATTTAGAATTTAAAATGATTATGTTCCCATTTAATTAAGCAACTTAAAATTGTGGAAATAACTGTGAATTTGTAATCTTCGCAGACAGTTTTATGCCTGATGGAGTTGAAATAAGTGTCCCTGGTTGTTGGCGAGTAGCCCAAACGTGTATTACGCATATGCTTATCTTGATTTGTGTATGAATGATCCAGACTTCGGAAAGTTCTGCTGGCAGGACAAAGTCGTTTTTATGTCTAGTGAAAAAAAAACCTCTGCAATAGCTGAGTGTTATACAACTGAAAAACAACTGATAATAAGCACTTTGGAGAAATGTGGATCCATTGCATCAGTCTGAGAAAAGCTAACCAGCTGTCACTTTCTGTCACTCTAGTGCTTGTAAAAGATCGGCAGATTGTCGATCAGCAGAAACAAAGAAACAGTTCTTTTGCAACTCAGGCTTTCTCTGCTTAATAGAACTATAGCCTTAAACAAAAAATTTTTGTGTTGCAGTGCTTAATTATATGAGTATCCACCGCAGTTTTCTTTAAGTTCCTCTGCAAAGGCCCACATATGTTTACCTTGCCTGTGAAGTCCCCCTTTTCAGTTTTCTGTGATAGGGTGGTAACAGCGTTGCACTGCTTTTGAATTCTGAGCAGAGTTGCCACTCTCATTCCAGTTGTGCCTTCTTATACTACTGTGGAATAAAAAAAATAAGTGATGGGCCGGATTCATAATCAGGTCAGTGATCAACTGTTTACTGCATTCTGAACACTACCTCAGTTAGGCTAAGTTTACGCTGTCGGTTCTCAAGCTACTTTCAGCTCCGGAACTGACAGCCACGGGAGAAATTATGTGATCGTCTGCAAAATAGTGCATGCGTTCACAGGTTGTCTAATTAGGGGCCTGAAAGAGGTCACCACCTGGATTAAACTAAGCAAAAAGGTATGAGCATTCTATTGGATCTGGGGATGCTGCAGTTGGTCAGGTCTAGGTTCAGCAACAGTAGGTGCTCCAAGAATGAGGTCAGCTGACTTCTTGAATATACTGAATGACCAGGTTATTCCATCAATGGATTTTTTCTTACCTGATGATGATATTCCAAGATGACAATGCCAGGATCGTGCTCAACTTGTGAAAGAGTGGTTCAGGGAGCATGGGACATCATTTTCACACATGGATTGGCCACCACAGAGTCCAAACCTTAACCCCCTTGAGAATCTTTGGGATGTGCAGAAGAAGGCTTTGCACAGCGGTCACACTCTACCATCATCAATACAAGATCTTGGTGAAAAAAATTTATGCAACACTGGAAATAAATCTTATGAAATTGCAGAAGCTTATTGAAACAATGGCATCACCATTATAGAGTATGTGACCTTTTTTTTGGTGGCGACTTTTTTTTTGGACAGTGTATATTTATATATATTCTTTCTGTATTTTGAAAAACATAATAAGTTAGGCCTTATCTATGTGGCACACCGCAGATGTGGCCCATTCTTCCTTATGGGTTATGAGGGAACCATAGCCCGCGCCAGTCACAACTCACCAATCACAATCTGTTAACCTGCCCATTGGCTGTCAATGGACACGCCAGCACGTCATGTAAAAATACAAATGAATAGTATAACGTTAACACCAATCTGGTGCTTAATGCACTCTGAAAACACGGACAATCTGCATGCAATCTTCAGGCAATCTAGGGTTAACACCGACTAAGTGTAGAGATAGCCTTGCAAGCATTTGGTACTTGTTTAGACTGTTATGTTTGCATTTTAAGATCAGTATGTGGCCACTTTGAGATCAGGCTGGGGTCATTTTAAGTGTACACTATTCCATAAAATCTTGCTCAAAATTCAAACAAGGCATTCCTCATCCATCACATATGTTTTACAAGCTTATGTCAGAAACAAATACCGGTGTACAGTACCTATAAATCTGCCTTCCTTTTAAAAAAGCAAGGACAAATCTTGACCACTAAGCAATCTATTGGAGAATTGGCAAAGATTAGAACTTTTTGTAATGCTAGCCATACACAGCCCGATAAATAGCCTGATCAACCAAGCCCGATCGAAGTTTTTGGTTAATCGGGCATAAATCGGGTTTTGCCCACATGGTCCGACAGAGCTTTCCCGATCAAAATTTAGCAGAAAATCGGCCATCACATGATCGGACATGTTGGAAAATTTTAATCGGTCCGGTTACATCGTTCTACTTTTCTTGTAGCGCCCGACTAAATGAACACCGATCATCCCCGATATTACTATTACTTCCCATTGAATGAAAAATTGGACGACAAAAATGACAATAAACTCCGACTATGATGTACGATCAAAACTGTTACATCGTTCAAAAATCTTTTTTCCTATGTGGGGATTTTTTGTTAGATCATCCGAGAAAACGACGATTTTTTAGATCGGGCTTGGTTGATCGGGCTATTTATCGGGCTGTATATGGCTAGCATTACTCATGAAAAGTCTGCTTGGATACTGATAGCATTGCTAATTTAATTGTTAGAAACAAAATATACATCTTACCCCTGAAATGCACATGGACATTTTAAGACAGTATATCAATGAGTTAAAATGACCTTATCATTACATACATGAAAAGAATTCCACAAGTTCAATACAAGGGCAAGATTTTTTTTTTACCAGAAAAAAGAAAATAACTGGAAGTTAAAGTGAGAAGAGCAATATAAATTGAAGATGTGTGGCATCTTCAGACAAGTCTACTACATTAGTACTGTTCTCCTTGTGTATATAGGATATATGCATATATCATCACACATTCTTAAATCCCTGATGGTATTAAAGTAGAAAAAGTATTGTACTTGCCTATGATTAATCATTTAGCCCAGTGCTAATTCCAACCTGTTCCATCCCTAGTATCACCCCATGACAAAGGCCAATAGTACAGCACCAGTGGGGTCAAAGGCAAGCATGCCATCCTATACCAAAGTACCAGAAAGTGTGGTGAACAGTCAATATTTGTAATTTAATGTCTTTTAGATTCCAGGGAAGATACAATGGAATATGTACACATAGAGTAGAGCTGTGCCTATAGGCACATTTTTAAATATCTGTTTTCATGGTAACATGGCCGTCCGATTTGTTTATTTTTACATTGTTACAATACGCTGAGAAGTTTCTTTGGGCACCGAAGTCTATGGGCCTATAGGGATTGAGAATGGAAATCTTTCCCGGAGGGCAGGTGTACTTTAGGATATCGTATTTAGATAACTTAGGTTTTTCCGCAAACAAAGAATAATGTGAAACAGTCTGAACTCTTGGTATAAAGGTGAGGACTTAGTAAGCTAAGGCACTAAAGCAGCATTTTTTTGCAGTCTAAACAGTCCTGGTACTTTTTAATAAACCTCGGCATCAGCTGTTTTCTTCTTCTAGTTCACATTGTATTTCAGTGAAGCAATGCAATTAAAACTTGCCTTAACAAAGCTGCAGGAGCCGACTATGATTTACACTTACTGCTCTATCACAACTTCTGCAAACATTTAGAAATGTTTTAAATGTTTAAATCTTTTATACTAGGGCGCATGTGCCATATATCAGTGGTATTTGTCAGTCGTTTTTTAGTATCCAGGAATATCTGGGGACACATAGGCTACAGTTAATTATTCTCTGTGACCATTGAAATTCATTATATATTGGGTTACTGTATAATAAATGTAACAAAAATATAATATATTGTGGTATAGTAGTCTATGGAGTTTGTCTATGCTGGATAGCGGTATATGTATTGTGGATTTTTACTTTCTCTTGGCAATCCTGTTAGTAACACATTTCCTGTCAAAGGGTGACCATGCATACTTGCTGTGCTGTAACTATAGAGGAACAAAGTCACCCTAGAAAAAAACTACAACTAACATTCTCTTTTTTTATATACATTAGGAGAGAATGAGTTATGTTCACCAAGATGGCTGTGTCTATATAAGAATATAGAGTAGCAATCACTAAAAGTTATAAACTCACAACTGTTTTGCAGTTCTTGACCATATATTAAAGGGTGCACATAACTTTTTTAGTTAGCTCCTCAGATGAGTACCAGGAGATGGTGTTTGGTTTTCACCCCATATGTAGGGTGGTCTTCCTCACTGTCTCCCTCACTGTCCTCTGCGTCAGCCTTCTGCGTGGTAGATTCTGCTGCAGATAGACCTCCCTGTTCCTGATTGATCCTCTGATTATCTGTCTCCATCTACAGGTCACCAGCTGGCTTTGGGTCAAATGTAACTCTCACAGTACAACACGTTTGAACCCCCAGATATCATACCTCAGTAGTACAACTCTGACAATTTCTGGCTTAGTAACCAACCCCTGAGACTACCAGCAGTCTAAATGTCAAACTTTCATAGTCATATTCAAGTCACACAGTGCTATTTTCTTGTCAGATTTTAACCTTACATATGCCTACTCTGACTTTTATCCCCCAGATCGCCAACACCCTTAAGGTGGGTTTACACATGTAGATTTTTGGATTATTAATTTACATTAATAATGTAATGTATGATCAGCAGACAACTGTCAATCACCCCTGACTGCCCGCATTCTATTACTATGGAAGATGTGACATATTCTGTCCACTCTATGAATGTTGTTCATGGTCAGTTGTGAGCATGAAAATGGTACCCTGCAAACTTGGCCTTAATGCAGCATCTCTAGCCTTTGATCATTGCACCCTCAAATTGTCAAGTCATTTCTGCACTTCTGCCTTAGGGGTAATGAGCCCAATAATGTTTTACAGTTTAAACAGTTCAGCTTTTCCTTTTTAAAATATAATATTAATTACCTACAGAATGTGATGTGAAAACTGGGAATTTCAGTATATAATGAGAGGGCACTATGATTAAGTATATAATTTCAGAGAATGAGGAGGATACGGATGTACTGGGACTCTCATCCCAGATGGCTCTCAGGTAAATGCACAGTACAGAACGCTCGGCTATTTTGTCTCGTCTCAGTTGAGTCCTCTATTCTTTCAATAGAGAACACCAAACATCTGTCTCACAAGTAGCTTATGACTGGAACATACACTTGGGGATAAGACAACTTAAACATTTATAATGGCTTACTATTACATTATTGGACACTTCCATTTTTATTTAAATGTATCCATTATTAAGGGATTTATTCTTAGTATTATACTTGTTGGATATAGATATGGTACAAACCACATTTCATATTTTTAAATGAAAATGTAAACTGAATTTTTAGTAGTTTAGTTTTATTTGTCTGGGGTTTACACATTTAAAAATTACTTTTTATATAAAGATTACTATAAGTACCAATGTTATTAACATTATAGTTTTGTAAAGAGTGTTGTTTCTGCTTTACCCGCACACTAACTAACTGTGGGTTTACACGTCAAGATTTTTGTTTCGTTCAACTTCAGATTCGATTTTTTGTTAGATTTTTTTTATCGGATTTCGTTCGGCCATTTATCGAAGGTAATTAGATTTATTCATTTTTTTGTACAACCGACGCAAATATCGAATAAAAAAAAGAATCGGTGGAACCACGAATGAAAAATCTTTCAGATTTTTTTTTTAGGAAGTGATGTATTC
>CM070035.1:68403504-68419111 GCA_036250615.1 Ptychadena robeensis | reverse complement strand
AAACTTCGATCGAATTGGTGATCGATTTGATGTCAATTGAACCATGTATGGCTAGCTTTAGAGAAGTACCCATCTGGACTCGTTGATTTTTCCTGATCAAGTCATGACAAGGAGGTCAACTGCTTGAGACACAGGAGACTGAAACTCCTGGAAACAGCTGAATTTATATGCCAATCTTCATCTTTTCAAGTCAAGATTGGTCCAATCTTTTGTTAAGTGTTCTTATTTGTCATTTGTTTATTTAAAGGACCAATGATATCATAGAACAAATACAAATGCCATAGGATTCTACACTGGGCCATGAAGATTTTCAACTTTTCTTTGTGAGAACAGGTTTATATCCAGATCACAAGACTTAAGAAACACTTTACTGCTTTATACTTACCCATATTATTGTAAAAGTCTTTGGCAAAAGCTGCTCTGGCTGCTAAAATAATCTGTGGTTCCAAGTTTGTTAAAGCATTTTGGCAACAATTTCTTTAGGTCAGACTACAGTGACCTCCATAAAACACCTTTTGTATTTTACTAATGTTAGCAGGTGCAATGATAATTTGCCATAAAGAAGTCTGTGTTCTTCAACATACCAGTTAATGCGTGCAGGCTGTAAAATAAGAGAATAATCTGAACTGATTAAATATAAATTCTTGTTTATAGCACATTGAGCTGTCAGGCCATCTTGGTCGTGTTGAAATATTTCATTCTTTCTGAAATTCTCCAGGAACAGATAACACAATAGTAAATTACAATTCTCCTCGTCATCTGTATCTTAGTGATAAAGAGGGTCAAGTGGAGGTTTTCTTTAAAACGAGATAGTCCATATTTAGCCTATAAAGATTTTTTCTCACTCAGCCTATGGTCTGTGTATACCAGAATATCCCCAAACCCCAGTTTTAATCAGTCTAAAGCAGCCCATACACAGGTCAGATTTTCAATCAATCAACTTAAAACAATAAATTTTTAAGTCTGTATAAAATTGTATGTCGATTGTATCATGCCCCATATGTAGTACAAGATTTTTGATCGATTTTTGATCGATTTTTTTTTCACTCGACATAATAATCGATCCAAAATAGTCCGAAATTTCAATCAGAAGTGAGGTAGAATAGGTAGAAAAAAATCGATCAAAAATTGGTTGACCACACTTTTCAATCCAATTTTCAATCGACCGATCAAAATTTACCATCCAGTCCGATCAAAAAACGACTGAATTTTCACTCAATTTTGATCGGATTAAGTCAATTTAACCAGGTGGGCAAAACTCAATTCTCAATCAATCGATTAAAAAATTGATCGTTTTAAGTCGATTGATTGAAAATCTGACCTGTGTATGGGCTGCTTTACAGTAGTGTTATTATTTAAATAATAACTACAAATCAAATCAATGCAAGAAGACAATATCAATAACAGATAAAGGCTAAGTATTTGTAAAAAATACATTGATTAAATCATATATACAGTGTTCTGGCAGTAAATATATGTAAGTATATATATATATATATATATATATATATATATATATATATATTATGCATTGTCTTATTTTAAAATTCTATTTTATAATAATTGAAATACTCTGCATTAAGGTGACCATTCATGGGTCGATTTTTTACTTGATGTTAGCAAAATCAACCACTTTACGCGTTCCGGTGATTGTGCTCAAATCAATTACGGCCAACCAACATGTTGGTAAATCCCTGTTTGATTGACAACAATTGCCATTACTTTCGACTGAGGGTTTGCATTCAAAATATCAAATGGGATCGATTGCGCAAAAGTGCTACGCCTCAATTCTCCATTCAGTCAAGGAAGCGAGAAGACGTCATCATGATGCACTAAAGGGTTCATCAATTGCATGGGTATTGACCCAAGTATGGCCAGCCTTATTCTATCTAATGGCTAGGGATCGATTGCCAAAAGTGGTGCGCAAAGTTGTGTCACCACACTGGGATTGATCGCTTGTTGATCATGTTGGGTAGCTTTGGTTCAATCGATCTTCAATCTAATTAGCTTGTGCAATTTAGATATTGACTGCTAGTCTAAAGCCGGCCATAGACATCTCAAATTATGGCCGGCTTGTAGCAGACTCCTCACAGCATGGTGCCGTCACCAAGCTGTGAGGAGGTGGCTAGAGAACTGACAGGAATCCTGTGTGCTCCACCAACACAAGCGATTCCTCTGAGTTAACTGCCTGCAGCAGGATCAGCCACAAAAAGAACAAGCAGGATGGATCCGCGTGCAATCCGACATGCCGGCTTTTTTGGTCGGATCCTCAAGGTGGGCCCCCTGTAGTTGCGGGTGACCGACCTTTATGTGTTCGGTGGGAGCGAGCACGGCATTTGGTCGTCTGCAACTATGGCCGTAAATCGGCCCGTCTATGGGGGGCTTTACATCGATAGTACTACCACACATTCTGATATATTCAAAACTGGTTAATTCCTTTCCACAAACCTGTGTGCATGCTTCATAATTCCATCGGACACAAATCCATCGTAATACTAAGAAAACACATCAGATACTTGAACAATCTACTGAAATTTACCAACATGTTTAATTACTGCTCAATCTATTTTATTCTTGATTTTGAACACTAAAATCAGCTAAATAGGGATAGGAATCCATTTGAAAGCAATTCTAAGTTGATGGGCCTTGTATGGCCCCCTTATGTAATTGTTTATGGAGACAATACCTGTACAGACATGCCATCCTCTCTAAGCAGAATAGTTACAGGACAACGAGATATAATTGTCTCACTATTTTCTCCCTCAAAGTAAACACCAGCTAGAATGCCCTGTTGGTCATTGGGAGTGGGCCCTAGTTCTGTCTTAAGCCCCCCATACACTTTTAAGCTAGCCAAACACGGTTCAATTTTGGTTCAATCAATGCTCGATTAGATGAATTTTTTCATCGATTGAACAAAAATCGAGAAATGCCCACATGGTACAATCGACGATAATTGTTCGATGATGGCAGAAAAATTTATCGAATTTTGATCAGACATGTTGGAAAATCATCGTTGATTGTGCCAAAATCGTTTTATAATCGTCGATGTTTGTGGTGTTTCTCCTGGATCGATTCGATTCGATATAATAACATAGACCACTTCAATCTGAACTTCCATCGTTTCCATACCAAAATCGACGATTTTAGTAATATTTTGGAATCGAAATCTCACCACAATTACAAACTCAATGTGGGGTGTATGTTGATGCGATTAAGATCGATTTTCGATTAGTCGATTGAAATTTGAACTGTGTGTGGCGAGCTTTAGATTACTCCATACAATTCCCTTTAGATCTACCAACAACTATGTAGTGCTGGGTCCTCCCTGATAGAATACATAGTGATTGGAAGGGTTAGAAAGGTCCTCCTATTACATGGTTTTGGTAGAAGAAAGGTTGACTGTACATAAATTGTATGGTAAGATTGTAAGCTGTATGGGGGCCTTAACATTTTAAAGGTTTTTGTTTATAAGTTTCAGTTTTTTAGAAAGGGTTTTTTTCATTTTATGCAATGCCAAGTTGGCACAGCACCCAGAAGTGAGTAGAAAAGAACCAAAACACCTGTATCAAAATGATACAAAAGAGAAGATGTGGCAAAAAAGTTTACAAATCCAAAAGCAAAATTACAGGTGTTTGGTTAACCAAAACACTCACTCACTGACCTCACAGGCTCATTAAAATGGCCAGCACGTCATATTTATTAAATATTTAAATTATTTAAATATTTAAATATAATTTTAATTATTTACATGTCGTACCAGGAACTGACAATGAGACTTTAATGCACCAAGGAAAATACATTGGAAATGACAAAAAGGGCTTCTAAGTAAACAATTGTCAAGTTTTGTTTTTTGGACATCTTTTCCAGAACTAAATCCTAATGTTGGTATTTTATTATCAATCTACAGAGTCCCTTAGGATCAATAGTTTTAAGTGACCTCTTGTGTATCCCCATTTAATTAAAAGGTGGGTGGTTTACACTGTATAGAACCCTTATTTCCAAGATGTACATGGGTACTCTAAACTACTGCTATGTTGAGCCTGCACTGTGTACTAAAGAAGAATAGATATTATGGCTTAGGCACATTGTATATTGCTTCGAACTGTGGTATGTGGTTTGCCAGGCTCACTAAGCAATATTTTATAAACATGGCCAATCCACATTAGAAGCCAGGACACCCTCAACAACTGAGCCTTAAGCTGGCCATACACACATCAATTCATGTGCGATCGACGAACGATCGGTTGCAATGCGATGACAAGAACAATTGTTAATTGATGTGCACCACTTTGGGTGCTTAATCCCAAAGTAATGGGTATCGAACAGTGATTTACCAACATGTTGGATCCATGATCCCTGACTGACATTTTCTTGGGGCAGAATCAATTGCTTTAGGTGGGCAGCCTTCATTTTTTGAAGATCAATCTACGTGAGTGTGAATCGAACAACAAATCGATCCATGTATGGCCAGCTTTATAGCAGTTGCCTGTTTAATATTAAGCTTAGGTCATATAATATAAAATATGAAAAGTTTGTGCTTTTGTAGCATTGCTTCCATTAAATTGTATTGTGTGAGTAACAATCTGTCACAACTAAGCCCTTATAATACTTCACATGAGCCAAATGTAAAGGTTAACCCCCATTTACATTTTGTTTACACAGTGTATATGTTTGCTTTACTCACACATACTTGCTAATTGAACTCATGAAACAGTCATTATGCTTAGCAATATTTCACATTCCATCATTCTCTTAGCATTGTCTGTAAGAACACTAGCTTTTTAGTACATTCACAGCCTGACCCATTGAACCCATTTGTGAAAAAAGTACATTTTTAGACCACTACACAGAAAACTAAACATAGCAGCATGATAGAGACATTTCATAAATTGGTTTTGCATGGAACATCTCTTCATGCCTTTTACTGGTCTAAATTGCTCTCATGAAACAGGAATTTCTTATCTATAAGTGGATTCCAAACCTCCTGAAAACCATCCCTCTTATATGAATTCTGCTGGAGTGACCGGCCTAACACACCCTGCGTAATTACTGGGGTTGCAATGCAGCAGTTCAAGTCCTCTTTCTTCTACCTCTACTCTTCAAAGCCGTGTTTATTGTATTGGAAGAACTTGGTAAACATATTAAGCATGACATGCATGTGTGATGAAAGCGGGGCCTCTCTTATAGTCTGTGTTTCTGTCTCATACAAGTCAGCTTGTGTGCACTTGGATGCTCTACTAATGCTAATGGAATTCACCGCTGATAAGAGATCAGAAAGACTCTTTTTCACTTTACGACTGCAGTAAAACTAGTCTAAAAGCCTTTAATGTAGGCATCCAAATTATTACAGCCAGTGATCCAAAACTCAGAAAAGTAAAATCAACAAACTTTACATGAAAATTCAGAAGCTCGGCCAACCAGTTTCTACAGAAAAACCCAATCAATCTTGTGGTCTCTGTACAAGATTGTAAATAAGCTTTTTTAACTTGACATATGGCTAAAGTGAAAATATGATGTGAAGCTTAATCCTTCATCTAGAAATGCAGCTTGTATTCAAACTGTATTGTATAGTATTACCAAGTGTGGCTTCTCAATGGTAAATTTTCATGACCAAATGCGGTCACTCTGAGCCACACTTGGGGTCCTCCAGTGGTGTCAGTCCAGCTTCTTCTTGGATGTAAGTCCTGAGTAATAGCAGCCCCGGCATACATGTCCCAAGTCCTTGCAAAATCCATGTGCAATATGGGCATGATTGGGTGGTACATTTAAACAGATTACATTCTAATATCTTTACATTTTCCATACCCCTCTAAAGAAAAAAAAACAATACTAGCGTTCATGCTATCCTAATCATAATTAGTAGATATAAGAAGCCTCAAAAATGAGAACACATTCCTATGCATCTGGTAGTCCATACAAAGGAACTTACACATGTGCCAGAGGCTCAGAGAAAACACTATGTCAGTTGGAAAATATTACCTATATCATCATATTCAAAAAATCAGTTGCTTCTCATGTTTTCATTTGATTTCCTGATTATTTGCAACTGTAAGCTCACCAGGGGATTCCCTGGATTCATGCAGACCCTCCACCAGCTGGATTTCTGATTTTCCATTTGCCTTACATCTGGATTTACATTAATTAATTGGAAATCCAGGCTTTAGTTGCTTTGAGTAACATGGTTAATCCTATAATATACCGGTAGCCTGTACATTTAGGGCTCATTTACATATGCTGTTGTCAACCGCCTGGTAATCGCCCAGTGAACGCCTTATAATAGGGTGTTATCTAAATGCCCCCCTGGCACACAGGAACACCCCATCGCTGTCCGGGTTGCCATCGACTGTCAGAAGCCAGTAAAGCGCCCCTGTAAATAGAAACTTAATAACCCTGACCATTTTCAGACAAGGTTTTCAATAGTGAATCCTTGATTATATCAAACGTTTATATCGTGTTCCTGTAGAAGATATAATTGTCACCCCACATTAAAATAAGGAATTTATGCTAAAATTGCCAAGTTCAATTGCCTTCTACATCCAGCACGCCAAGCTGTTGAAATACCTGCTAAGAATGTGTTTGACTATTACAATGAGTGTGCTTGACTGGCAGTGAATTCGTTTTTCATCAAAAAATTTTGCATCTGAAAGGCCCAACAAAGGTAGGCAAAGTCTTTCTGTTATAGTGAGAGTCCTCCATTAACAGTCCAGCTGGAATGTGTACGGTTCCCTGTTAATCGGTACAAACTATTATGAACTGGAGTTTCTAAACATCAAAAAATCTTTAGCATAACTTGTCAAGAAAAAAACCTCCAGCCACATTTGAAAGAACCGAATTGCAGCCTGCTGGGAATTTTCTTTCATTCAGAAGTTTAAGAGGACAGAGTAGCTTAAGGTCAAAATTAGCCGAGTTGCTGAGAGGAACATTTCTTTGTTTGGGATTTGTGCAGAAATATATGGGCAAAATCTGAGATCTGTCTTTCCTGAACAGCCATGTGATGAAAAATTGTTTCAGTAGTTAGGAATTGATGGCTGTGTCTATATGGAGCTTAGCAATTGTTTGAATAAAGGCCAAACACAAGACCTTCAGCTGTATTGGCTGATAAAAGATTTGCATATTGTTTGAACAATTTATAAGACCACCAAAAGTCAGTGTTTAAAAACAACTTTGTAAGGCAGGACATGTTGGAAAATTTTCGTTGACTGTACAACGATAAAACTAAAATTGCATTTTGTTAAGCTAGGCAAACATGGTTCGATCGGCCTAAAACCTAAATCAAAGTTTACATTGATCGGATTTAAATCGTATACTGCACACATTATTGGATTGGTGAACATAGTTCAATACCGATCAAAACATCGATCGAAAAGTGATTGGACATGTTGGAAAATTTTAGTCGATTGTACAACAATTTAACTAAGATCGTAGCATTGTGTTTGTTGGTCGGGTCAATTGTATTCGATGAACACGCTTATATATGACTCTTTCCTGTGTTTTTTGATTGAAACAAATTTTTGATTTTGGTTGTATTACTATCGGACCCTCCACGCGGCACTACTTTGGATTCTACTACAATTGGTGTCCGATGAAAAGATCAAGATCTAAAATTGAAGATCAATCGTGCTAAAATCAAACCGCATATGCCTAGCTTAACAATCATGCTATGGAGCACATGCACAATGTAATTCCAATTACAAATACGGTTCCAAATACGATCCTAATTCAGATTCCAAATAAGATTCTAATTCTAATTGTAATTAGGATTCTAAATCCTATTCCAAATACGATGTAATAATGATTCCAAATATGATCGCTATTTTAAATCGATCAATATACCTGAAAATGCGAAAGATATTTGTACGACTAAAATTTACCAATATGTCAGATTGTTTATCTATGGATTTTAAGATCAATTACGGTAACTTTTGGTCGATTGTACCAGGTGGGCAGGAATCGACTTTCATTCTACCGACTTATAAATTGATCGTTTTTAGTTGATTGAATGGAAATATTGAACCGTGTATGGCCACCTTTACATTGTAAGTCCAATTAGGGAACTACTCAACTCCTTATGTGTCATAACAAGTACCTGTGTGTTATCTTGTTTTGCATCTCAACTCTAAGTTAATGTACAGCGCTGAGTAATATGTTGGTGCTATATAAATACAAGTTATTAATAATTATAATAATATAAATGGAAATTATTTTATTTAGACTATTCTAATATTTAGTCTTGTACATATACACATCCATCCCCCTCACATCAGCAAAGCATCAGAACCAAGGAAAGAATATCTAAATAGGATATTTCTGTGGGTGTTGAGGAAAATCACTTGTGCCACACCCAGAATGGCTAAATATTGGAAGTCCTTAGAAGGTTTTTATTATACACATAGGACCATAAATATAAATACAATAAAAAATCAAATAAATGTCTATACAAAGGTAAATGACATAGGTCGTACTGCTAGACATCAAAACAGCACAGACGTTGAGGGGTTGAGGGTATACTACAAAAAAAAGTTTTGCTCTAACATAAATAGTTTTTGCACAAAATAGGTTCAAAGTCAAGTCAAAATTTTGAAGTTGAAATTTCAACTTTGATTTGAACTTGACCCTTTGAACCATTTGAACTTTTCGCACCATTTTTTATGGCACGAAAAGCCGCTTCTCCCGCAATTGCGGCGAAGTACACTGTACTCCGCCGTGATTGCCAGGTCTCCGCCCAGCCCTCTACACACTGCCGGTTTCAAATTGCGATACCCCCCCCACCCCCTTCGGCATTACAGATGACGCCAAAGACACAGGGCCAGAAGGGCTCCGTGTGCCTCCAGGTCTCATCTACAGAGCGGCAGGCACATGGAGGGGGCCGTTTGTGCCCAATCCGCAACCAAACTGCTCAGCATCAGCAACCAAATTGCGCCCGAACTGAGTTCGGGCATAGCACCCAGGAGGGTGTCGGCCCCTACCAGCGCCTATTGCTAAATCACTGAAACCCTCATAACTGCAAAAGAGAGTCTTTTCTGTACCATCAATTGTTGAGACAGCATAGGAAGTATGCAGATGATACGGACAAGCTTGGGATTTCTCAGGGTCAGCAACAAAATGCATCTAAAAGTATATTAACCACCCTAGCGCACTGCTGAGGTCCAGATTTCTGTACCAAAAGTGCACCATAGACTTCAATGGTAAATTTTTCTTAATGTTGTAGGCCTGTAATTTCCCAAAATATGTCTGTACAAGGGGCTAATAGATATCCTGACGATAATAATGTTTGAAACAAACAATTATGTAAAATAAAAAATAAAAAATGTTAATTTTTTTTTATTTTAATTTTTTAAAATAAAATATCGCCAAAATAAAAAGTCTCTGGTGCCCCAGATGTTCCCATTTGCATTTAACCCTCTCTAACCTGGTGTGATAAAATCACACCAGGGAAGAAAGGGTTACTGCAAATGGGCACATCTGGGGCATCAGGGACTTTATTCTGGCGATATTTAGTACATAGGGGGAGTTTGAAAGCAGTTTTCTACATAGAAAACTGCTTTCATTCTATTTACTGTACAAATCTCCCGCCGCCTCCGCGAGTGACGTGAGCGGGGGGGGGGGGGGGGGGGGGGGGGAGAGAAGGACACGAGCAGCCGAGGAGGCATGTCGCATCGGGGACACGGGGACAGCGTGAGTATGCTCTCTCCCAGAGCCCCGCATTGTACTGGACGGCACCACCTCGTCCAGTGCGATAGTAGCAGTTGGAGCGCTGGACGAGGTGCTGCCGTCCATAACGCTAGGGCGGTTAAACAGATATAGGAGCAGGACATGAGTTAATTTATTTGTTAGGGTTTACATACACATAGAGTGAAAAAAACAACTATAAGTCCCTAGGACAGTGGTTCTCAAACGTTTTAGATCCACAACCCCGTAAGTGACATCCTGGGGTCACTTCCACTTTCCAAATACTGCAAGTGACACTCCTTAACATCACTTCGATCAGGTAAGTGTAATGTCAGGTAAGGGAGGGGGCATTACTCTACTTCCTAACTTTCCACCCTGCTTGTGAGCATCAAAGCTGCTGCTTGTAAGCTTTCAATAAATGTGGCGACCCCTGTGAAATGGTCGAGGGGGCACAAAGCCCACAGATTGAAAACCGCTGCCCTAGGAGAAAGGCATTTGTTAAAGCAAACCTTCCTTTTAGTGA
The DNA here is from genome assembly GCA_036250615.1 of Ptychadena robeensis. Lineage (NCBI taxonomy): Eukaryota > Metazoa > Chordata > Amphibia > Anura > Ptychadenidae > Ptychadena > Ptychadena robeensis. The sequence goes on along the minus strand of CM070035.1, from coordinate 68,408,919 downwards.
GCCCCCCTCCTGTAATAAAAGATCTACAACCCCATCATGGAACGGTCATTGATGGTGTAACTTGCACATTTATTAACTCTAACTCTAACTCTAACAAAGTTAGCTAGTCGAAAAATGTGATCATCTCTACTTGTGATGACTGCCTCCATCAGAAGAGCTTTGATGTCCCCTATGAGTTTTAGAACACTCCATTGCTTGGTACTGGCTTGTTGTACTGGCTTGTTGTATCGGCTTGTTGTGTGCCAGTTGTAGCCTATATCTGCTATGGCACCCAAAAGTACACGTGCAGTAGTTATGAATAGTGATGATCGCGCATATTCGGATTCCGAATATTAATCGCGAATATCGGCAATTCAGAAATTCGCGAAGATGGTGAGTATATTGCCCAATATTCGCAATTCCGGATATTCGGTATTTTTTATCCATTACACACGCCTCTCAATGCAAGTGGACGAATGGGAAGGCTGCAACAAGAGCTTAGCAACACCATCAACAGTTTTTTCAATGAATAATGGGGTGATGCGAATATTGCGAAAATCGTCACTTTAAAAATTCGCATAAAAATTCGCACCATGTTAAACATATATTGCGCGCGCGCAATTCGCAATAAAACTGCCGATATTTGCAATAAAAAAACCCAGAATATTGCCGAATGTGAATATTTTCCGAATGTTTTCCATAAAATTCGCGGCATGCCGTGAATACGAATGTTGCCTATGCCGCTCATCACTAGTTATGAAATAAGCAACAATTATGGATTAAGAACAACAAATGTTCTGTTTATGGAAGGTATTATATGGTTTGCTCAAAGGTTTGGTTATAGTTGTTCACTTCAAATAGTTATGGCTCTAATTACATGAAGTTGAAAGGACATTTATTGAAATGAAGATTAGCCAAAAGTGTTTTTCAGAATGAGATCACCTGTTGTATCTTTAACTTAGAAAATAAACAAAAAAATTCCATTAAAATGAGATGAAGTACAACAATGTTGGGTTGAAAATGAAGATACTGATGTGTTGTCACTTTTATCACAACTAGATGTATTCCTTATTTTAATTTAGAAGGTTGTACCCTAGAGGCAGGGCACTTGGATATTGATTAGAAAGGTAGATGTTTATAGCTCACAGAAAGATTTGGATAATTTAGACTTATTAAGCCCTAAATTGTATCTATAGTCTTTATGACTAAAAACACCAGGAAAGGCATACAGTACATAAGTCAAATATGTTTCTAATTTGAAATGGAACCCAGGGCATAAACAATTTTGTGAAGTTGATGGTTGATAAATGTGCATACCTGGACTTTTATATATATACTGTATATACTATATAAGCATTTGGCTCAAGGATATGCTAACGCTAAACTATCTAAGATACCTGTGCACTTACCTGTGGCTAGCCATTTCCTCCACCAAACTGTAACATTTGACACTTTGAAGCATAGTATTAAAAGAAGCATTATCCAGAGGTGCAAAGGCTATGGGCAAGCTGAACTGCTAAAGTCGTTAGCGGAATAATTAATGATAATGTACGCCCAGATGGCTGTCTTATGCTATCAATTAATTTGCCTAGCAACGTTTGCATATGTGCTTGGCTGAACAAAGGCTCACAACAGAACAAACAAGGACACCTACTTTGTGAGAGTTCATAGTGAACTTGATTAGCTTGGTTACAAGTGAATTAATTTAATGAATGACCTCATATCCTCTGTCCATGTGATCAGCACATGTTTAGGAGAAGAAGAATGTACCTTATGCAAAAAAATTATAATCTATTGAAATAGTTATTTTCGTACATTCCTGCTTGATTTGTCATTAGGTAAAAGGGCAAAAGCAGATCTTAACACTTTTATATTAACCCTTGTTCTAGGTGAGGTCTATAGTAAGCATGTGTGCAACTACTGCTATTGCCCTTCGACACCCTTCTGAAAATGATTGGCTAATTTAAAAGGGATGTAGTAGTCTTGTGAGGCGATACGTTTCTGTGTTTTCTGTTATCAGTTAGCATTGTTCTCAGCTCCATGCACTCAATGTTAGGATTAATTCACACTGTCCATCACAGTTTGCCTGCACTTGGGCGGCCGTTGTCAAATACTGACAACCAACATTTGTGAAGCATTTGGCCTTAGGTATATTTTGACAGTGGCTGGGAGAAGGAGGTGGAGATAAGAACACAGCGCTATGGATCGCAGACCTGCAATAGAGTGGAAGTACAGCTACCACTGTGCTAATAATGGCAAGTTGGAAATGAGATTTACTGAAAATACTATTCTGAGCTTGTCTTTGAGGAAGAGACAGAGGGAACGAAATCAACTGAGTTTATATTTTTTTAGGTTTCTGCTACAAAGTAGGTCAGCTTTCTGTGAATGTTTGCAGGCCCCTGCAGTGTCTGAACATCATAGTTGCGGTGGTGATCACAACAGTATAGAGCAGTAGGCTGTGCATTCAAACAGCTGCTTAAGCTCGCCATACACACATCAACTGTTCCTTAATCAATTTTCTATTTGATTGTCTTGTGCAATTGAAACATTGATTGTCAATTAATCGATGGTACTAACGTGTAATGGTGCAAAAACTATTTTATAGTTTAATTCCTTTACTCCAAAATATAATCGGATACAAATCAAGCATCTAAAAAACCTGATAGCTGCTTTGAGATTGACAGAAATTTTTTAAACTGACCGAACACAGCTCTTTCCATTTTAGCTTGAGGCTATGTTCCCACTTAGGCGATTAATTGCCTGTGCTCGCTATTTTAGATCGCCGGCAGAATCGCTTGCCAATCGCCTACACTACTTTCAATGGGCTTGTCCCCATTGATAGGATCGCGCGCGACTACAATTGGGGCCGCGATCAAAACGCTGTTCCCCACGTTCTGACAGCCGGCGGTCAACGGCCGCGATTATTGTGTCCATAGACATGAATGGAGGCGAAATCGCCTCCATTCATTCTTTATGGAGGTGATTATTTTTTAAAATGGTGGCGTTTATTTTAAAAAATCGCTTGTGAAAATCACCTGGTCAATCGCCTGGTGATCACCTGCTGGCGATTCTGCAGGCCATTAACTGCCAGAGCAGGCGATAAATCGTCTAAGTCGGAACATAGTCTTAGGCTATGTTTCCACAATGGTTAAGGATGTGCTGCCCCCCCCCCCTGCGTTAATCTCATGCCTTGACAGGGATGTCCGCGCATTCAATACATATGCATAACTTCCCGCCTGTTCAGTATTCAGTATTCATCGGGTCCACCAGCCGAGAGGTTCACACAGGGCAGTACATCAACCTCCACTGTCTGGTGGACCTGCTGAATGCCGTGGGAACAGGCAGGAAGTCATGCATATGTATGGGATGCGCCAACATCTCCGTCAAGGCATGCGATTGACGCAGGGGGTATCGGCACACCCCAAAACGCCATGTAAACATAGAAGTGTTCAGGAAAGGATGAAAACACCACAGCTGAACTAAATAGACTTTGCCAACCTGCCAAGAGGTTTCTTCTGATACACTTGCTGGTAAATGTATTTAAGGTGCATTCATAACGCTAAACAGAAACAAGAAATAATATCTATTTAAAACCACAGCTTCCAGGCTGGCTGTTGGATAGCTGCGGTGCAAGACTTGTCTCTTTACACAAAGCTTGTTAAGAGTTCTAGAAGTCCTGCTGACAAGTGATCAATATGTATTAATACGTCAGGCGTAAATATTACCTTAGGGGAAAGGATCAATATAAACAGGAACATGTAACTAGTGGTAAGCACATTCCAAAGGAGTGTGAGTGTTGTATAGGAACATATACAGATACATTAAAAAAATGATACAGAAAGAATTAGATGGAGGAGAAAAAGGAGACGGAATAACAAGGAGAGGGTAAAAAGTAAAAAGGTTGGAATTTGGTTAACATCCTTTCAATGGGGGTGGGATTTTATAATTAGGATAGGAAGATGGGTAGAGGGGTTTGCTACCAATGGCTGCAACAACTGCTATAGGTTTTAGGGGAGGACTCAATGGGCTGCTTCCATTTCCATCCACCACACTCCAGAATAGAACAAGCCCTGGGTGTCCTATGTACCTGCAATACGTGTACGTCTATACATCAGTCAACAGTGTTAAGGGCCAGGAGGTGGGGAAGGAAGTATTGAGCAAAACATACCCAGAACACAATATATATACAAAGCTAGAATAAATTGTATATATTCCCCATCTGTGTACTCTTTTATCTGCTTGATTTTAGTCTGGTTAACATACCATTGAAAGTGTTTTATTGTATCTTCTTGATATATGCAAATTATACATGTTTATTGTGTCTGAAATTAAGAGCTGTAATTGTTTCTTGTGCTAACTTCCTGTGTTGTCACAAGGAAAGTAATTAGCCCTCCCAATGCTTATCTTGTAAATACACAATGGATAGCTTTAATGTTGTGAGGATGGTGTGAGTAGTTTGGCAAGAGAAAACTGGACATGTTGTGTGTTGTCAGCCAAAACAGAGAGACAAGTACATATCTCACAGACTAGCAGGTATTTTTTTACTTGCTGTGTCTTTAAATTCATAAAACATGGGGAAATGAGCATGACTAGCAGAGATGCGCTACTCTTCTTTGCCCTGACATACATTTGAAGTATTTTACACTTTAATAAAAGAAAAGATCTGGTTTTCTGCCTGTTCCAGTCTCACTGGGAAACCTCCTTTCATCCTTCCCTCCTGCTCCCATAGGCTCACACAGTGATACAGTCTGACACACACGGACATGAAAGCTTGGCTACCATGGGATCCAAAGATTTATGATGTACTGTTCACTGTGTATAATGACCTGCAGGCAGCTCTAGGTGCCAGTTGGTGTTGTGTTATTAGCACATCAGGCAGTCTTTCCTTCCCTGATCACAGAATGATGCTAATTTTAATTAATTGTAAGCACACTATGCTCACAGTGTGAGTTCTACATATTTTTATAACATGATCCACCTGTATTAGTAGTTGACAAGTTGTAAAAGTGTTCAAAAGAATATTAAACTTTTGCTTCTAATGCAAAGGTGTACAATCTTCCAGAATCAATGTGCCAACTCTTGTCAAAAGTGTGACAAAGTGTATAATGTACATTATATGAAAAGGAGCAGCTCTACCTACAGTAATTTATCATCATTGGAAAAGAAGAGCTCTCCCTGAGGCTGGAGGGTTCAAAAGGTGAGAAGCTCTATGCTACAATTCATCTATAGCAGGGGTGTCAAACTCCCGCCAGGGGGCAAAATCTGGTCCACATTGTAATAATATTTTCACCCACAATGATTTTCTTAACCTTCTGGGCATTACGCGTTTTTTGGGCCATTTTTCATGGCGCGAAAAGCCACTGTCCAGGCAATCACTAGTGATGGCGCGAACCCGGAATTTGATGTTCGCGAACGGCGAACGCGAACTTCTCCAAA
>CM070035.1:68351856-68403404 GCA_036250615.1 Ptychadena robeensis | reverse complement strand
ACGCGAACATGCGATGTTCGCCTCGGATAGTTCTCCGGCGAACAGTTCGGACCATCACTAGCAATCACGGCCGAGTACACTGTACTCCGGTGTGATTCCACGGCCTCCCCCGGCTCTCTACAAAACACTGGTGTCAATTGGACGCCAGCGATGTGTGTGGGGAAAAGCGATGCCCCCTCCATTAACATGGAGGTCTAAAAGAAAAAGAAATTAATGCCACACATGTGCCTTTTGCCTGACATTTAACCTCCCTAGCGGTTGAGACGAACCCTGTTCGTTGGGTGAACAGGGTCCTCTCAACCGCACGGGAAGCTGGCGGCGGGGAGACCCTATGCCTCCCCGGAAAGCTGCAGCGATTGTCTTCATTGCCATAGACCTCAATGTTAATGGAGGGGCGCCGGCTTTCTCTCTCACGCAGCTGTTGTCAGTAATGACAACAGCTGTGTGTAGAGCTCCGGCGAGATGCCGGAAACGACAGGCAGTGTACTCTGTACACTGCCTCGATCGCCCGTACAACGGCGCGAAACGGGCGGTGCACTCAGGAGGTTAATGTTATAGTATTACACTTATGCTTATTCCAGATTCAATGTTTGTTTCCATGTGAAAGGACTAATTGTTATTAGTGATGAGCAACATATTCGCAAAATATTGCTATTTTTTCCAAAATATTCTCAATAAATTCATGATCTCCAGTCATTCATAATAGATTCATGATCGACACTTGTAAATGTGCATATTGCGAAGGCAATGCGCGTTATATATGTACTGATGTACAAAAATATTTATTATTTGCGAAAACAAAGATATAGCCCTATATTTGAGATCAATGCCAATCAGAGATCAGTGCCGATATTCTCAATAAAAAATTGAGACTAGGTTATTCACCATAAACACTAATCATTATATCTAATAGGAAGGAAAAGCTTCCTCAGTTGTAGAAATTTGTGTTGAGCGAGAATATTCGAATATATACGACGAATATGTGACATTCGAGAATTCGCAATATTTCGTGAATGTGCGCTCGGATATTCGCAATGGCGGATATTCGTCATATTATGCTTCAACATTGTTTACCGGCATACATCGCGCATATTTGTGCACACTGTGAATGGATATGCACAATACACACAGTGGTCGTACTGGCTAAGATCACTGAATGAAGAAGAGAAGCTGTAAAGCTGCATTGCGAATCTTTGCGAACAGGCGCGCGCAATGTCGAATCAAATTTTACAAATTTAGAATGTTCCTTTGTATATTCCCGAAATTACGCAAATTCAAATATACCATATGCCACTCAACACTAGTAGAAATGTGTTCAACAAATATTAAGATTGGCCCATGGACTTTTTCCTAGCTTTTAGTTCTTGCACACTCTGTGTTTGAGTATGACACCTATGCTTTATAGAGAGAAGCAACTCTTCATGCTACAATGTATACAAAAAACTTTGCACTCAGCACTGATGAAGACTGCCGATGTCTGGCAGAAGTTTTTAGGTGGTGCAGCCCTGTTGTCATCAGTGTAATCAATCCCTTAAGGCCATTTCACACCTGCAGTGCTGCAGTGAAGTTTTTGGACGGTGATGAAAGGCCACGTAACCGCATTGCGCTGTGTTTGTGTCTTCCATACAAGTGTACTGCATCCCAAAAATCCAGGCTTCAGTGTGTTTGTGGTTACGTGCTGCGGTACCACAAACACAAGCACATTGGAGACTGTGAACACACCATTAATTTTGCATGTGAATATGGAATAGATGTTGTGTTTTGAAGATCCGCCTCCCAGGGCATTACTTATATTTCAGGAAAATATTTGGTATTCGTCTTGCCAATGCACTTTTATAACTATTAAGACCTGCGACTGCTGACACTTGTGTACTTGACCAGGAAATCCGAATTACATATCAAATGGTACTAGATCGGTCTAAAGTCTGCAAAGTGCTGCAAGCATGTTCTTATTATTTTTCCCTTTCCAAACTTTTTTTTTTAACAATTGCGATCTGAATTCAAATTAGATGTACTGTGGCATTCACATACATCCTATGTCTGTTTGATAGGGTTATGAGCATGGAGTAGCATTAAGCAGGCTGCCATTGGATTTTGAAGCAGTAGAACTGTGTGTTGTGGGGTAAAAAAAAATCTCTGTCTAGTAGTGTGATGAATGAGTATGAGTGTTCCTGATTACCCTGAGAATATGATTGATGTGTGCCAACTGTAAAGTTTAATGAAGGAGAGACTATAGTACGGTATAGCTTCTAAGGGGCCGGGCTAGACAGTGCATTGGAAATATTTGGGCTAGCCCAATCTTTAAACTAAAATCCCTTTCTCACTATGCGTGCTGCAATTTGTATAGATAATGTACGCTCTAGCATTTCACAGTACAAACCACAAACACACCTGTTTTAGCGTTTCCAATACAAGTGTAGCTTGCCAGAAATGTGTGCATGTGTTAACGCATAATGCAACATGGAAATGCGTAACACAGCCATACAAATCAAAATCCCAGAACAGGCCTGTTAACCATACAATAAAGTGCACTGCATTGTAAGGTCATTTTCATCCCACAAATAAACTCAACTGCTTCCAATTAATGTTTCCTATATTAACTTAAATTAAGATATATCATTTCAAGGGGTTAACTTCCCACTCCGTTTTCAGTGTGACTCCCCAGATGTGCCCCTTTGAAGTAAACCCTCTCTCCCCTGGTGTGATGTCACCAGGTCCACCACAACAGGGGAGAGAGTGTGTCAAAGGGAATTGTACTGGACACAGTGATAACTGTATCCAAAACAAAGTAAAAAAAAAGGGGCACTTGAATTAAAATGTTATTATAAACAAATTATAAATACATGTTTTGAAATCTATCATACGGAAGTATGTTAGAGAATTTATCATTCAAATGATACCTTTTATTAATTTATTTGTTTTTTAAATGTCATTGTTTTTACATACCGTATTTTTCGGACTATAAGACACACCGGACCATAAGACGCACCCAGTTTTTAGGGCAGGAAAACCAGAAAACAAAACAATTTAATACGTTTTCACATCAATTGGGTTAATGCAATGAATTTAATGGATGCAATATTCAATTCAGCCAGTAGGTGTCAGCAGTACACTCTTAGCAAAACACGTCATACTTCACACTGATCTGCAGGAGGAAAGGGGGAGCCGGGCTGTCTCCTACTCTCCTCTTCTCTGACAATGTTACTGTTTCTGTGTCCGTGGGGGCTGCAGATTGATTGCTGTTCCCACGGACAGGAGAGAGGTATAGATGTAAGTTCATCTATACTCCTCTCTTCATTGCCTATGCCAGTTCAGGGCGGGCATAGGCAATTACACAGTTCAGATGGGAGAGTTGGACATCGGCCGGCATCTCACATCTGACAGCTCCTCCAGGTCCCCGGGTAATCTCTGTTCCAGGAGAGCCGGCGGGAAGCCAAGGTGCGACCACCGGTGACCGCGGGGTCGCGCATGCGGACCATAAGACGCAGGCACTTTTTGCCCCCAATTTTGGGGGTGAAAAAGTGCGTCTTATGGTCCGAAAAATTATGTAATTGTGTGTTTCAAACATTATTATATAAGTCTACTAGACCCTTGTATGGACATATTTTGGGAAGTTACAGGCCAACAACATAAAAAAAAGCCATTAAATTCTATGGTGCGGTTTTAATACAGAAATCTGTACCCTACAAGGGCGCTAGGGAGGTTAACTACCAAACTACAGTAGCCCAAAGTTGAAATCTAGTCTGCTTTGGAATGGAGCTTGTTTGATGATCTCCAATTAAAACTTCAAATCCACTATTTTTCCTACTGACAATGTGCACAGATTTAAAATTATATATATTTTTTAAAATCTTTTTTTAAATAACGTTACTTTCAAGATGAAAACAGACTATACACAGCTGAAAGCTTAAGACAATGATTAGACACCAATGAAAACAATTACAGTCTGTTTGCAAAATAGATTTTGAATAGTCCATACTAGAATGTGTAATGTTGGGTTAGCTTGACAAAGTAAGTAAAAGGAAATGCAGAGTCTGCTATTGTGTCTAAAATTGCCGGTTACCTGGCTGTCATGCCTTAAAACTTTTACTTAGTGATGCCTAAAGATCAGCAATCCTGACCTTTTCCAATCGGCATTCTTTTTCATTTAAACCTACAGGTCAGCGGGTCAGAAAACATGCAGGCAACTGGAAATGGAGGCCAGCAATGATTGCCCCCTTGTTCAAACTTTTTTTTAGGTATAAGACCCAGTCAACAGGATCACTTCAACAAACATCTTCCAAGAAATAGATATTATTTAGGAAGTAGAAGGAGTTGGACCAGCAGCGACTGTGATTACATTCTTCAATATGCAAGGAAGAAGGTGGTTGTGCTAGAAACTGACCCTTCCTGGAATATCCATTTTACCTCACATTCAAAGGGACATTGCATGTAAATTTAAAAAAATGTGTATTCCAATATATAAAAGAATACGCTTGAAAAAAAACTTTTATGCTCTGGCTTGCAACTTTTGGGTTGATAATAGGTTTCCATATTGTGATCTCATATTGTGAAAATAATACCCTCTGACCTTACTGATCTCATCTTTTGAAATTGATAGTTGCATGCTGAAGCAGTGACTTCAATACTGTCTGAATTTCTGGCTTTACTGCTTCATGCTTACAGCAGGTCAATGACATAGTATAAAAGTCAGAGACAGCCAGGCTGTTAGCATTTTCAAACACAGACTCTATTTTATCCTCTCTATAAAATAGAATGTTATTACATCATTTCTAGAAAATTTCCATTGATATTTTGGATATGATAGATTAAAATTTAAGAAGTCAAAGCAGAAATATTATTGGAGACCTGCAAGAAATTCTAGATTCTTCTGTATCAGCAGGAATGAAAACTAATGCTAGCTTTGAAATGTTGATTTTAAATGTTCTTAGGGTCATCCACAGTGACCCTGTTAATCTTTAAACTTTCTTAAATGTTTTGAATGATTGAAAATACTGACTGGATAACAGGAGCTTCTGCTACTGACAATACATCAGGAGCACACTAGCAATTGTATGGAACAAAGAGTGGAAAATACACATCAGTTATCAAGGTGAACTATGGATGTGACCTTATAATGCAGAGACACTTAATTTTTCATTTCCTTCCTACTGCACTTTAACAAATGTGTTCAGTCAACCTACAAATTCTTTTTACACATTGGATTAATGTCATCTATCTGTCTAGCATGCTTACTATGTCTGCTGGAATAGAGGGTTATGCAGTAACTAGTCTTACAGGTCATTAGTGATGCATGTGAATGTGACGTATATGGAAAAGTGGAGTTTTGTTGTATTTAGTATTTTTAGTTGGCCACCCTGAAATTTTTTTTTCTATTGTTATATATTGACTTAGAGTGCAGCTTTGGGCAATTCTTCGATATGTGTTTTGCTCTTGCCTTGTAAAAACTCTTAACACTTGAGGTCTAGCAAGCAGATCTGCTGACAATGCATTGTTCACAAAACAAACAAAAAAAGAAAAATATAGCTAATACAGAGCATACAAATAATACTAATGAGAAAAGAATATTATAATCCATAAGTTTGAAGTCCCAGAACACTCGAAATATATATAATATTCCTCCAGATAATTTTTCTAAGACCACAATATGTCATTTATACATTTGACACAACAGCTTTTGATCAATATTTACCAACATGTCAAGTCTATCAAACCTAAAAAAAGAAACAGTTTCTTCAGTTCAGCACGAGACTGATACTGTAACTGACTTCTGTTCCAAATGGTTTATCAAATGAACCAGCTGAAGTGTACCCAACCTTAAGCTTACCACACACCTTTCCCTCTGTACAATTTATGTAGCGCAGGGACTTAAGGCCCCCATACACCTAGAATTCCGTGGACGGGGCCAATGTGCTTGCACGCGCGTGGCCATTGGTCGTCAGATGAGGCTGGTACACAAAGTGCACATACTCTAAGTGACGGAGTGCAGCGTGATGACGTCATGATGTTGCACTCCGTCGCTCATCTATCAGCCCCGGCTCGTCATGTGTATGGGGGCCTTTACCCAATTGGATAAAGATTGATTGGATGGGTTAGAAAGGTCCTGAAATTATGTGAAATATAAAACAAAAAGGCTAAATCAAAGCAGAAGTGGCTAGCCTCATGGGATTATGATGGCCACAGGAGGAAATACTCAGTAGATACTTTATAAAAATTCAGTTTGTTAAGCACTGGGGTTGTTATACCCATGATGTTCTCTGAAATGTGATATGCTGTGACCCCTACTGTGGTAGTTGTACTTCTGTATTTATTTATTCTGTTTTTAATAGTGCCTACTAAAGTGAATTTTTTATAAAGTATCTACTGGGTATGTCCTCCTGTAACCACCAAAATCCCATGAGGAAACCACCAACATCCCACTTCTTTGAGTTAGCTTTTTGCTAAATCAATGTTTTTTGTTTGATGAATTTTTTGAAGGATTGTGGCTTATCCTTTTAAACACACCCAGATCTCCCCGTCCCTTGTCCATTATTAATAACCTTGGTAATTTGAATTTAATAAGTTTTTTATACAAAAAATATACAGTAAGTTTGTAATGTGTATGATATAGAGGGTTTGGGTTCAAGTGATGCCATTTATTTGCTAACTGGAGTCATTGTGTGAATGATGACCTCTAGATCTTGAACCACATCCATGTGCATGCTCACATGAACCTTATTGGCATTAATGGAAGCCCCTAGTAGGTTGACAGGGTGTGGATAAGCCTTCTTCTTAAGTCAGTGCCTTTCAAGGGAATGTGCAGAACTAGCTGCAGAACTGGCAACATACAATACTGGTGTCCAAAAATGTCCTATTTGCAAGTTCATGACAAAGCCTCTGAACAAGGTCACATTCGGTAGAGATGTAGAAAAGGGTTGTGAGAACATTACAAATAGTGATGGCTGAACTGCCCGCAAGGTGGACAGTTCGGCGACGAACATGTACGGGTGTTCGACACGCCCCATTCGCCGGCGAGAAGATCTTTATTCTTCCTCCGATGGGATCAGAACCTGCGAGATCGTGCCGGAGGTAGAATTTTTTCTTGGGCATGAAGCCGGTCTTCTAGTGAAAAACCGGCTCAAGAACAGGAAGTGACATCAGTGACATCACATCCGGCTGCCTTAACAAGGAACTATGCGTTCCAGGTACTGGCTGTGACCGTTTTTCCGATTCAAATTCCCCGCCTAGAGGCGGGGAATTTGAATCTGTCTGCGAAACGGGCGGACAGCGGACTTCTTTAAAAGTCTGATCCGCCCATTCGCGGACAGACCTAATTACAAACATTGCTCTAGCATATGTAGTATGAAGGTTCAGTCAAGTTCAGAGCATTAACTCTCAACTAGAAATGTTGTGACCATCTCTTCTGGCTACATACGGAACTGGCTTTTGAAAAGTTTAACCTTCATAGCTGTAGGTCTAAAGCCCCCCATACATGCTTATATTTTTCGTCCAACCGACCGCCGTGCACGCTCTCGGCAAGCTTAAAGAGCCTAAATTGGCAGCCAAATCCATCGAAGCCATTACAGACATGTCTGTAATTCTTAGATCGGTCTGATACTTTAGACACTACTCACTTCTGAGGGGGGAAGGTGCTAGTAGCTCCCTTCCCTATCCCTTCATGCTAGGCTGACTGTTCTCACAGCCGGCATGCTGTCTGCCGGGTCTCCCTAGCTGACCTCAGGAGCAGCTAGAGGGACCCACCGGACAGCGCTGGCACACAAAGGGTGCCGGGACTGATTGTGACCCGAAGCACCTCTTTGTGGATGGGGACCGTTCATGTCCGCAAATTCTAAGACCGATTTACCGGCCAATTCATAGCTGAATTGTGCTTTTAAGCATTAGATTTGTGGTTGATTTCATGGCAGATGGCGGCAAAATCATCTGCAAATCTAACCCTCTATGGCCAGCTTAACTCTGAGCTACACTTGCATTAGCTTACCTGCTCCAGGCTAGCCAGCAACGTCCTCAGCTATTCTTCATGGTTCTACATTCCATGATGAGAGTGATAACGTGGGGGAGGTGGGGGTGCCATCACCATATGCTTGTATTGTCTTATAGGTATAGGCGTTCCAGGTCCTCACGCTGGGAATGTGGAAGGAGGGGGGAGCGTGTGGAAAATACGAACAGATTACATTGTCATCTGTTTAATATTTCCCATACAACTTTTGCAACAGAAATTCTGAAATGCCTGTATCACAAGGGAGGTTATAGGAGGGTGTGCAGTGCCTAGTTACCTCCTGAAATATCAGCCCTGTGATCTTTTTCCTATTAACAAGCCTGGGAACTAGAAATGACTGTCTAAATAGCGAAGCAGAGTGCTGGGCAGACCTTACGGCGTAGAACTGCGTGCGACTGCATTTTACATTAATAAATTCTATTACAGAAATGTAATTAAAGTGACTGGAAAAGATCATTACACTAAAATGCTTTGACCATTTCACATAACTATTCTTTTGAATGCATGATAATGTTTTTTAATATTTATATAAAAAAGTGGGGTTTCGCAGCAGGATCAGTTACATTTATTGCTCAATTAGTAAGCAGTTCAGCGTGGCAGTGTTTAAGGCCTCCCTGCCTGAAATATATATATTTATTACTTCATGGAGGTGGTGTTACCTGATAAATTTCATTAGCTTTCTGTGTTTTTCTGGACAAGCACAACCATAGATATATTTATATCAATATACACACATTTTATATACATTTTTATATTTTTACCATACAAGGCAAGCTGTGTATATCTCCCTATGTCAGCTAATGTTTCTTTCAGTGTAGTTGTAGCACAGTTAAATCATTCCTCCATGCCTTCAGGGTTTGTCAGGCCTGTCACCTATTTCTCTTCAGGGTGTTTGTGTTTTACTTCCTGCTTCCTGGCCTCTAAACAGGTGTGTGTGTGGAAGACCCCATGACTTGGCCTCCGCTTGAGTCAACTAATGAATCATACTTGAAAGTGTAAATGTCCGGGCTGCATACCTCATTTAGCGCTAATTAAAAGCCTGAAATGTGCTGAGGGCAAGAGAAAGAGTCGACTCTCGAAAAAACTATGACTAGTCCATGGATGTGATACCAGGCACATGATATCATGGCAGTTCTAGTTTACTGTGCATGAAAGACACATCTTTCTCCACTAGCGTATGTCATCCAGTCTTGTGAACACTGCCTCAGAAATGTTGTTCATTTTTTTTTTCTATAAGCTAATTTTTTTTTTATTCTTTGGGAATGTTTTGTCTTCTCCTTTTTTTTGTCTATATAGATAAAACAAATGCACACTGAAAGATTTGTATGGTTCTTGTTTTAAGCCACTGCTGTATTAAAGGCTCAGGATTTAAGCCACTTCTGTATTAAATATATAATGCCATCTTATTGCCAAACTTCATTTTGCAAAGCAGTGCAGTGAGATATTAAAATGGAAATAGAATTTGTTACTGAACTTTTTTGTTCTGCCTTTACAGAACATCAAGTGTACTCAAAATAAAATCTCCAAGCTTTAGTTAGTAGCCATAGGTGTAAATATTTGTTCAAAGCCCCCTACCAAAGACATGAGACAGTACAATTAGGTAAGTTTAAATAGACAGTTTAGAGAAGCTAATTTGCTGCTCCCAATTGTGACCTGCATCAAGATATTGCGCCTAGTCCAAGGTTGGCTATTGAGATAGAATGGGGGAAGTTGGGGGTGATTGACTTCTGCATCATAGTTACAGATACAGGGTGTTTGCCAAACGGTGTGCCAAACCTCTGTAAACGCTTATCTGAATTTACCATTAGCCACACTATTTAACTACCATATTTAATGTAGTCTTCTGTAAAGTTTATTTAAAACTTTATGTTGGACCAATAATATAATTATTTAAATAGGGGGCTAACAAAGCCTAAAGCTGTCCATAGAAGCTTCAATCCGCAGCCAATCTCAGCCATGGATCCAAGTGGCCCATCTGGAGCGACCGGTCCTGGGGGCTCCAAAGATCGATCGGACATGCCAGTTTTTCTTCGGTTGATCCCATTACTTTGGATGGGGATGGCACACAAAGGGTGTGTGGCCAATTCTCGGACCGAACAGCTGTGTGTGATGACATCATTACGCACGGTTGATCGGTTGCCGGATCAGCCCGGCACATTTTTTTTAATTTAAAAGTAGTTACAAAACTTTACTTTATTACATTTAAATCTGCATGACAGTTTGGTTTGTTTAAAGCAGCTAATAAAAAAAGAACAGACATACAAGGATGCTACATGGAAAAAACAGTTAATGCTAAAGACAGATGATGTTATTTTCTTATTCTCCTTAGTTCTGCTAACATGCACCACAAAAAAGACTGAAACTGTTTCTATGGCTGGAGTTATGCAGTAGGGACCATTACACCCACGGACCTAAAGAACTTCATTAGCTGTATTTAATCTGCAGTCTGTTTTATGTCTCAATGCTAAGAAGAGGATTCTTTGTCTCAGTAGCCACAATAGTCGTGCACAGGGAGGAATTCTTCAAATTATCCATTAATTCTCAGTGTCATTAGATTTTAATTACCCTTAGTATAATTCACATATGTTATTCTTGCAGCAATATAACTCTGAATAAAGTTTTTAGGGCTGTTATATCATGGGAGTAGAGACTATAAACATAGCCTGGGAACATTTGGTAGAGGCTCAGTTGCCCACGTATCTAGGGGTCTCAGAAGGGCAACTAAGTAAATACACATTTAAAATATATTCATAAAAACAGTTTGCCTGTCAAAGCCTTTCATTCTACACTATCCACAAAAAAAACAATGTTGGGTCCAGGTTTGTACTGATACCTAGGACTCCATGATGACTCCACTACCTTTATCTCCAGTCCTATGTTGTTTGAGCAGATATTAAAGGAAGATCTCTCCATACAATCATAAAAATAATAACCAAGGGTTTTACCCCTCCCTATTCTTTTTCTAAAGCCGGCCATACAGCTGGATTCCTCTGCAATTGTTGTGCTTACAGCATGTGGAGTCACTAAATGATAGCACGATTGTTTGGAGAATCGATGCGCACCACCTGGGAGAATTGATCCCGGCGGATACCTTGGATGGGGATTCGCATTCCCCTTCTAAAGTAATGGTGATGGAACAGGGAAATGCCTTCAAAGTGGTCTGCGTTCATTTCTCGGCTAGTGCGATCGATGAATGATGAGTGGTGATACACCACTACTTTCACAGTCTAGTGGGTTCCATTTACCAACATGTTGCTTCCCTGTTTGATTGACACTTATTCAAGCGGGATCAATCTAACAGCGGTTTTCACGTTCGATTCCCACACGGTGATCGATCGTTCAGGAATTGAACGAAAAATTTATCCGTGGATGGGGGTCTTTAGTTATCACTAACTTGTGCATTGCTGGTACGCAACGCTGCTACTAAAATATGGCCCTCAGTGTGTGTCTGAAGCATTAACTAAACATTTTATAGGTTAGGATATGTGTTAGGGTACATAAAGTGCTTGTTTTGTTCGATGGAATGGGGGGCCCCACTGCATGTTTCTCCATAAGAACAGTTACATGGGTCGATGATGCCACCATGGTGTGCTTGAGTGCTTGTCGTGCGAATGGTGCAAATTGATGCGCACCATTTTTAGCCATTGATTCCCGTTCGATGCTTTGGATTGGGACCCTGGTCGATCGTTCGAGAGTTGAATGAAAAATCGATCCATGTATGGGGACCCTTTTTTCAGAGGGGTCATCTAGCATTCTGCCTTGGCTAAATGACAAAGACCGGCACCTGTACAAACACTAGATTTGTGACTGAGATAAAAAAAGATAGATTGCCTCAGTTGACAATTATCTAGCATTTGGATGAGGCTATAGTATCTCCTCTTAAATCTAACCCCTAAAAGCTATAATTAACACTAATCACAGCGATCTCAAAACCCAGACAAAATGAGTTTTTAATGTATTAGCACACACCAACCACCCCTGCTTGCTCCCCCCTTTGTCCTTGTACTGCTGGCCCTATGACTGTCCAGCGGGTCAGATTATTTGGTCTTGCACCAATGTAAGAAACTTTAAACTTGAATATATCCGACAAGGGTTTCAAGTACACAGCACTGGAAATAACTATTAGCGATGGCATTAATCCCTAGGTGTCCACTGACATCTTGTCATTCCAAGTGGGTTCATCTCATGTCAGAAACACACCACAGCTTCCTGTGTCCACTCAAGCCTGAGGCACTACATGCCCCCAGAGACAGCTTCTCATCCACGTAGGAGGGCTTGTTATGTGATAAAATGCACCATACATAGCATGGTACCACTTAGGTGGAAATATATACAGATCCATAAAGAAATATACATAACAAATTCATTATACTGAGATAACTAAATGGTAGGGGATGAAAATACAACAAATGGTTACTCCTACTAACCCAGTCACTGCAAATAGTTTCTAGTTTATATTTGTTAACAGCCACATGCTCAAGTGAAAATATTTTATGCCCTCATGAAACAATATAATCTATATTTACTGTTTCCAAATATAGCAAATACTTCTTATGACACGTTGGTATGCATTGCAGTTCCATTTACATAGACATATCAAGGTGAGAATGTTTGTTAAGGAATAGGTGCAGGTCAATTCTTTCTGTATAAACTTTGATAATTCTGCGGGTTCACATCTTCCTTTATGGCACGTACACCATTCACATCGCCGTTTCTGAAGTCTGCGAGTTTCTTTTATTGCAGCCGTTTGGTTTAATTTTCCATATCACATATAAAATGTCAAACAATGAAGAGTTCTACCGATCTGACTGAATATATTGTCTGAACAATGCTGTATTGTAGTAGCAACCTTGCTGTACATTTCCCTGCTCATGGGATCAAGGTAGCCGCTTGTAGAAAGCTCTCCCACTCCTGGTTCCTGGTGTTTAACACATTGTGTCAGTTTACTTGATACATTTCATATGCAAGTCATTTACTGGTTAACTTTTCCATCCAAGTGAATTTTTACTCCATATTAAGTATGTAGACTATCTGGTTTCTCTATACATTACAAATAGTGACCGTAATTTACTGTTAAAATTTTCTATCAAAGTGAATTTTTACTTCATATAAAGTATGTATACTATCTATCTAGTTCCTCTACACATTCCTAAAAGCGACAGCCGTGATGTCTACCAATGCCGACACATCAAGAGTTCATGACCATGTCAAATGGGTTTGTTCACATGCACCTGTGTTGGTGATTGCTGTTTTCTAGCATCATATTTTCGTAACCATGAATTACAGCTGAATTCCAGGTTGGTGTAGAAACACCAATTATATCAGCTAAAGCAGAACATCAAAAGTGAACATTTGCGAGCAGGCAAACTTTTTTTATGGGAGAACAGGCATAATGTTGCATACTAATGCGTAAGGAATTAAGATGGGGTATCTGCAATAAAAAGCAATGACAAATAAAGTGTACATGAACTCAGGAACATTTTTGCTAACAAAACAAAGACATGAGTGCCCCTTAAAAATTAAACTTCATATATGCCATAGGTAGGAACATCCCAAGGTAATTTTAAAAGATTATGACCGTTTCCTTAATCAACACTTAAATACGCTGATATTCTGCTGACATGGACAATTAAAGTGTACATGAACTCAAGAACGTTTTTGCAAAACAAAACAAATAGATGAGTGCTTCCTCAAAATTTGATTTCATGCATGCCCAAGGTAGCACATCCCAAGCTAATTTTAAAAGATTATGACTATTTCCCTTGTCAACACTTAAATAACCTAGGCACATCCCAAGCTAAGTTTAAAAGATTATGACCGTTTCCCTTATCAACACATAAATACCCTGATACCCTGCTGACCTGCTTAAATGAAAATTTAAGTGTACATGAACATAGAAACATTTTTGCAAACAAAACTAAGAGATGAGCACCCCTTAAAAGTTAGATTTCATACATGCCCAAGGTAGGCACACCCGAAGGAAATTGTGAAAGATTATGACAATTCCCCTTGTCTACTGATCTCAGTCCACAGTCTGGCTGACTCATTACATTAGTGTCCCAGCTAGCTCAGGGAAAACTGTCATCTTGGAGGTGCTCAGAGGAAAACCATGAGCTCTGTGTGAACAATACTCATTCATTCTCCTGACACTGGGAACAATAATGGAAGATTCCCCACAACAAATTATTATCTTTACAGCCAGAAAAAAAGCACTTGTAATTAGTGATGGCCGAACTATTCGCTTTTCTTCCCCCTGCGAACAGTACAGGAGTTCGACCCGCCCTTTTTACCGGCGGGGGGAAGGTTACTATTCTTCCGCTGGCCGGATCAGGAGTAGAAAGATGGAAGAATTCTTTCACCAGAGACCGGGTAGAGAAGCCGGTCTCTCTGGAAAGATAACTGGCTTAAAACGGAAGTGACGTCACTGATGTATTTAACTAAAAGTGGAACGCAAGCTCATTAGTATGCAGCGCCTCTTTAAATTGGCTGGCTAGATGTGTGCTTATGACCAAGTTCTGTTCCCATTACATGCAACGTCTAGGACCATGCTATTCAATGCAGCAGGGGGTGCCTACATCACAATACCGACTACAAAGAAATACATTACTTATTGCCAGTTAAAATATATGAATTTCAACTGTGTATTTGGCTGCTTGCCTGGAGTTCTATTTTACAAAGTAAAGATCTAGTGCAACACAAAGGAAACAATTTACTAAAAAAGTTATTCTAACACTGGCTTGTATGAAAGCAGAATCGAAATACCTTGTTAAAAAAAGACTGTTAGCAAGTAGACTTAACAAAAAGACCTCCTATACTTTCCTAATGGCATTTTTATATAGCTTGTAGTACATGGGCAGTGCACTCTTGGCATCATACAGAGTAGGAGTGGGGTGCTAACCCAACTTCCCTATGAATATGCAAGTTACACTATCAATGACCATTCCATGATTGGGTTGTAGATCTTTTATTACAGGAGGGGGGCTCACATAGAGTAAGGTTGACCTTAACTAATGCCTTTCTCCTAGGGCAGCGGTTCTCAACCCGTGGGTCAGGACCACCAGAGGGGTCGCCACATTCATCGAAAGCTTACAAGCAGCAGCTCTGATGCCTACAAGCAAGTAAGGAGGTAGAGTAATGCCATGACGTCAAGGAGTGTCACTTCCGGGGTCGGGGATCTAAAAAGTTTGAGAACCACTGTCCTAGTTATTTATTTCACTCTTTATGTGTATGTAAACCCTAACAATTAAATTCACTTATGTCTAGTGATGGACGAACATCGGCCATGTCCATTCGAGAACAGGCGGATCAGACTTTTAAAAAAGTCTGACGCCTGTCGAGAACTTCAAATTCCCCGCCTGTTCGCAGAAAAACCAGAAGTGACGTTTCTGACTTTCACTTCCGGTATCTGGAAATTCACAGTTCCTGGTCCCGATCACCGGACGTGACATCACTTTGGGGTTTTGAAGTGATTTTTGCACTAGAAGACTCGGGTCTCTAGTGAAAGAATTCTTCCTCTGGCCAGATCTTTCAGCACCTGATCCGGCCAGAGGAAGAATAATAAACTTCTTCTCGTGGGCGAACGAGGCAGGTCAGACACCCGTACTGTTCGCCAGCTAGAAGAAAAGTGAACATGTCCTCACTACTTATGTCCTGCTCCTAGGTCTGTTTAATGTACTTTTAGATGCATCCTGTGTCCGCTGCACACTTCCAATGCCATGATGGCAAACCTTTAGAGACTGAGTGCCCAAACTGAACCCCAAACACCACTGATTTCAAAGTGCCAGCATTGCAATCTAATCTGAATTAAAATACACAACTCATATTCACACACAAAACATGTAAACCCACACTCTAGTTTCTTATGAGATAGAATAGGAGAGGGTATTGGATGCTATGTGCAATCAGAAGAGAGGGGAAGAGAACTGATAGCACTGAGAGACGATAAGTTGCAGTTTTTTCCTCTCCCACGTGCCAGAGGTTCACCATCACTGTCCTATGCTGTCTCTGGTACAATCCCTGGTACAGAAAAGACTCTATTTTTCAGTTATGAGGATTTTAATGATTTAGCAATAGGCGCTGGTAGGGGCTGACAACACTCAGTTGTAAAAATGCTGTGTATTGTCACCCCACAACAGGAGCCGAATGTTGAGTGATGGAAAGACGTGTTTGTGTGTACAGAGAGATGGTTAAATTTAGTTTCAAAAATCGACTTTGTGAGCTGATTGCAAAGCCCCTGAGCATGGTATCATCATCAGATGTGCTCGAGATGTAGAGAAGGGTCAAAAAAAGTTTTGCTCAAGCATGTGCTTTTGCATAAATTAAGTTCAAAGTCAAGTTAAAATTTCGACTTTAAACATTAAATTATGCAAAAATCACACATGCTAGAGCAAAACTTTTTTTCAAATGTTCCTACACTACATTCCTTTTCTACATCTCCAGCAATTTTGGTGATGATACTATATTCAGAGGCTTTGCAATCAGCTCACAAATTCAACCTTCTCTAGTGTGTTCCTCTGAGACATAGACTTTCTATTAGGATGCTCTCGGTGGCTTATATCTATACAACCCGATCACAGCGATTACCGGGCACAGCCGTGATGTTACTGATCCCGCCCGTCCCCTCCGCAGGGCGGGTGATAAGAAAGCAAGGATGGTCTATAGGAGAGATGTCGGCGTGACAGCCGTGTGTGTGCGCGGAATGGGAATGATCGGTGCTCGTGCAGCTGCCATTACCGGAGAACAATGGAATGTACAAGCAATGGAATGTACATCACACCGGGACCGGATTGTCTATAGAGCAGCAGTCACAGGGCGGGATCACCGGAAATACACACGTTCCCGATGATAGATCTCCATTAACGATCGCGCACACTTCTCATCATTCCTATTTCCTGCACTCCCTCTTATTTCTTCCTCTCCACCTTTCACTTCATGTAGCGGCACCTCTCCGCCGCACGAGGCCGCTCGCGCCACCTGATACCCTGCTGTGATTGACATCTCATCCACCGTATTGTCATGGCGACAGAAAAAGCGACCAATGGATAAGCGAGGGCGGAGCACCGGAGCATCTTAGCCGGCCCAACTCAATTCATCTTTTTCGTAAGCTACGCCCGCGCCGCTCTGTCCCCCACGTGTCCCGCGCCGTTCTGGGTGAAGCTTGCGCTAGTAGCCGACTAGCAATAGGAGAGGTGATTGCTGACAGGGCATGTGGGCGGGACCCGCCTCGTGATTGACGCGCCCCCTCCCCCAGACTGAGCTGTGGCTGCAGTGCGGGATTCGCCAGTGTGAGGTCGGGAGTTACCCGAGTACACCCGCGGGGGGGTCCACGAGACTGTAAACACCCGCGGGGGTCCGAAGTGGCACGAGTATACCCCGGGGAAGCTATAGTGTGCTGGATACACCCGCCGGGAGGGGGAACAAAGAGGGACGCGGACACCCGCGCCGGGCGGAGACATCGGGACTACTTGGCTGTGAGCAGCTCGGATCTACCCAGGAAAAGTCTGTCGGATCTACAGGCGGCGGCGGCGGCGACATAGGAGTGTCCCGGGGTACCCCTGCTATGTCTGCGGGTCACCCAGAAATGCTCGGGCTGATGGTGATGTGGCTGCTGGCGGGTGTACGAGGACTGGAAGGTGAGAAGGGGGGGCAGAGCTGGCCGTGTGCACTACGTGCTCAGCTTCCATAATTGGGGCCACACCGTACTACTGGTGCCCTAAGAGGCTGGCATTTCAGGGGTCCCCCCATGTGATGGAATGCCACCTGTGGCTGTATACTCTCCATGCCGTGTCACCTCTAATGCTCCATCACCACATCTGAAGTTCCTCCACATCTCCCCATTTGTGATTACGGGGTACAGTGCTCTGCCAGGGGCCTGGTGACAGAATGTCCCCCCATTTCTCCCGGGGTCACCATAAAACTTCTCACCATCAGTGGCATTTTTATTTGCTCCACTCCCAGATTTTATGGGGGCTAGTCTGCTCTCATATTACCCATTACTATTGACAGCCACAAAAATGTAGTCTGGGCACATCATTAGTTGGAGCCTAATTACAAGTCTCAGTGGTCGGACATGCTGGGCTTTGTAGTCCATGGAGCAACAGGTTATCAAACAGTTGCGTCCCCCCTGTTTTTGTTCCTATAATTTGGGCTTTGCTGGCAGGTATGGGTTCTGATGGGCAGAGTTGAGTGATGGATGGGGGAGCCAGCAG
Source organism: Ptychadena robeensis (assembly GCA_036250615.1). Taxonomy (NCBI): domain Eukaryota; kingdom Metazoa; phylum Chordata; class Amphibia; order Anura; family Ptychadenidae; genus Ptychadena; species Ptychadena robeensis. Next base: position 68,385,200 of record CM070035.1, on the reverse strand, counting down.
AGGAAAGGCTTCTTCACCTTTGATCCTGCCTGTGAGCGATGTGAGCAGTCCGCAGCTGCTCCTAAAATAACAGGGTTGTGTTAATGCAGGGTAGTATCTGTAGATCTATGCTGCCTAGTTCTGCCTTTGTTCATGTGTAACAGGATCATACTGTGCAGTGAGCTCTCCCCCAAATTCTTCTCTAACTAATATCTGTATGAAGCGGTCCATTGGCCACTGGTGTTTTCTGTTGTGAGATTCCCTACTCCTTGTGTTATTAAAATATGGAAGTGCACACCGCAGTATTGATAAATATCTGTGTGATACATCTTTTTGTGGTCAGGATCCTGCACATTGGATGTTGCACGTGATGTAGGGTGATCTGGGTAAGTATGGGTTAACCTAGGTGTTTGGTTAGTGCTAATGGGCCAGACTCGCCGTCTCTGTGCTCGGCTTACTTTGTAAAATTTCATAGATCACTTTTTTTTTTTTGTTCAGAATTTTGGTCCTGGACATTGTCAGTGCATATAGGTGAGCGTTCCCCTCCAGCCTTTGACCAGTAACTGTGCCAGAGATCTCTTGTTTAGATGATTGATAGGCATTCTCTTTAAATGACAGCCTCGTAGTATTGTAAAGTTTGATCTCCCATTGTGCGCTCCTAATTGCCTTCCTGCCAAAAGCCTTTCTATCTTACATCTTTCCTGCCTTATCCTTGGTGAATACACGATAAGAGCAGGGTGTGGTGAGATTTGGGGAAAACACTCGGCCACTGTTTCCAGCCCATGAAATCAGAAGGTGAATTAGGCGAAGGTTTGCCTTGGTTATTTGCATAAGTTGTCTGATTCAGCACATGGAGAATAAACTTGCCGTTTCCTTCACTGAGCGTATTCTCTCAGGTTTATCTAGCGCAAGCCGTTTGTATACTAATTAAACGCATAGTAAATATTCATGATGTTTTCCTTTCCTGCTACATATGAATAATTTATGATGGAGACAGTATGCATTTATATTTTTTGGGGGGGGGGATCTCTGGTTGGATATTTAAATCCAGAAGTCTGTCCACTTTTCCTCTAGCTCATCATGTAATGTCATTCATTAGTCTGTGCCCCCACTCCTGAAAATTTCCACATTGATTTTCTCAGGTGAGCTGTGGGATCGTATAACCTGCGTCTCCTGCTGGTTGGCTGCCAGAGGTTCTGATCTCACTCTTTTGGTGTAATCTTGCAAATCTCTTTAGCTGGCCATACACCTTTTTTAGATCTCTCTGTCAGATGTCCTTTAGATCTACCAACAACTATGTTGTATAGGGTCCTCTGCGACTGAACACAGGTAGACTTGATGGTTTAGAAAGTCCCTCATATTACATGGTTTTGGTAAAACAAAAGGAGATCTAAAGGAAATCTAAAGGTGTATGGGGACCCTAGTTTTAGTTAGTTACGGTGAGTCAGTTGGAATTATGTTACCATAATCGAGGTAGGTATTTAGAAGTTTTATTGTATGTAGGATTTTACTATTTTTAGCTTTGTGCAAGCATGAGCACATTTTTAATTATGCGTGTAGACTTCTTTTTTTTTTTTTCTTTTTTTTTTCTTCACAGTCCTCGAACAGTCGCGTTTTCTGTTTTAAGATGATAGACTTACGGTATAGGGTTTTGCTGAGCACTCTGATTTCAGCCTTTCTGTACTTATGTTGCAAATTCCCAATTTGGCGCTGCTTTTCTAATCTTTCCATAAATGAAGAGTAGATAGATCTTGCAGTCTGCTGGTTTATTTAGGAAAGAAGCGCAAAGAATAATGATGATGTGTAAAGTCCAGGAAGTTCCAGCAAACAATCAGATTTGATGGAAATTTGCCTCTGACTGGGTGTTATATGTTAATGTACTTTACATGTCACTCATGAATATAACTGGTGAAACTGTTTTGTCAGTCAATTAAATGATAATACACACATAATAAACATTGGGGTTGTTGTATTTTAGAATAGGAGTGTGGTCTTTTTGCAAAGTCCCTGTGATCCGTTTTTAGCGAATGGCTTTGTATTAGAACACTTGGCATTGGTTGTCAGGTGTTTTAATGGTAGGATGTTGCATTGAGATGATTACAACAATCGGTCCCCTGTGTTCTCTACCAGTACATTTTCCTGTATTGTGTATAATGACAGTATTCTTATAATGGCAAAAAAAAATCTGTGGTTTATTTTTTTACATTTAGTTACAAAAGAAAAGTTCATGCTCAATTAGTTCAGAAGTGTTTTAGCCAAGAAGAAATTCAGTAAATGCAGGCAAGGACAAATATAATGTTTGTGTTCATAATAAATGTTTAATAAATGTAATTCGTGATTTAGGGCCTGGCTGTAACATTTGTAAATCCGAACCCTGTATTGTACTCCTGTACGTTATTGAAACCTGTGGATGGGAAAAAAAACTTCATGTCACTGGGAGGACAATCCATTCTCATTGATGAAATGCAATATACTCGCTGATTTACTAAATATTCTTATAATCTAATTATATCTTATTTTCAACCACATTACATTAAACAAAAACCAAAGAAATACTTGTGTGAAGCCACATGTACATCTTCATATCACTCTATACAATTTCCATTAGATCTACCAACAACTATGTAGTATAGTGTCCTCCCTGATAGAATACATAGTGATTTGGAAGGTTAAGAAAGGCCCTCATTTCATATGGTTATGGTAGAAGAATTGTTTGGTAAGATTGTAAGTTGTATGGGGGCCTATAGCTTTAATTTTGTACCAAAGATAAAGTGTAAATACACAGAAAACTCTTACCTCCCATACAAATAGGGTACACACAGTGAGAGTCTCCAGACCACCATTGGGTCACAGGTTGGGGGCTGTAAACTGATGTCTGTGTGTAGACATTGGATCTTTGTAACCATATGTAATTAACATGAGCGCAGTTAAAGAATGTTAGTTTCCCAAAAATCATTTAATCTCTTTAGTTATAATGGCACCTCCAATCATACATGGCAACTGCAGTCCTGTGTATTTTTTTTCTTTTATCATATAAAATATGTGCTGATGTTTGAAGGAATTGGTGTGACCTGATAGTATCACCTCTTTGAAGGTGCCTGCATTGGGCCAAGCTTCAAAAGTGCTTCAAGTCTTTGTAGCCAGCACTAGGTATGTTAATCTTGATAAACCAAGATAGGTGTGTTATGTCTCTTGGGTTCCAGGTAAGTGATAGAGAAGGTTGAAAGTTTTTCCGAATTAGTGGATATTTGTCGTGGTTGTCTGAGGTGTTCCTGAATATTTTATTGACTGTCTGGGGCTTTTGGTTGAGTTTCGCACAGATGGTGGGGACGTTGAATGTCCAAAGTTATTTGTTGTGTGTTGGGTTGTTGACTCATTCTGCTAATGTTTCTCAGCTACATGTGCCTTGGGATGTTTTCACATTCCTGTGGTGTTGGTTTGCAGTTTCAGTTGGAGGAGGATACAGGGGTTTGCCCGTTTCTTTTGATGTCAGTTTGATGTTTGAGTAGATGCTGGCTGTTTTTTTCTGTTGGCTTAGTAGAAAGTAGATGCGACATTTGGTACCTTGTTGTAATGCAGTGTGTGGTGGTCCCTTAGCCGTTGTTTTCATCATTCTAGTTCTCACTGAATAGGCTACCTCCCTATAAATGCATTCTTGTGGCTTTCATTGTTTCTCATGTATTTGGTATTTGAAATCCATGCAGAAGTGATCTTCTAATGGAGCTTTAAGTAGGAAAGATCAAGTCAGGATGCTTATAAAAGATAAGTCCTTCTCTGGATCTCATTCATTAAAATGTAACAAACATTGGTACTATGTAACCTGCTGACTTGCGTGAAGAATGTGTTGTTGACTACATGAGGCTACTTTGAATCTCCATCACTGTCCTATGTATTATGGCCTTGTTACACCTACACAGTAAAGCTCTGTTCAGCTTAGGTTGTAATACCATGAATCCCAAACTCACAGCTTGTGAAATGTGTCTAACAAGGTTGTCTGATTGTGAGATGTAGTTGTGAAACTTAAGATCTGACACCAAGCCTAGAGAAAGCTGATTCCTGATTGGTTGCTGCAGCAGCTAGCACATCTGTGTTATTTCTTCTGTGTGGCTTAACAGGGCTAAATTAGTTGGCGCAACTGGAATACATGAGTCTCCTCAAAAGTCTTTTGGTAGGATAATGTGCTTTGCTTGGCTAGCAGTCTAATTATCTGTCTGATTTTCCATCTTCTAATTGCTATAGGCAGCACTTGTATAGCCCACCAAAATGGAATTTGTGGAATGCGCCAGTGAGAAAACTTCTGTGCATGGTTACCCCAGTTGGCTGTGCAAAAGGGGCATTCAAGTTTATCATTGTTGATAATTAGTATGAATGATGTTGTGAATTACTTTATTGGCAAGATAGCCTGAATTTAAAAATGTGGCCTATTTAATTTCCGTGGCCTATTGCAAAGGGAATTTGTGGTGTCACTCTACCTTGATTCTGCACTGTAGGGAACATAAGTAGAGAGTCAAGCTGCAAGCGAATGCCACTTCCATTATGGCTTTGCTGAAATAGAAACTGGCTGCAGGAGTCTTTTTCAATACAGCTCAAGAGTTAGCCTTTAGTTTTGATGCTTTAAATAATTTTGTCGTACCTTTTTGTCTCTTTATTATCAGGGCTAAAAGTCATTTTAAGACTGGTTCACTACATATAATATAATTTCTTTTAACTTACTAATTTCAAAATAAGACAAAGCAATGATTTGTCTAATTATTTCTTCATTGTCCTACTGCTCAGTACAGCTCCACTGCCAGTTCTAATTAAAGAGAACCAGTAGAGAAGGAAACTGGCACTACTGTCCACTGGTGCACAACATATACTGCACTGGGAATGCAGTGCAAATGGGTTTACCCATCGTTCGAAAGTTGTGCCAAAATATTTCATACAATTGATTAAATGAAAAAAACTAAGGATTTATGTAGTTTTTATTTTTGGATTTACCAGCTTTCTTCACGCATCTTTTCAAAATTGAGACTTTCTTAAATATATTAAACTTCTGTTTAGTGTTAAGGTTTTCATTTGAATATGTGGATTTTTTCCTATTGCCCATTTCTTAAAACAATGGAAAGCTGTATATTTTTGGAAGTGGACCAAAGCTCTCAAAGGTCTGGGGCTTACTGTGTTTGAATCTGGCCATGTCATCTATTGGGGTGTGTGTATTTATGTGTGTATATATAATTTTTTTTATTTGTAACTTGTCTAAGTTGCCGGAGCACATGCTTGTGTGTAGCTTATCTGCCTGGCATGAGAAGTTCATTGAGCATGTCTAGACTCACAGATGGTTCTGTATGTTTGAATATGGGGTCAACAAATACTGGCTGACTCTCATGATGTTTGCTGCATTAGACTATGGAGTGTTTTATGCTACTCACACCCTTTTCCTCCCTTCTGGTTTGGGCAGTTTGAGGTTTACCTCACTGGAATTTGTGAATAATCTGTTTTCTCAAGTACAGAGTCCTAGGAGGAGCGCCGGGTCAAATATGTGTTTGTTTACATACTGGTGTGTTTTTCTTTCTTTTTTGCCCATTATGTGGCTTGTCTTTCTTTCTCACCACTACCTACTATGACCTGTTCTTTGTGTTATGTTAACATTTTTCTTCCCGTATGGAATGCTGAATTCTTTTTCTGTACTGCTCTGGGATTTCTGCACATTGTGACTCCCCTCGCTGCAGCCAGACAATTTTATGTAAAAAAAATATAAACGTTCTTCTTTCTGTAACACGGCGATGCTGTACTTAGATGATGCAGCCTGTAGGAGCATGATCCACCATCATGCTGGTAGATGACACCATCTTCTGAAGAAAAAGCATTGCAAATGTTCTAATATTAAAAAGGATATGACATAAAAGGATCTGTTCGGAGGACACTACATTTTGCTTTATCGTGTCTTGATCCTGAAATAAAGTTTCCATCACAAGGACAGAGATAGGAGGAAGAAAGTGGATGACGTCTATGCGCTATGATGTGCCTAGAAAGTAAAGGCAGTTTGTGAATTAGAAGGACTTGGCATTTCTTTTTAGTTTAAGTGTAAAAACTTCCCTTATAACCTTATAGTCTGGTTTTTAACATACGGTATATTTCCTGTTGTTTTTTTACTAAAGTGCCTCATTTATTGTTTTAGGGAAAAGAATGACATAAGGGCACACCTGACCTTGGTGATCTTTCAGTGAATATGTTTCAATGTGCCTCCAGGGGTTTCCAGGTGTGTTTGTGTTGGTAGTTTATTGAAAAGAAAAAAAAAGCAACTTCTTTAAATTAGAAAGATGCTTGTCTACTAGACTGCCGGACTGTTTGATGAATTGAAGGAAGGTAAAAGGTGTTTGGTTGGCCATATGTGGTCTTATCTCTGTAAACGTTGTCCTAATTCACACCCTGATTCCAATGATTGAGCAGGTATCTGGTGTTGTAGTGCTCACCCAGGGGTCAATTATGTAAATATCTTGCTGCAAAATCTGTGTGAAGGGGTTTGCTTTATACTATTGTTCTGTGAGAAAATGTACTGCTCACGCGCTACTTCCTCTCTGCATGTGTTTGTGTTTTCGTGAGAGATGATGAATAAAATGTTTGTGTGCGTAAAGCAAGACTGGTCATTGGTTTGAGTGGAATCAGGAAGGTTTTGAAGTTGTGAAATTTTGATTTCTCAGTTTGCACATTTTCACACATTCCAACCCATTATTAGCGCTGCCAAATGTAAAGGAAGATCACTTTTGATCTGTTATAGGACTTGTGCTCCCACCGGGAGACATTTTTCCATTTCCTTTTTGGGATAGTTCTTCCACTTTCTCTGGCCTAAAGACAACACAAGATTATATTTTACCATTGATCGATATTGCCAAAATTGGATATTGAATGTAGACATTTGACAAACTTGACTCTTTGTTCTATTGTGGCAATGCAATTCAAAGCACATTACATGTGTAAGCATGATTAGGTGCCAATAATAATGAATGGCTACCTGTTGCCTTTTGCCAACTGAATTGCATTGCTTCACTGTGTGCTTCCAAAAATAATGTTGGTAGTGTTCCTTATTGTTGAATTTGCAATGGGCACCTCTTGCTCATTTTCCTTCTTCCTGTCCCCATAAAAAAAGAAAAACACTGTCTAATGCTTGTCACTACCTCCAACTGTACCTACGTGTATGGAGCCTTGGCAGGGGTACCACAGCTCCAGGATTCTGTAGATGTTATGGCTCAAACAATGTAGTTGTAGTAAAACCCAAGTTCTAAAAAATGAAGACACTTACAACATTGGCAGCCCATTGTGTAAAACAGGGCTGTGGAGTCGTCGATAAATACTCCGACTCCTTAGTTTCAGATTCTTCTGACTCCTCGACTCGGACTCCTCTGTATTAACTATGCTAATGTATTTTATACTTCCATTGAAAAAAAAGGAAGGCAACATACATTAACCACAGAACTACTGTAATGGCCAATTAAAGCAGAGAAAGGGAGTTAGGCAGAAGATGCTGCTGCTTTTTCCTTAAGCTAGGCACCACGCTGTGATTGATCGGGGATCAATTGAATGGATATCAATGTGCACCACATGGGCACATCGATTCCTGTTCAATGGGGACCCGTTATCCCCAGCTTGCAGTGTGTGATTTACAACATGCCACAAGCTGGGGAGAAGCAGCCTGCCTCACTCACATAGCTTCTGAGTGAGGAGTGCTGGCTCCGCCCCTTCACACTGACAGCCGACGGCTGTGGAGGAGGCAGGAGCCGCAGCTGTTTCAATGCTTTCCATGAAGACTCACATCTCTATGCAAAGTATTGGAGATTGAATGGGGTCTTTCCAAAATGTTGGAACCGATCCAGATCAAGTTCCTTCGAGCTGGCTCTATTGATCCAGCCCGAAGGAAGGCGCACACGGGTAGGTTTGTAAACAGATTAGAGTACAATCAATCACCGGGAGCGCGCAAGTTGATTGTACTCAAATCTTTTTACAGATCTACCCATGTGTGCCAAGCTTAAGTGTTCTGATCTTCTGCTGATAGGGCAGTGGAAGGCTCCAAGAACAGACGGGGTGAAGGGGCACTTCAAACATGATTCATAATTTCTCTTGAATCCCTGAGTCATGATTAACGTTGAAGCTAGCAATCTAAGTATTTGTTGCCTCAGCTGAATGACCGCTTTTTTTCTAAATGCTTTACGGCTTCAGTCTTGAACTATTGGCGATCCATTCCCTTCACTTATACAAGCGTCTCTAGTCCGGCTTAAAACATTTACTTTATTATCAGCGAGAGTTAAGGCTACCATACATGCACCGAGCGGTGGCCGAGTTAGCCACCCACTGATGGGTGTGCGCGATTGGGGGGCCCACATGGGGTGACAGATCGCTGTCGCCCCACAACTCGGCCAGCCAGAGAACTGACATATCCGATAATCTCTGGCTGATGTGTTAGCTTCAATGGGGACGCCAGTCTTCATTGAGACTAACGGCCGGCACACGAAGGGTGCCCGCCGATGCTGTCGGCTCTGGAGAGCAGTGTGATGACGTCATCATGCTGCAGTCTAGAGCTTATCTGAGCTGATCTGTCGGCACCCACTCGGTACGTGTGTGAGGGCCTTTAGGCGAGGGTCACAGTGGGCTCTGTAATGTTATGCATTGCATGCATTTATTCTTGGAGAGAAAGTTATTGTTGGAGAAAAGTTGTTCATTATGACTGTTTGTTTGTTAATTGCGACATTTGAAGTAAATTATAATTTTTTTTTTTTTATTCCCATTTAAATTTAGTCCGAGTCTGTAAAAAAAAATTCAGACTCCAGGTACCCAAAAATGTTTCCGACTCTACAGCCCTGGTGTAAAATATACATTTTCTCATTGAAATGATAACCTCCTATAAGCACCTTTCTGTAAATTCCAGGTATGTGGGAAAAAAATGCTGATCCATTAGATTTGATACTTTGAATCACTGACCTGGAACAAGCAAGCAAATTTGGAATTTTGACTTCATTTACTGGATGCTTGTTCCAGGTCACCGACTTAGAAAGTAGTGAAGGCAACACATCAAGCAGCTCAGCTAACATTACATTATATATTCTGTCAATGCAGATTATCTCTACTAGACTAGTAAAGGAAAATCCTGCTTTAAATGATTGGCAAGTATTCCTGGAGAAGACATGCCCTACAAAAAGTATGCCTGAACAATTGCATGGTAGATAATCAGTATAGGATGATAAAACACAGGTGTCCAAGTATTATGTTCCGTTTTTATTAGAATTAAAATTTAAAGCTGAACTTTAGGCAGTTTTTAAGAACCTGCAGAAATGCAAAAGGGGTGGCTGTTTTTCCATTTACATTTTACATTTTTTTGAATGTCCATGGCTGAAGTCTGTACAGTAGGATGATACTGTACAATTACTATATTGAACAAATAAGGTAATGGTATCTGTGGAAAAGTAGTTCCCTGACCTCATATACGTACCTGTATAAAGAACTCCTTCACAGTCCCCTGCTCTAGTGCAGCCATTGTTTATAGATTGACTCTGCTGGCAATTTGGGCTAGATGTAATAATATTACTCCAGTCATGTTAATGTTTTTCATGGTTTTTTTGTATTTTATGTTTTTCTGATCCTATTTGAAACAATGATTGGTTACACACTTTTTATCTTCATAAAAGGTAATGAGTCTAATTTAAAGAATGTGTTTTGCTGTGTGGTAGTAGCATCCATTGATGTTAGACTCACAGTTGATAATTAAATTGCACAAGACTATCAAATTGAAAGCTTTATAGTACTCATGGCTAGTGATTGGCCTGTAGGACCAGAAATTGGTACTGGGTAGTAGAAAGTTCCCTTAAAGAAGGAGTGTTGTATGCAGTAAGGGGGCATTCACACGGGCAACTGGAACCAATGTTTTGCATGTGTGAATGCTGCCTTAAGGCCATGTCTCCACTACGTTTCGTGATCCGTCGGGACCCCTACATTCAACGCAGTGCTTGGCGGGGTTCCTGGCGGATCACATACACTGCACTATGTTGACCCCTGCTTCAGTGGAACGGGAGAACAGAGCATTCCCCAGGCAGGTAAAGTGTATGAGATCTGTTGGTACCCCCGCCAAGCACTCCTGAACGTAGGGGGTCCAGACGGATCACGAAATGTAGTAGAGACATGGCCTTAGGAACATTTTGACCAAAGACATTTTATTCCTTCCAGTGACAAAATGATTATAAATTTGTAATGCTCTCAAGTATAGTGACTGCAAGAAACTTGACAAAAAAACTACATAGGGAATTTAAATCTGCTGTAGTTTATAAACGTTGCATTACTTCCTATTCATTATATGGAATTAATTTGGACAAAACCACGCTGGAGAAGAATTTGTATTGGTTGTTGTTGTAAAGTGGTACGCCTTCATTTGAATTGGCAGCTGGAAAAGCAAGCAGTCTTGGGCTGAAAATGTGAAAATAACAAAATCCCACTGAGCTAATATAGTATTTGGCGTTCATGTTTTTTTAATGAAGAAAAATTATGTATTGGAGGTTTATTCGATAGATTTAACACAACCAAGGCCTACAATATTACAACTTACTTTCCTAGAACCATTAATGGGACTAAAGTACGGTAGTTTTTTTTTTTTTACAATTGGTTTGGACATGGAGCTTTTAGTAGTTTGTGTGATGCCTACCCTAAAGATTGAGTTTATGGCAAAAGCATTAAGCTGGCCATACACCTTTTTAGATCTCTGTCAGATCTACCAACAACTATGTAGTGCCGTCCTCCCTGATAGAATACATAGTGATTGGAAGGTTTAGAAAGTCCCTCATATTATATGGTTTTGGTAAAACAAAGGGAGATCTAAAGGAAATCTGACAGAGAAATCTAAAGGTGTATGGGTGTCCTTTGTCATCGCTCTTTTTTCTTTTATTAGCTAATACAATGCAAGGACCACGATTGGATAGGGGAAGAGCAACTTCTTTCTGACTGGGTAAAGTTAAATGGGATGTTTTTATGTACTTGCCCTTTTGCTTTAAAATTATTAAAAATAATTGCAGAATCTGGTGGTTGAATTGAATGTGTTCTTCTTCTTCTTTTTTTTTTTCTTTTTTTTTTTTTTCTTTTTTTTTTTTTTTTTTTTACAACCATGAAATACTCATTCAGTTTATCCACATCTGTACATGCAATATATAGAACATTTGATCTGACTTGATACATAACACATACATTCAAATATGTCTGTAGTGATTTTTTGTTTTACTAGTCACAGACTACTAGATGACATCGATCTTCACTGTCTGTCATTCCTTGCCCTGGCATGTTGCCCAGAATAATGTAACAAAAATATGATACAACTAGTATCAAAGTTCAACTTGGCATCATTCCCGGATAGTTTCTATGGCAACGCCATGCTGGGTTTATAATGACCAGTGTAGTGTAACTGCATAAAACTGAGGAAATGTGGGGGAAATAAATTGCTGGGGCTTAATATATAATACAAAACTTGTATATGCCTTATACCCTGCACTATGTCAAACTCTTTTGTAATAAATATTTTACTCTGTACCAAACTTTCCGGGGCGTTCCTTGACCTAGCCAGAGGTGTTCCACTGGCGGACCAGAGTCCTCGTGTAGGCCGCCAAATCTGTTGGCTTACCTCCTGACCCTGGGATAGAGGCATTTCTTTATAATTATTTTCTCCCTTCACGCACAGACTTTTCTGTGAGGGTGGAGGGGTTGTAAAGAACCGGCATCAGCATTGTGCTTGATGTATACAGTAGATCTAACATGATAGTCCTATCATTCTACAGGTTTCTGGCTTCAGTTTAAACACCCATCTGGTAGGTTCTAAATGTAATAGAATATTATTAGGAGTATGCTCATTGTCCACTTCAGATTTATAACTAATAAATGTAAATCTGCATTTTATATTAGTTGATGTTTCTAGACCACTTCCACGTTTTCAGGACACGTGATGAGGAACTGGTTGTCCTTCACTTTGTTTTCCTTCATTACCCTTTTTGTAATGTTTAAGGTTGTATGTTTAAATTCTGCTCTGCTGGGTTCATTTCAGATGTTAAAATTTTAAAACACCCCCATTCTAGAATTGTTTTGCAAAAAAGCAAACATAGGCTTTGCCTAGAAATAATCCTTTCACTAGCCACACATTCATTGACTAGACCTCACATGGGTCTGGTCTTTGTTTTGGTTTTTTTTCTCTTTTGTGTGTTTTTAAATGTAGAAAGTACCTTAAACACCGTAAAACAGTAATTGCAAGGACTTTAAAAGAAAAAAAAAAGTTTTCTTAATATATGACATTTATATTGGGCCTGAATTTCACCCGTACAGCATTCTTAGTATGGCAAAGGGCAGGCAAAAAGACATTCATGTTTTTGAATACAAGCCTTGCAAAGCTTGTACAAGTGGGCCCACACCTCCCCCTTGACAGGGGCCCTTTTCTGAGCGGAGCTGTCCTGTAGGGAGGGGGGGTCCCCCTGGGACTGTCTGAAGGAGGGGGCTGTGTTAGGATTAGCTTTCCCTGCTTTACACAGCAATCTGCACCAAATCCGAGCCTTTCTTTTTATTCTCATTTTTTTCCTCCTTTTTTAATGAGAAAAATGTGTCTGACTTGAAACGTGGCCAGGCCTAGAAATTACAGGGAAACCTTATGTTGTAAAATGAAATACTTCTAAGGGCAGAGTGTGCATGTACCTATGTGCGCTGTGTGTAAAGTTACTTCTGCGTTGTCCACCATGTGCTTCATGTCTTGCCACATGTCAGGAGGGCAGAGATCCCTCTGAGGGCTGAGTTGTGTAATTTTTTAAAGTGTCTGTATGGCAGGCAAGTGTATGCCGTTGCAGAGAAAAATGTTGGGGTGACAGGATAGCAGGATTCTAATAAAAATATGACATTTACAAGGTCAAGGAGTCTGGGAATCATTATATCAAATTACTGAAAGTTAAGAAAGTAATGAATGACAATGGTAAGAGAGCCAGACAGATGCGAGCTCACAGAGAGGAAGCTTTAAAAGAGGAATCGGTTTAATTTAAATCATATCTTGACAAGACTTTGTAGACTGGGTCACGGTTTACACATTCTCAATCACCCCTGCCATGATCTGAGCTGCATGTTATTGGAGGAAAATTAAATCAAGGGTTAATGACCATGTGACACCTGACAAACTATTTCTTTTTTCCTTTCTTAATTCTTCTTTGGCTTTTGTGAGATGTACAGATTTGAGCCATAAAATTAGGAAGTGTGTAAATCACAGGGCAAGCAGGGGCTGAAAGGTCTGAAACTCATTCTATAAGTGTTTATGCAGCACAAAGGAAAATGGATCCAGCAGAGGTTACTAGTGTAAGAGCGCTAAACAAAGGCATAAACTTCACACACATTCTGGAAATATGAACAGATACTAAATGTGGGATCATGACCATCAAGTGCAAAATTTGTGGAATCTGGGAGAAGAGAGAAAGTGTCACAGCTGGGGAATGAGCTTATTTCTGCCTGGAGACTTTGCTAGATGTTCAGTCTGAAGGCTCCAGAAGACACTCAAGTCTAAGATGGCTTAATCTCTTTAATGTACGAACGTTTGACTTCTTTAGGAAAAACACTCAACAATTGCCATTTGCTTGTTCGTTACCTTCTACGCTGTTAATTATCACTAGCAACACATGGCTTTGTAACTTTTCTACCAGTAATGGTTTGCCCCAGGCTGATAGAAGGAAAATACCCGACCTCCCACATCATTGTCATGGCAGAATAAGATGTGGAAGGGAAAGGGGAGAGGCAGCAGCACAATCTGCTATAAGATTAGACATGAGATGGAACTTTCTTTTACCCCCTTCCCCCATCCCTTCCTGTCTTGTACCAAGCCCTTTGTAAATCCTCTCATTGTATTTTGGCAACACATATGTAATGTAATGCTAATAAAGTATTCTTGTACGAAAAAAGAATAACAAAGCCTTCTGAAACAGCAGCAGTCTAAAGCATGTTTGTGGCTTTCCGACCGATTTCTAAATGGTGCTCGTTATTTATATTTCATGTATCCTGCATTTTTCATCAAAACTATGAACCACATAGAACCTTACCACTTAATAATAAATTGGTCTTTTTTACTCTAGACTGGGTGCATAAGGCAATGCAGAAGCTAATGTGCAGGGCACAGTAACCCAAAGCAACCAACATCCTGGACATGTCTGTAAAAAAAGGGCATACTAGTAGATACTGGATTTGCCACATTAAATAGGCTTCTAATTCTGAATACAAAATAATTTCCTAGCAAACTATTATCATTTTTATTTCTGTTGAAAAACCTTTTTTATGAAATTATCAATTGTCAGTAGCTCTTTTTTGTGGTATGCTCTTAAGGGCTCATAAACACAGTTTTCAATTGTCCGGAAAATGAGTAATAATTGTAACCAACTGGCGGACACATTAGGCATCCGCCGGTCGATTTTCAGGATCTCTGGATTTCTGATAGAACTATTTATAGGGTCCTTATCAAAATGGCTCGCAAGCGCCTGCACAATTTTGGAGGCATCTGCAGACAGTCCTTTCCCGGGCTGCAGCCTATTAAGGTGACCATAGACTGTTCGCAGCATCCCCATCCAAAGTGAATGCCGGAACACAATGGCTGCGCAGCCGATTCTTGGCACGACTGACCATGCGTGATGACGTTATCATGCGTGGTCGATCTGCCGAAAATTTTAAAAGAAATTAGACGTCTTTGCCGGCTTTACAACTTTCTACTCAAAATCGTCTATTTGTAGGTATTTTGTAGTATTGGCACAATGGACATTTGAGTAACTGCTCCCTATTTTTATTTAGTATGTATGCCAAATGAAAAGTTTAAAGCTTGGCAGCTTTAGTACATTGAAGAACACTTTGTGGCAAAATATCATCTGTAGTAGACTTACAGTTTTCTACAGCCATTGTAACGATCCCCACACATTGAAATAAAAAGTATATAGCATCCCCACATGTTGCGTAAACGCACCATATAGCGGTTAGGAGTGTAGTATTTCCAGATCCAGAATCATAAAAGTAAAGAATAGGTCTATGGTTTACTTTAATCTTCCCTAATTTTTTCTTCCTTTGTTCATTTCTTAATTGACATGTGCATTTTGGAGATAAAGTTCCCCCAGAGAACGAGATATCGTTATTTGCATATGTTCACAGCGCCAAATGTGTTCCAGTTATAAATAAATACAAACAATGGGATTCCTGACAACCTTGGTAATTTTGTGAATGTATGTATTGCATACAGATGTCTGGCTAACTGCACTTTTTCCACATGCAGTAAATTACTTCGAAGTCCATATTTCATGGGGAAAAATTGTATCCATAGGAAGAGGATTAGATTTCTTGAATTCTTCCATTTTATATACTTATATGTATAGTTTAATATCATTAACTATAATTACTGGCATGTATATGTTTCCAATTGCAGTGTGAGAAAGGTTGTTTTTTTTTTCTTTGTCTATACTTTATTTTCTTAAGGATTCTTGCTATAATAAGTCAAATCTATTTGCCAACATTGCATGTTCTGTGGGTTAAATTTAGGCATTCCTTCTACAATGAGTGGAAACCAATCACAGATCAGCATTATTATGAGTTTCCGCCACTGCTGCTGAGCCTTATATTTTACTTACTTCCTCATAGTGTATTTAAATAGGTTCCTAGCTTTAAAATATGCCATACATATAGTCTATATTAAATGTAGTGTTATATTAAAGAGATACTTAGGAAAAATATGTTAATTAAGCGCTAGTTACTTGTTAGGGCTTGTCCCGACTGGCGAAGTTGAAACTACAAAGTTCACGAGCGGACGCCGCCGCGGCTAACTACATCTTAATGCAGCAGCTGGCCGCAGCTTGCACAAGTCGGGATGACCCCATTGAAATTAAATTTTAATAAATGGATCTAGCCAATCTAATGCTTAACGTTCAAGGAAAACGACCTGTCATGAGCGCCAGCAAACTTGTGCAGGTGCTCGGGTCGTTTTAAAAACAACCCCATAACAGGTATAGCAGGCAAAACCTGAAAAAAACAACCAGTGGAAGCCTCATGTTGCGTCCACAGGTCAGATGTGGTTTTTGCTAGTTTACCAGCCGGATAAAAACCGCCCGTGTAAATGAGTCCTAACTGCATGCAAGTTGCAACTGAGATCTCTGCAGCTGCACAGTTTGGCTCTGTTCTTGCAATTTAAACATTTACATATATTAAACTTAAGCATTTCTATGTTCATCTCTCTCTAGTCATCAAGGACAAAATCTTGGCAGCATCACTCAAATATAACACTTTATTACGTATAACACAGTGTCATTACAGGGATGCCAGATGATAGTACTATAAGATTATTTTTGTTTAGATGGTTCAGTCAATTAAAGCCCAGTTGCAGGAAAGTGCTGTTCTGTGGGTGTTAAGTGTGGATGAAGAGGAAAGGTTTTATAAACTTTGTAGGTAGGGAAACATTAGGATAAAAACTGGGCATCGCCACACCAAAAAACTGGCAAAAGTGTCTCGCACTCTTCAAATATCCCCCCTTTCCAGTGATTTAGAAAAGGACTGCTTCAATCAGACTTTGAAAACAGATGGCTATGTGTTGTATTTAAATTAGTTGTATAAATATTGACTATGCTTTTTGAATAATGTAAGATGAAATAAAACAATGATGACATCTCTTTAAAGTAGACATATGGAAAATTGGCAAATTTACAACCATATTTCACACATGACAGCATAGGCAGTCTGTTGCCTTCTGCGCAGCCTGGATTTCTAGTAAAGGTCCTCTACATCTCTTTATTCTGGAAGATGGGGAACCCTACCCAACATAATGACTAGTGCCCCAGCACCCTGTTGGCAAGTCTGCTGTTTCCTTCACAGTTTTAAATCCACTAACTTTGACTGGCCTGTGAGTTGAAAATTGTTGCTATAGGTGCCAATTCTTCAACTACATGGATCTTCTGTAGGGTGTGAGTCACAATCGGTCAATCACATAATAAAATATCTCCAGTATGTGTGTGAGCACAATATGATCTGCATAATGTATATTCTGTTTTAAGATAACCGTGTCACAGGCCATCCACGCTAATTGCTTTTTTTGTGATTTAAATGTGCAAATATTATTTTTATGATAATTTCCCTGCAGCACATTTCCTTTGGTTGAGGCTAAAGGTGAACTTTCCTTGCTTAATTTTCATAAAGAGCAAGTCGCCAGGGAGGAAAAGCAGTTTTCCGTTTTCATCAAACATGCTGTGCTTACTGGATGGGTCATTCTGTATCAAATCAGTGCCAAAAAGTAGCATTTTTTCTGTAACCCTGTTTCATATACATCAGCTTTGAGTCAAAGCTAACACAAATGTTAATTGAAGCTGCGGAACGTGATGCTCGGCTCATCAGAATGCTGTCTCTGTATAGCAGGGAAGTTTGTAGATGTGAAGCTTTCCTGGCAGTAATTTTAGATTTCTGTGGAATGACTGCATACCTGAATGCTGCTACTACTTACACTAGAAAAGACATTTATGGATATGCCTGTTAAAGTAACATTGCTGCATAAATAAACTTAATAATAAAATAGGTTTGTATGAGGTCTGGT
The DNA here is from genome assembly GCA_036250615.1 of Ptychadena robeensis. Taxonomy (NCBI): domain Eukaryota; kingdom Metazoa; phylum Chordata; class Amphibia; order Anura; family Ptychadenidae; genus Ptychadena; species Ptychadena robeensis. Next base: position 68,367,646 of record CM070035.1, on the reverse strand, counting down.
TGTTTTGTTATGGAGTGATCAAACCGTTACAATGTCTATCATTAATTGAGATTGTACATGCTTGGTACAGGACATGTTGGTAATCTCCACAACAGGGTGGCTTTGTAGAGAATAGTCATTTGACAGAAATTTTGCCACACATATATTCTCTTTAACACCAGATGCCTGTTTGTAAAGATCCCCAGCTGTGACCATCTAAATCCCATACATTGAAAAAATCTTTTTGGGTGCGCTCATGCAGAACCATGCATTGAATGCAAATACTGTTCAACAGCAGCCTCCCATAGAAGAACAGTCAGTGCTGCGAACTATCAATGGGTTTAATGCTGTCTTTAGACAATACCCAGAAGCTGGGCCTGGAGTGCCGAAATGGAGTATGGATGTAAATAATTACCCACCCCTTCCATGCTGAAGAGTTATGTCATGGATTTTGTATAGGAAACAGAATTCCCACTATTCAAATTCTAGACTATTTGTAATGAACCAAATATTTTTACTCCTTTTTTTAAATTGTAAGCTTTACACAATAAGAAAGTGTAGTGGTTTGAAGTTTTCTTTTGATCATAGATGACCTCAAATAATGTTGCCTAGAGCACTTTTTACAGACCGTCCCTGCAGTCTCAACTACCTGTCTTGTTGAATTGATTTTTTTTCCTTTTTTTGTGGTGATACTAAGATTGAGTTTTTTTTGGCAGAAAATATGTTGGCCTCTATTTTTAGATCTTAAGGCTAACCATTTCTGAATTTTTGGTATTTTGCATGCTAAATATCTGTTTTGTATAAAAGGAAGTAGACCGAGTCCTCCCCTGTATTCTACATGATGGATGTGGTAACTTTGTTAAACTCGAAACCCTGGAAGCAAACGTAAAAGTTTCCTGATTGGATCAAATTCTAGCTGCCTAGCAAATCTTTGGACACAGTTCATTATATGCAACATTACATTTGTATTTGTTTCACTGACTAGTAAATAGAGATCAGATAGTCGTCTCAGCAGCTGAGGCACCCAAATTCTCTGCGATGGCTGCTTCCAGCTTGAGAACCGACAGTGCACTTACGCAGCTGCGGAAGAAACTACTCCCCGCAAACAGCTGCAAAATAGTGCAGGCATTTGCAGGTCATTTAATTTAGGACCCCATAGAGGTCCTATCAGACGGGAGCTGGAAAAACTGACCGGCGGACGCCTAATGTGGTGTCTAGCAGTCGGTCACGTTAAAGGGTTATTTACCTGGCGGTTAAATAATGCCATTGTAAATAGACCCTAAAGCTTAAAGGTGGGTTTACACGTGTAGATTTTTTTTCTATCAACTTTTATTAAACAAATTTGCATCCTTATACAGCCAACAAATAGAATGGGGAAAAAAAGTCATACAGTACAAAAGTGCACAATGTCAAAACATAATAAAGCAAACATTTCAAACAATAAAATTAGTTAGAAACCATTATACAAGGTAGTCCCTTATTCATTCGTTCTTATAGGGAGGGGTGAATAACCTGGTCCCGATTCGATTTTTTTTGTTCGATGTCGTGGAACATCGTTCGTCCATTTTTGAAATGTAACATTAGATTTTTTTGTTTGTTTATCCCGATATCGAATGAAAATACATTCTATATACTACGGCCGATAAAAAATTTACCAACATGTTTGATGACCTTTTTAGAACGATTTTTTTGTTGGAGAACGAACAAAATTTATCCATCAAACAAATTGGCCATTCTAGATTTTTGTTCAATCAACCAAAAAATAGTTCTTTCTTCATTGATTGGATGAAAAAATCTACAGGTGTAAACCCACCTTAAGAATTAAATCTAGTTGTTCAATATGAAGAGGTGTGTGTGTGTGTGTGTGTGTGTGTGTGTGTGTGTGTGTGTACACCCAGCACTACATAGTTGTCTAAAGGTGTGGGGAGATCAGGCTGGGTAGAAAGAGACACTTGGATTAGCTGAAAGCCTAGCAGCTTGCCAGAAATAGAGATTTAAACCCTAGACACCTTGGTAAGGATCTGGTGGCATCAGCCATTCTGAGGTACATTGAATTTCACTTCCTGTGGCTTATTGAACTGACGGGTTGGTCTTGCTTTCACACTGGCTCACATTATTGGAAAATCAAATCCAGTGCAATAGAGATCCTTATATTTACTCTAAACGAGTCAATTTCTTTGGACCGTTTAGTAATGATTGCTCTCCCCTTTTCCCATACTGCCTGAAGTTGTGCATTTTTGGTTTAGGTGTATTTTTTGGGATATTTTTTACATAATCAGTTTGAGGGAAGCATAACCACTTGAGACAAAAAGTAAGGAGAAAACTACTGCGCTCTAAGACATGGAAGCAGTGCCATAGATTAGCATTTGTTTTAGTGTGGATTTCATCTAATTACCATGCTTTTTAAATTCATGGAAAGCAGCTGGAAAGTGCACATGTGTAAATGAACCATTAATCCCTCTTTAGAAAGTCTACCTCATTATGCCGTAATTGTTAACTTGTTTTGATTTAGAGTTTACCCGCGTTGCATTGATGGAAAACAAACCCTCCAAATATTTGAGTTCTTTAGAAATCTTCATAAATACTCAGAACTGTGGTAACTGCGGGGCTTTATTCATTTAGGTCAAGCAATAGTCAAGTTAGTGGGTTTATAAAGAGGTGCAGACTTGAAAACAATATGGTTGCTTTGACTAGCCCCTTCACACTTTGGTATTATAGGATGTGTCCTATGACTGGGTACATGTGGTTTCATCTGGCTTGCACTTTAGTGGACTATTAACCTGAAAACTCATACATTGGACGAAATAGATGTCAGCCTTTTATTTTACTCTTCTGTAGTGTCAGTGTAATGTGATGAATCCTCAGTCTGTGTTCTGTTAGGAATATTCCAGCATGCAGTCTGTGTGGTAGGCCTCTGTTGAGGCCTGACTGCATTATGTTTGACTCATATTTGTCTGTAAAACAAGGAAACTGATGTGACTCACAAACAGGTCAGATCACCACAGAGTTAGCATTTGGGGATGATTTACTAAAGCAGTAGAGGAAGTTCATCCACAAAAGTAATGGTCACCAAGCTTTGTGCCTTGAAGATGTATTTACTTCAGTCATCTGGTCAATGCAAATAAACAATGTTGTGTGTGTGTTTATGTATGTGTTCCCTGCGCATGGTTATGTATTCAGATTAAAATGCCACATAAATCTTAATGCATTAAGTGCTGATAACCTCTTCTTCTTCTCCTATTAGGGAGCTTGTCTCTAATTGCCCTCATCATCTTTTATCACCATTGTCATCTGAAATGAACGAAGGGTTAAAGCAGGGTACAGACGGCTCGATATTCGAGCCGTCCGATGTACCCTGCAGCAGCGTGATGACGTCATCAGGCTGCTGTCAGATATCGGCTGGCTGGGAAGAGACAGCTCTCACCGGCTCAGCTGAAGCTTTGCTTGGAGACCCGCGGTCTCTAGGCAAAGCATCGGACATCGAATGGACCGACGACTACTAAATTTAAATGAGAATAAAAAAACAAACGAAGTTCAAATGTCCCACAAACATAATTCATAAAACAAAGTCATAATTAACAACTTCTCTGCTATAAGAATAAAGCCCAATTTGTAATAAATACATTAGCATATTAAATCAGTGCTGTGGAGTCAGTAGATAAATCCTCCGACAACTCTGTTTTATATGCTAATGTATTTATAATGCATTGGGTTTATTCTTATAGCAGAGAAGTGGTTAATTATGTTTGTTAATGGGAACATTTGAACTTGCTTTTTTTTTTTTTTATTCCCATTTAAATTTAGTAGGAGTCAGTCGGTTCATTTTTTGACGACTCCACAGCCCTACCATTACAATACATGTACTAGATATTTTACGTGAGATGATCTACAAATTAGTACACAACTTAAATCCAAAATATCAAGAATAGAGGAGAAATGTTCCAGTTTAGGCCCTCGTTCTTATGAAAACTGTCTAAAGCCCCCCATACACCTTTTAGATCACTCCATACAATCTCCTATAGATCTACCAACAACTATGTAGTGCCGGGTCCTCCCTGATAGAATACATAGTGATTAGAAGGTTTAGAAAGGTCCTCATATCACATGGTTTTGGTAGAAGAAAAGTTGTACAGAAATTGTATTGTATGCGGGCCCTAAGAAAGGATATTCCTCAAACTGAAAGGAGATCCTCTTACATCTTGTTTGATCTTAAGACAGGAAGTGATGGAAAGTCTTCCAAATGAGCCACAGATGGAAACTAAGATTGCGTTACACCCTCTCATGCAACATCTAAAACGAAATTCAATGTTTTGCCTTTAGATCTACTTGAAGTTTCAATATTTCACAAAACAGACCTCAGAAAAAAAAAATCTGTGGGCATGTTTTAAAAAATTTGTTAGGGTTTTTTATTGCTATGTGTCAACTTGGGTGGCTTATTTAGATAGTACAATTGTCCAGTGATTGGGTTGAATGAGAGATGACCATTTTATCAGTGAAGTAGACTTGTATTCTCTTTGTTCACTAGATGACATCAGTAAGGTTTCTATAGGTAACCACCTTCACATTTCATTTTTATAGGATGTGTCTATGACTAACCACATAGATTGCTGTGGTTTTATCTTTCCCTTCTGACATTATGCTCTGGCTCGCACTCAGGAGAATATTACCTTAAAAAACCCATAAAAGCATTATGTTACAGTGGCTGTGTCTTTCCAAAATGTATATGGAAAATGATTTTGGGACTGTGTGAACATCTGATTCTCTAATGTGGTGATTTCCTCTTACATTCTGTCCAGATTTTGACCAGATTTTTATCCCTTTCTGGATCTGTCAAAAAAGGTTTTGGCTCATGATAAGCACATTATAATCAAGGTTGCACACGCTTTATTTTTTAATTGATTGAATCCAGACATAGAGGAATTCATAGTAAATTTGGGGAAATTTTTTTGTAGTAGAATGCTGATCAAACCCATGAAGACCCATGTATGGACAGCCTTAGAGGAGATTTCTACCCTCTCGCTTCCTGTTGAGTCTACAGGACAGGAAGTGAAGAGAAAGCTACCTAATGCGAAACAGATGGGGAAAAACTGACAACAGTTTTAACATTCTTCTAAAGTATCCAAAATGAAAAAAAGTTTTGGCTTAAGGCCCAGCTATATATGAGACTATAACAGACTTCTGGAAATCTACGTATATTGGATGTTTTGTGCATTTTACAGGTGTCTGTCAGCCAGCTATATGCATCCATTACAACATAGGGAGGAAACCACCTGGATGTGCGGTTATTAGCAATTGGCGCTTGTATAGCTCGCGCTGTACACATAGCTGTTAAAAATGCAGATAACGATGCTTTCTAACCTCATAAGCACAAACTAGACAATTTATATAAATATCTTTTTTTTCTTTTAGACATTTAACAGTTGGTGGGCAAATAAATGGAGGGAAATAAGTGCTTTGCGTGAACGAAGCTTGAGATATTTCAGATTACACATTTACCAAATCTTGTATCTAGTTTAGAGAGGATATCTATTCAAGACTGAAAGCTTGTGAACTGGTGGGATATCGGCACTTTAAAGAATTTCTAAAACAATGAAAGGGGCACTGTTTAATCCTGGCTTAGTTGCTTTTTAAAGCAACCTTCATCTCCATTTTGGATATGTTGAATACCAATGTTGACAGGAATGCTGGCTGTATGTTTAAAAAAAATAAAAAATAAAAGCTATTTCAAACTGAATGGTGCTTTTAAGGGTTTCTATACTTTGTGGAAAAAGAAAAAAGGCAAAACCTGGTATATTCTATTATTTTCTCATTTACAGTATTTATTTTTTATTTGTGCAGATACTTTGCTGGACACCCGATGGGCAACATCTGAGCTGGCATGGGTTGTACATCCAGAATCTGGGGTAAGTACTGTTTTTTTAAAAATAAAAGCCTGCGTCTTAGATATTCAGCCAATTGTGGCACAGAAGTTGTGCTTGTTTCTGCTATGTGGCTGAAACTACAGAAGCTATACAGATCAGCTTTACAACCAGACGACTATAAACTTTGGAATGCGTTATAGAGGACTATGTCACAACTAAATACAATGCTTTGATCCTTTAAAAAAGACAGGCCATTATTGGTCTCTCCAAAAACGTATTATATCTGTTCCAAAATGCCAACTGAACCAGAAGCATACTTGGTGTTATTCTGAAGGATGTACGTTTATTCATTCTACATATAAAAGATTTTGGTTTAGACTGAGTATCTTTCACAATGGTTCTCATTGGCAACTGACATTTATGATCTAGTAAAGAAATTTTTCTTTTTCTTGGTGTAGTGGGAAGAAGTGAGTGGCTATGACGATGCATCGAACCCGATACGGACTTATCAGGTGTGTAACGTGCAGATGACTAATCAAAACAACTGGCTACGGACGCAGTTTATCCCTAGAAAGGATGTACAGCGCGTCTATGTGGAGTTGAAGTTCACTGTACGAGACTGTAATAGCCTTCCAAACATTCCAGGATCTTGTAAAGAGACCTTTAATTTATTTTACTATGAATCTGACACGGACTCTGCATCAGCTGACAGTCCCTTTTGGATGGAAAATCCGTATATCAAAGTGGATACCATTGCACCCGACGAGAGTTTTTCAAGTCGCGATTCGGCTCGCGTGAACACCAAAGTTCGAAGCTTTGGCCCCCTGTCCCGTGCTGGCTTTTACTTGGCTTTTCAGGATCTGGGAGCTTGTGTTTCATTAATCTCCGTACGAGTTTTCTACAAAAAGTGTCCGCGTACAGTTGCTGGATTCGCTAGTTTTCCAGAGACCCTAACGGGCGCTGAGCCCACTTCACTGGTCATTGCCCCTGGATCTTGTGTACCTAATGCCTTGGAAGTCTCTGTCCCACTCAAGCTGTATTGCAATGGAGATGGGGAATGGATGGTACCTGTAGGTGTTTGTACATGTGCACCTGGTTATGAGGCAGCAGCTAAGAACACACAGTGTCAAGGTAATTTAATTCTCATGCTTATTTTTACTATGATGTCTGCGAAAATATATTCTTCAGTATTTTCATGTGAATGGTTTTGTTTCATCTTACCATTTGTTGATCTCTCACTTTTTCTATTTACCAGCTTGTGGCCGAGGTACATACAAGTCCAAGCAAGGAGAGGGGCCCTGTCTTCCTTGTCCTTCTAACAGCCGAACTAGTTCCTCTGCAACAACGGTCTGTGTTTGTGTTGCTGGATTCTATCGAGCTGATGGAGAAGCATCTGAAACACCTTGTACATGTAAGGACATAGTCATGCATGTTGTTAATGGATAGTAAAACAAAATTAAAAATTCTACGCAAATACATTTATGAAGCGCAATGCCACATCTGTTCCAGTAGACAGACTTGATATTCTTGTGCAGAATGTCTCATTTTAACGGCACTAATCAGCAATGTATCACAATCCATATGCATAAAGAGATCTTTCTATTGACATGTGGCAAAATTACCCAGCACGGAGGTGTACAGAAGACTCCCTAAGGGGAGTTTGCAAACTATATTTTGCTAAATTCATTCCTGCGTTTGCACTTCCAATTCAATTAGTGCACATCTATGCACAAGCATACAACAATGCCTTTTAAAAAGGGTCTCAAGACCATATTTTGAAACCATGTGTTAAAGCAATAAAAGTATGGCACTTTTAACTTGAGAATTATTTTGTCAGATGCCATTGTAAGCTCAAAATATTCTAAAACTAAAATATGCAGATGGCTGTTGCTGTTGGTTACTATTAAGAACACATATCAGTTGTCTGTCAGACTGATGGTTTGACATCACTACTTTGAGTCACCAGCTTGGAACAGATATATAGAGTTAGGTGCTTACTCTGAAACGCTAAAATTGTTGTGGCCGTGTCTATGGTAAGCTCCACAATTATCTTCAATGGGTGTGTACTCTCTATGGAACACTTTTGGCCTTGGGAAATAGCTTTTCATGTGAGATGGTCATAATATTCTAGACTTTTCAAGCAAATACTGCTTTTGTGTCTTGACTCTTCTAAATCAGTAGACAGTCTATTAAAGCTTATTGTATGCAGTGATCTGATTGTTTGGCTTCACCTAGTCCTACATTGATATGACCCAACCTAATATGATTAATTATACACAATGATTAGAAATTAAACCTAAAAATCACAAGGCTTTGTAGGTCCCACTTTACTAACTAGTTTGACTTTCCATTCAAACGTTTGTAAGTTTTGGCTGAATTTCGCATATGACCTTGCTTTCATTTGAACACTATTGGTTTACATGAATATTATTTTTGCATTTTCAATCTTACTCTTAAGACTGGAAAAATCTGAGAGGCTACATGGCTAACATAATAAATTACAAATGGAGTCTAATGTTTTGGAGCCCATGCTGTACTAAAAAGCACTACTGGATTCCTACATTGGACTGAGACCCCCTCGTCTCTGTAGGGTTGTCCAGCCTTTCCATAAAAAATAATAATCTATAATGGAATATAAAATACTTTCTGTTAACTATGACCCATAAAGTGGTATGTTTTCAGCTGCTGCATTTTTTTAATGTTTGTGTTCACCTGTTATGGAAGAGAATAGAATAACTTTGACATCTAAAATAATAGGAGTTCAAAGGACAGCAAATGTCTGAAATTAAAAAGTGTCATTCTAATTAAAATACCACAGTGATTCTGACAAGACTTTCTTTCTTCCAGCTGTTCCTTCAGCCCCAAGACATGTGATTTCCAATGTGAATGAGACCTCTGTTCTCCTTGAATGGGGAGAACCTTCTGTTTTAGGGGGTCGTGAAGATATTTCATATAATATCATATGTAAAAAATGTTCAGAGCGGACATGCAGTCGCTGTGATGATAACGTGCGGTTTTGGCCTCGTCAGCTTGGTGTCACCGAGAGACTTGTCTCAGTTAGCCATCTTCAAGCACATACCAAGTACAGCTTTGAAATTCAAGCTGTAAATGGGGTGTCTAACAAGAGCCCCCAACCACCTAGTTACTACACTGTAAATATAACAACCAACCAGGCAGGTGAGTTTGAGCAAATAATCAAAGATTTTAATTTGGTGTGGGGGGTATTTGATTTTATTAAGGATACAGCTTCAGAAATTCAAGCTTATTAACTGTTCTTTTTCCTCTTCAGCCCCTTCATCAGTTCCTTTAGTACAGTCTCATGGCAGTTCAGCGGGATCTCTTACTCTCTCCTGGGCTCCACCTGAGAGTCCCAATGGAATCATTTTGGATTATGAAATTAAATATTATGCAAAGGTGAGTATTCTGCCTGTTCATGACATTTACAGTTTTGAAGGCCCACTATTTGTATAGCAATTTGTAACATTCATAATACCATTGTTTGTGTTAAATGATGTCTTAATTGAATGTGGCATTTTACAAATGTTGTCCTCATGTAATTCCCCTTTATAAAATTTGAATGCTACCATATTGGGATAGAACAAAGTCATGTACCTGTATGCTGTGCAAGTACATGTTTTGTGCTTGTATGTTGCGATTTGTTTTTTTGTTACAATGTTTGTCCCTGTTCTTTTGCTTGTCTAGGGCCACAGTGGTGCAGGAAACACAGTGACCAGCCAGCGTACAAGTGTTCGTATGGAGGGGTTGTTTCCAGACACTGTGTATGTGGTTCAGGTTCGAGCTCGTACAGTGGCTGGGTATGGAGCATACAGCGAGCCCCGGGAGTTCCTGACTTTAGCAGAAGATGGTGCGTGATCTATCTTCATAAACCTATCACTTCTTTCAAGCTAACTTTTTACTAAAACAAATAAACCTTCCTAAAATCATGTTTTGTCCAAAGCATATTGCCTTTTAAAAAAAAAATATCCTTGTTCCTTCTTAACCCTACTCCAGCGTGGTTGGCTTATAAAAACTGAAAGCTACAGGAGTTAGATATGCCGACTCTAGTCACTAGACAGAGAATATAATGCCAGATTGGTTATTTTGTGTAGTGTATAGTGGGTTTTATTTTCCTTTGCTTCAGTTTTTATGAATCGCCCTCCTTGCTGTCTATTTCCTTAGATGTGTGCCTGTCCTGCTGGGTGAATTCACCTTTCAGTGATAAGTTCGCATTAAGTCAGTGTATTGAACTGTTGTGATGTGCTTCCACGCATTTGTCTTGCTCTGCTCTGTTCTTTTATGTAGTTATCTTTTATGATCATTTGTTCATTTGAAACTTGCACTTGCCTTCTTATTTTCTCTTCCACGTTTCCACTTCTCACACAACAGATCTGATGCTTTCAGCTATTCTTTGCACACTGTGGGGTACAATTATAACTGGAGCAAAAGAAAGTGGTTTTGTTGCTCTGGCAATTAATAAAAGACACATTTTATGCTCTCTGTATTTGCCAGAGTCCAATGTTTTTCCTTGGCTCCAGTTCTGATCTATTGGCTTCAGTCTACCACGTTCCCTATCCATTTGCTAATTGCTGTTTCCTCTCTCTTATCAGTCCCTTGCCAAGCAGACCACACTGCCTGTGTTCCCTTTGCATGCAGTATTCACACCCTGTATCCCTGTGATTCCTTATGTCCTTGTTTATCCTGTGCCCACTGATCCCTCACTCCCATCCTCCTTTTTTTTTCCTTCCCTATTTTCCCGCACAGGGGATCGGAGCAGTCTTCAGGAGCAGGTCCCGATGGTTGTTGGCTCTGTGACCGCTGGGCTGATTTTTATAATTGCAGTTGTCGTTATTGTAATTGTGTGTTTCAGGTGAGTGGCGTGCTGGGGCCGGGTGGAATTGTTTGTAAAAGTTAAAGAAGCTGTGTGTGGCAGATCTCATTTGTAATGCAAGTTGCTTGTTGAGTTTGGACAAGTTTAAACATTTTTTTAATGTTTTTTTTTTTTTTAACATTTTCTTTCTACAGCAGAAAGCATAGGAATGACCCAGAATCTGAGTATACAGAAAAGCTGCAGCAATACAGTAAGTGTCCCTCTTCTTTTTCCATCTGTTGCTGGCTTATAGCTATATGATTGTCCTAGATGCCTCTCATAATTATGTATTTCTTTTTCTTTTTGATGCTCTTACAGTTTTAAAACGCAGTGACCTTTTTCAGATAGTTACAGCTGTCTTGCTCTGCTTGTTCTGGGTGGCTACACATTCTGCTTCCTCTCACTCTGTATTCGCCTAGCAATTTGTAATTAATGTCCCATGGTGTTCTCAGCTAATTGGCATTTGTAAACACTTTTTTTTTTATTTCTACTTCTCGGAGCTTAGAATATTCCCTTGGATTGTTTATATGTTTTAGCGTTTTCCATATTTTTAAGAATAGAATGATTATACATTTGTCAGAAAGTAACCTTGGGATAAAATCTAGTTATTCTTATTATCATTTATTATATAGTGCCAACATATTATGCAGCACTGTACAATAGTGGAGAAACGACACAATCTAGTACACACAGGAACAGGTTATAACACAGAAGGAGTGGAGGACCCTGCCTGGATGGGCTTACAATCTGATAGGTTGGGGAACAGAGAATACAATGGGGGGGAGGGGGGACTGGCATGGTTGTGATATTAGAAATGAGAGGTTATGCCTGTTTTTTTTTTTGGGGGGGGGGGGGGGTTTACTACCTGGTGTATTTTAATCAAATTGTTTACTTAGTCGTTGGTGCCCCAAAGCTTGATCACTGACAGTGAAAATATAGGTCAACTTGTGTTTGTTGTTGGTGGCTTCATTGGCCATATCTTGTAATGCAAGTTTTTGAGAATTCTCTGTGATTTGTGTTAGTCATGGTGTCATACATCACAAAAATTAGCTTATGTATAGGATACCATGCCTTACAAAGATTTACTGCTACTAGTTATGGCTCATCAGAGTATATGTAGGACCTAAGCACAGAGAGCATTTCTTCTTAAGTTTTTGTTGTAGAGCTAGAATTTTTGGACATGGCTTGGAACAGGCATTTCTACACGGGATGTTTTATAAAGAGTTTCCGTTTTGATGGACCTTCAGCTCATATTAAAGCTGGGCTTTAAGTGAAAAGCTGGTTTTCCCATGGTTCCAATATACTGCATCTCTGGGAAGTTGTCTTATCAATTGGGGTATATAACTTGATGGTGGTCCTTGGCCATGGTTGTTATGCTTGTGTTTATTCGTTACAAATGACAGCCTTGTCCTCATTACACTGATTAGTGGGGTTGAATGACAATAGCCCACTTGGGTGTGTAGCCATCCCCACTTCTCTGCCTGCAGTTTGGCTATTTGAAATGGCATGATTTCTTACAGAGTGCAGCCCATAAATACCATTACTCCCCCTTCCCATTAAAATGTTGTATGGCTCCATTTGCTGTTGGTGACACACCTTTTGTGTTGTAAATGACCTCCTCTTATTAGGGTGTGTAAATCATGCCAACTTTCCACTTGTCTTGATTAATGGGTACAAATCATCTGCCTCATCTCCTGGTAATAAAAGATGTTTTATTAGAGTGTTTGGTGAGGGTGTATCTATAGTGTAGAGTTTTTGTTCTTTTTAAGCTTTGTTTGCAATATTTTTGGAATTGTTTTCTTTACATGTGTTTAACAGCTTAAATTTCCCAATTGAATTTTTTTTTTGCTATTTTTCCCATTCAATTTCTTAAACAGTTCTATCGCTTTTACATTAAAGTGGTATTTATAATATGAATTAATGTGCAGTATATTATTGCCCATGGATTCTAAAGGTCTGGCAAATGGCTCCTGTGTTTTAAGATACCTACACACTTTAGAAAACCTATTGACCTCTATCTGTGATTTATAAAATACTTGAACTCTCTTGTAGCAGTAGAAGACCCATGTAAAGCTAGCCATACATGCATTGATTTTTGCGCAATCGAAGATAGATTTGATCAGGATGTTCGATATTTTGATAAAATATCGATTGTGCCTATATCAAAATAATACACTCAATTTTCGTTTGGATGTACTTGAACAAAATATTTTTGATTTTTTTTTAGCTTCATTCAAATTAATTAGATCCAACAAAAAGATCGAATGAAATTATTTGGCATGTTCGATTTACATAAAATGGTTACCAATTCGATTAAAATTTACCAACATGTCCGATAGCTTTAGATTGATTTTTTTTTTTTTTTTTTTTTTATTGGTAACTTTTTATAAAACGTACAAGTTGTTCAGTACTCTATTTTCGTGCAACCAAACAAAAAAATGTATCGTTCTCGCTCCATTGAACAAAAATATCAAACCGTGTATAGCCACCTTCACTGTCAGTTATGGTCTGTATTGGTCCCATCTACTGTCTTTATAATATAACCAAAAATCTTGGTTCATTCCTAAAATGAGTAAACCCGTATTTACAAAGTTCTTAAATTTTATGCAAATTGTTAAATCCTGTGGAATTTGGACTCCAACTTGATTCATTGATTAAATGCGTATTAGGTATATTACAGTAGAAGTTGTTATATAGGTATATTGCAAACAAATTCCATACTTCTATAGCTCTGTATCAATAGGCAATATGTGCCATTTTGTACCAAATCATATACTACCATTTTGTAAGTTTTCCATTCCAATTTGGTGTTTGAAGTTTCTGGCCTTGCATTAATTCATAGCTTTCATATTTTTGATTTAAGAAATAAGGGCATAATAGAATACAAAAACGCACAAAAACCTCTGGGTCCTGGTAATGCCAAGATCTTTTGTTAGAGCAAGTTAATTAGATATTACTAATTGGTTAAGATGGTTTACCATTTCTACTTGTAGTCAGGTTTTCAGGTTTGCAGTTTATTCTCATTGTAAAACTGGTAAAATCCGCCATCTCTTAATTAGGAAACTTGGTCCACCTCACACTTGGGAAATCATATCTTTAAAATGTTGATGTTATATATTTTTCGGATTTATTGGCACTGTTTACTAAAGAAGATGATGCTTCTTGTTTTCTCAGTGGTTCCTGGCATGAAGCTGTACATTGATCCATTCACTTATGAGGATCCTAATGAAGCTGTGCGAGATTTTGCTAAAGAAATTGACATTTCTTGTGTGAAGATTGAAGAAGTGATCGGTGCAGGTTTGTCTGATAAACGCTTTCACTGCCTATCCATTAAAGTCAGATGCTTCTCATCTTTCACTTAATGATACAGTAGGGGATTGGGAAGTGCATAGTGCAGACATAAGGTTATCGTGAATATATTAAGTGGAACGTGATCTGTTCACCATGCAGAAAGAATGGGCAGATTGATTTCTTATCTTCTCTCTTCTAGGTGAGTTTGGGGAGGTTTGCCGTGGACGACTAAAACAGGCAGGACGCAGGGAGCAGCTGGTGGCAATCAAGACTCTGAAAGCAGGCTATACCGAACAGCAAAGACGTGACTTTCTGGGGGAAGCGAGCATTATGGGACAGTTTGATCATCCAAACATCATACGGCTAGAGGGAGTTGTGACCAGGAGTCGACCAGTGATGATCCTAACGGAGTTTATGGAGAATGGAGCTCTTGACTCCTTCCTAAGGGTGAGTTAATGAATAAAGGTAGTTTTTCTAAAATGAAGATGGTAGGGGAAAGTTGATACTTTTGTGTGGGGTTTGATGTTGATTGTTGTGTATCTTGAGAAAGCAGCATTTGGTATTCGAAGGATTGAAGCCTTTTAGGTTGTAGGTTTAGACAAAGAAAGTTTTGTTTGTTTTGCTATGATCACAGTCTTCTATTTGGTAAGGTAGAATGTGTATTTTAACAAAGAAAACACTGAACTAAGTCTGCTTAGTCACCCTGGAATTTTCTAGTTTAACAGCAAGAGGAGTTTCAATTTAAATATAAAAAATGTTTTGATGAGTGGAGGTGTAGTATATACACACCACTTTTTTTTAGAATTAGTAAATGCGTTGTTCTATGTGCTTTATCATGGAAAAAAATTTATCCGTGAAGTACATATGTGTAATACCTTGGCTTACAATTCCCGCTGTCCCATGTTTTGGAACCAATGCTAGAAAGACTACAACATGAACTGTATAAAGTAAAAGTTTTTCTATGAAGGATACAATGGTCCAGTTTTGGTAGTTCCTAGAAAACCCACTAATCCAAATATTAACTATGAAGGGCAGATGTGTGCTTACTGTTTATGGATTTGTATTGTATTGCCAGGCAGTGTGGGAGCATTTTTATTTGTGAACGGAAATTTGAAGTATGTATTATAAAATATTTCTCGGCTTATTTGGAAGGACCACAGTTTTGAAATCAAGTAACAATACTGAGATGCTACTGCTTATTTCAAAAAACCTATTTTTACCTGACTCCTTTCTTCATACAATGGCTTCAGTTCTTGCTTAGTCACTAACCCCAAACCAGTATACACCTTATTATTGAAGTAAAGCCAAAAATCCTGTTTACTTATCAGCATTGGGTAAATGACTCAAAATATTGAGCTGGGATGGGTTATTGTGACAGTTGAGCAACTAGCAGTATGTTTACGCAGAAACTATTGCATGCTTCTACATTTCAAACTGTCCAATATTGACTTCAAGGTCCTTCAGGAGTTATCGAACATCAGCTCTGTAGACGTTTCGTTTTTTGGGGGGAGCGGGTTCTGCACTTTTATCCTGTAATTAGTTTGTGAATCTGTAACCACTATTATATGTACATATTGTTTTTTTAATGTTTCTTATGCTCTAATGAACAATGCTTAAAATTATTTGAATCGAAAAAATTCTACTGGGGTTTGTTCATTGTACTTTGTCTTCAATGTGTGGAGGTTTACTCAGGAGAATTTATGCCTTTTTAAATCTTTCTCTTTAATCAGATGATGGAGACAAAGGATCAGGTTCCCTCTTGGGACTTTGAATGGAACAGTATCACATGTAT
>CM070035.1:68303494-68342084 GCA_036250615.1 Ptychadena robeensis | reverse complement strand
GGGTCAAAGTTTGACCAATGCAAAAAGATAGGGGGCGGGTCAAACTTGCCATATGTTCGCCGGCGAACAGTTCGGGCCATCACTAGTGATTAAGAGGGCTGAACTTGTGGCCCTCCATATCAACTCAGTTGCCCACCACTGATATAAGCAAACTGCTGTTATTTCAAATACTTGTTCATCGAGATGTAAGGAGAAGTGGATCTGCCTGGGTTTGCATTGCACAACTTAGCAAAAGTTGACTTTGCATTGAAGCCTATAGACCCCTATACAAATCCATGTGATATGAGGACCTTTCTAAACCTTCCAATCATTATGCATTCTATCAGGGAGGACCTGGCACTACATAGTTGTTGGTAGATCTAAAGGAAATTATATTAGGGTCTTATGGGATGCAAAAAATACAATATAACTCCCTGCATAGAATTTTGTTTTCCCATGTAATGCCGAGCAGCAATTTAAAAGAAATAAAACCATGTTCATTATTCAAATGGATTTTGACTCGTTTGACCATGAGGAAAAAACTTTGTCCTAACATTGGCCAAATTTATAAATCCTATGATGCCAAACCTGAAGATGATAACTGGATACTAAAAATATAGAAAGACCGACACACACACACATGCTTTGAATAGTGACCAGGAGTCTTTTCTAAAGACTTATCAATTGGCAATAGAATGGCAGATAGAACCTTTACCAAGGAAAGCAGACACTCCCAAGACCCAAAACTAGCCAGCAATTTAGGGATTGAAGGGTTGTAATGAAATCCTCATTACATGGATATATTTGTATAAATGTTGATCGTTTTTAACAAAAATGATTGTTCATGGACAATACACTAAGCAACTTCCCCCATGGCTGATGTTTTCGATAAGGAAGGATGTAGAGAGATGCTTCCAGCTTGCCCTCTGTCCTCACTTTATGTACAGTGTGTCTATGCCACTGAGAAAAATAAAAAATGTCACTTTAATAATGCCAATTATTGCACTTTCCAGGGTGTTTGCCGGTATGCCAGCTGCCCTGGAACCGCAAATGTGAACTTAGCCTTTATAAAACCCAATCTACACTTGCCAAAGCACACCCTTGGCAGAAGAAGTAACAATAGCATACTGTACAAGCACCAAAAATCACAAGATTTAGGATTGGATGATCAGATTTAGGATTGCAAAAATATTTTTTTTCATGCACGACTGCTTTTCAAGTACAACTGTAAAGTAAGCAGGTTAACTAATTATTAATGCATGTGAGTTCCCAGATCTAATCTGCAAACACCATCATGACAACCCAAAGGCATCTCTTTACTTAGAACATTCCAGCTGCACCCTCCAACAGGGAGATATTGGCTTTCGCTTATATGTTACTTCACGTATGTGGTTTTTGGCTTGTAACCATATTATTTTGTGATATTATAATCTAGATATGAATCGAAATATTTCAAGCTGGCTGATAAGCTTTGAGCAATTATAATGAATTGCAGGCTTTATTCCTTACACATCGTGAACATATGACTTCACAAACACATTCCTAATCGCTGTAGGTATTTTCCAAGAACTTCGAGCCCCATCATCGTACACAATTCAGCATTGTGAAGAATACAGTGACCTTTATTTAGTCATTTTTGCTGGATGCTAATGAAATAGCATGAGTACTGAGACATAGGTCTATCATAAACAATACATTTTTTGTGACAGGTTCAAGCCCTCTTATGTTACATTTCTAGCCGATTGTATTCAAATTTTATAGGATCATATGACCTACAGTACCTTAATATAAAACCATATCCATTTTGCATAAATACATAGAATTAAATGTAGAATAATTCTTGTAGGGGATTGTCCAACTGATGAAAAGGTTTATATGCTTTTTAAATGTTTAAGTGGCAGTTTACCAAAACAAGGTAAGTTACAATAAGCCATAGCCACTACCAAATCTTAATGGACCTCAAATGCAAATTGGATTGCTGTGGATGTTCTTCACTGTTAGAAATGCGCTCTTAAATACTGTATATGTATCAGCTCAAACTGCAAATACTATTTTGTAACATCTTATCCTCTTCCTAACATCACCTCCATGCCTATTGTATACCTTGTTCCCCAACCTATTAGATTGTAAGCCCGTCCGGGCAGGGTCCTCTACTCCTACTCTACTCCTTGTCATTACCTGTACCTGTGTGTGAAACTGTGTTGTATCTCCTCTCTAATGTATTGTACAGCGCTGCGTAATTTGCTGGCGCTATATATATAAATAAATGTTAATAATAATAATAATCTTATATCTGTAGTCTTCACAAAAATCCTCACAAATGACATTGTTAAAAAAAGAAGGCTGTTACCTAAAGATTGCTGAAGAATGCCTGCATTTTAGAGACGTCTTAGCCTATGGACACACTATCTACACCAGACTGGCACAGTCCTATAGCAGGGATAAGTGAGTCATAAGGAAATCAATAAATGGGTATGTATGCCCATTGGTAGGTTACATACCATTTCCTAAATCAGTGGTTCCCAAACTTTCCTTGCAGGGCCCCTTTTTTCTATTTAGAAACATTATTGTAGCCCCCTCTCCCTATTCAAACACAGGCTAAGAATGAGGGCCAGCGCCCTCCTGGAATACCTTCCCACCCCTGTCTTAAATGGCAAGTACACAGATAACCTCCATATCAATAGCATATTTATATATACACTACTCCAAAAAATAAAAGGAACACAAAATAAGACATCCTAGATCTGAATGAAATATGTGCCTATATGACCTCTCTATAACACCTGGGCATGTTCCTGAAGAGGTGATGGGTAGTCGTCTGAGCTACTTTCTCCCACATCTGGACTTAAGAATCCCCCAAATCCTGGACAGTCTGTGGTACAACATGGCGTTGGTGAATGGAGTGAGACATGATGTCCCAGATGTGCTCAATTGGATTCAGGTCTGGGGATTGGGCAGGCCAGTCCATAGCATTAATGCCTTCATCTTGCAGGAACTGCTGACACACTCCAGCCACGTGAGGTCTAGCATCGTCTTGCATGAGGAGGAACCCAAGGCCAACCGCACCAGCATATGGGAATGGGCGGGCCAGTCCATAGCATCAATGCCTTTGTCAGGAACTGCTGACACACTACAGCCACATGAAGTCTAGCATTGTCTTGCATTGGGAGAAACCCAGGGTCAACTGCACCAGCATATAGTCTCACAAGGGGTCTGAGGATCTCATCTCGATACCTAATGGCAGTCAGGCTACCTCTGGTAAGCACATGGAGGGATGTGCGGCCCCCAAAGAAATGCCACCCCAGACCATTACTGACCCACTGCCAAACCTGTCATGCTGGAGGATGTTGCAGGCAGCAGAACGTTCTCCACGGCACATGTGACATGTGCTCATTGTGAACTTGCATTATTCTGGGAAGAGCACAGGGTCACGGTGGCAAATTTGCCAGTCTTGCCTGGTATAAGGCTGTAAGCAAAACCTCCACCTATGGACGTCAGGCCCTCATCTCACCCACTTGGAGTCTGCTTCTGACCGTTTGAGCAGACACATGAACATTTGTGTCCCTCTGGAGGTCATCTTGCAGGGCTCTGGCAGTGTTCCTCCTTTTCCTCCTTGCACAAAGGCAGAGGTAGCGGTACTGATGCTGGGTTGTTGCCCTCCAATACCGCCCCCCCCCCACGTCTCCTGATGTACTGGCCTGTCTCCTGGTAGGGCACAGCAAACCTTGCCACAGCTCCCATTGATGTACCATCCTGGATGAGCTGCACTACCTGAGCCACTTGTGTAGGTTGTAGACTTTAGTAGTATGAAAGCACCGCCAGCATTCAAACTTCTCCAAAACATCAGCCAGAAAACATAGGAACTAAGAAGTCGTCTGTCGAACCACTGCTTTATTGGGGATGTCTTGCTAATTACCTATAATTTCCACATGCTTTCTCATCCATTTGCACAACAGCATGTGAAATTGTCAATCAGTGTTGCTATTTAAGTGAACAGTTTGGTTTCACAGAAGTATATAAAATATAACTATGTAAGGAACATGCTTTATTGTTGTATATATATATATATGCTTTATTGTTTGCAAGCATATGTTTAAAAATATTTAAATGTATAAAATATTATCCACCCTTTAGGGAGCATGAGACTCATTTTCACTTGGCATTTTCAATTTTCTGAAAGAAGCTTGCTGTTTACAGAACTCAATAGCTGAGGCTAAATGCATCACAGAAAAGATGACTCGTTATTTAAAGATGACTCATTATTTCTCGTCACATGTATCTCCAAGTTTTATTCAAGCAAACCTTTGATCATGGAAGGAAACCACTATTGTGTTGTACTCTTTGGATAACATATTATGCTTTTGGAATTTTCCACCCTGTAAAAAAATATTATGGGAAACATAATGTAGTAAAAAAACGTAGTGAAATGTAAAAATGTAAAAAAAAAAGTAAATACATTAAATATATAATTGATAATACATTATAATAAACTGCCTTTAGTATACAAAACCATAAAGCTGCAATTGGTAACAAGAACACGTAAAGCATTGTGAGCAAAAAAACAGTGACAGAATAGTCTATTGCAGGGGTGGGCAAACTTTTTGACTTGGGCCGCCTGGGATAGGGGTCCTAATTCCTCCTAGCTACGACAGGATATTTAAAAAAAAAATGTTAAACAAAATGAATAAACAGAAGATTTTGATAGAGAAGCTTAAACATTCTATTGCAGCAAACTACGGCCTCCATGAAACAATCCAAACCATTATCCTCAAGGTGTTCTCTTCACTTATTGCCGGGAATGAGGGGAGCCAGAGCGTCTTGACACCAAGGTGACAGAGGGCCGAATTAAAAGGCTAAAGGGCCGGTTTTGCCCCCAGGCCTTAGTTTGCCCACGTCTGGTCTAATGTGAAAAAAATTGAGCTAGACAATGGTAATCAAGAACCACGATATGGAATGAATATTCTCAGCAAAAAGAAAGCAGTGTAATAGACATACAGCCCCAGAAAATCACAATTTTAAGAGAACCAACATCCCTGTCTCAATACAGCTACAGATTTCAGCTCAGGTTTTCTTTCTGGCTACTCAGCACTTTGTATTGGTGCTCATCTGTTCCAATTCTAATTGGCCACACACATGTCTTCTATGTATTTCAATATATAAGACTCCTCTCTGTCTATGTACTGATTGCTGTACACCAAGCATGTGAAGCTGCTGAGACAGTTTTTCCTCCCTAGTGATGAACACTGCCAGGCATTCCAATGAATCTGTTTCATCTCATGCAGCGCTGGAGTCCTGCCACAACAGTACTATGCACGTCAACATTCTTGATTTCCACCTATAAGAAGCCATCTGTCCCTCTTTTATATCCTGGGAGCGTGGTACTCAGCCAATCAGAGTGTGCTATGGCAGAATGGCTGCCAATCAGGTTTTCTTCATCATGGTACACACATGGCACTAACTATCATATATAAAATATATGTGGAGTTAGAGAGGGGAACAGGATGAATATGATCTAGTTATAAGGAAAACAGTTGTTTCTTTTTCATTCATGTGATGTGTGCTTTTCATTTAGTGTTGAGCGAGAATATTTGAAATATTTCAAATATATTAGACGAATATCTGTCATTCGAGAATTTGCAATATTTTGCGAATGTGCGTGCAGATATTCGCAATGGCGGATATTCATCATATTATGCTTCAACATTGTTTACCGGCATACATCACGCATATGTGTGCGCATTGCGAATGTATATGCGCAATACACACATCGCTCATACTGGCTAATGCTAGGCATACACATGCCGATAAACGGCCGGATTTTAATCTGACCGACGGGCGTGCGCGCTCTCGCCGTCGGTCAGGTTAAAAATCGGTCGCTAATTGGCATGTGCCCACATGGGGCGATAGATCCCTGTCGCCCCACTTCTCGGCCGGCCAGAGAACGGACATGTCGGAAAATCTCTGGCCGGCGCGAGCCGATGGAAGCCGATGCCATAAGCTGCAATGAAGATGGCGTCTCCATCGCAGCTTATGGCCGGCACACAAAGGGTGCCTGGCCGATTGAAGGGGCCCCACAATGCAACGGGGTGCTAACGTGATGACGTCATACATCTCGGCATACATCGGAGCAGGTCGGTCTGACCTGCTCGGTGTGTGTATGCCGAGCATTAGATCACAGAATGAAGAAGAGAAGCTGTAAAGCTGCATTGCGAATCTTTGCGAATCATTGCGAATGGGCGCGCGCAATGTAAGGCAATAGAATACAGACGAATAAAATTTTATGAATTTAGAATATTTCTTTGTATATTCGCGAAATTACACGAATTTGAATTTACCATATGCCGCTCAACACTATTTACAATGTGCAAATTGCCTTTGGTAGGTTGATTTAAACAATCCTTACCTGCAAACACTACAAAAAATCCAAAGTTACCCAACCTAGACCTGATCATCATTTAAAGTACTTTCCTTTTTCCTGAAAATAGGTTTTTAAATGAAACATGAGATAAGTATGTAAGTATTTAATATGAGATAAGCTGGCCATAGATGTTTCGTTTTTCCCTCGATATGCCTGCAGATCGTCACCACGCACGGCCGGTTGTGCACCCTTTGTGTGCCCGCATTTATGTTGGATGGGGACGCTAGTTGTTCTTAAATTCACGGACATGGCGGCAATATTGGCCGCAAATCTTTCTGTCTATGGCCAGCTTAAATGCCCTCACACAAGTAGCGAGTGGGGGCTCTGAGATGAGTGATGATGTCATCATGCTGCACCCCATCGTTTAAAGTATCGGCAGTCCCCATTCAAATTAATGGCATCGGCCAGAGATTTACGGACATGTCTGTTCTCTGGCCAACCAGGCTTTGGGGCACCTGCAGCCGATTTTGCACATTGGTTGGCAGAAAAATCATCCGTGGCTCTCTGCGTGTTTGGGGGCCTTAAGTCCTGCTCAAGACTATTTTTGCCAACACTTGATACAACAGATGAAAGGATGACTAGGACAAGCAGGGAACATTTGCTTCCTTTCCTCATGTGAGCTAAGCAATCACCTACATTTGGAAAATGACTGTTAAAATGAAGATCTATTGAATGTCTTCTTCCTAATATATGATTATGCTAGACTGCTATGGAGAGAGGCTTGCGAAAAAATGAAAACACTTTCAAATTTTCAGTGTATTTTAGAAATTGAAAATCAAATAAAAATATACGCTCCAAAATTCTACCATAATTTAAAAAGGGCATCAGAACATTGGCTTTCTAAGGGAGTACATTTTATAAAATCTAAAGCCCCCCATACACGTTCCGATTTTTCTCCCGACCGATTTTTCATCCGATCGGGTCAACCGATTTTCACTTAAAATGTTATGGTCAATCGGTCGGCTAGCACTAAAAAAATCGGAATTCGAATTATCACTGATCAATAGGCCTGACACCATTTTATTGACAGCAGATCGTCCAAAATTTACGGACAGGCCCGAATTGGTCCTGACCAATTTTTTGGATGATTTAGAGAAATCGTCATCAGTCGTGTATGTATCATTCTCCCCAGCCTGGTCGGGGTGATCAATCGGGAGAATAATCGGATGCAGAATTATGTACCCGACCGATTGTGATTTCTTAAAATCGACCGCAAAATTCGGACGAAAAATCGGAACGTGCATGGGGGGCTTAAAGCATTGTTTATGGTGGCCATAGACGGTTAGATTTACAGCCGAGTTCACCGCAGATCAATGAGCATGTGCGCTCATGGCAATCGATCTGCCACAAATATAATACGCCCACCGTAAATAAATTGGCCCAGAAATCGATCTGACAAACTACAGACATAATTTTCATCCAAAGTAAATGCTGGCACACAAAAGGTGCGCAGCCGATTCTCGATCCGATCGGCCGTGCTTGATGATGTCATCACACGTGGTTGATCTGCCGAGCTCCAACAACTCATTAGATGATTTTTTGGAGCACAGACCTCCTGCTTTTTACATATTTCTTAGACCGCTTTCCACTCATCAGTGGAATTTCTCACAGGAAATTTTGGCTGCTGTTTATAATAGGTCTGTAATTTATGGGACCCCCCCTCCTCTAACCTAAAAAACAGGATCTGTGACATTAATCTGTTACTAATTCACTGTCTCAGTTAGCACTTTTGCTCAAAATGTCATGACTGGAATGAGTAAGCCCCTGTGTTGGGATTTTCTATTTGATCTGAAATACTGGACAGCTGCAAGATGAACTGCATTAGGTCTTAATGTCATGCATAAGTTCAGTGGTTGGCATGATTGAGGCTGGCAGTTTAAGTCCAGCCAAAACATTTGTAAGAAGGATTAGAGCCCTGTCTATGGTTCTACTGCTATCTGAGGCATCATTAAAGGTTTTTATCAGTTCCAGTGCTGGAGGCAAGTGACAGAAAATGTCAGACTGGGACAATATTTTTTGGAAGGTACACATAGGCTATGTTTCCACTGCGCCAAATACCCCTGGGGTGTTGAGGCATTACATTGCAATCAATTATCATGTTTCCACATGCATTGTTGTAGTTGAGCCTCATTGTTTGACTTAGCTTGCTACTTCAACATTAGCACAATGGAGCCCAATGCAAGTATGGATAGACTCGCCCACAGACAATGAATTGACTGTTTTCCCTTTAGAAAAAAAAGGACTTACACAACATAATTTCCAGTCCTTCGCAATCATCACTTCCGAGACCGCTATGGAGCAGAAAAATCGTCAGAAAGGTCCCTCTGTCTATAACACATGCCTTACAGGATGCCCACGTATGTCCGGAGGGACACCGTGGAAACATATAATAAATTGATGGAAGAAAACAATGTCCTCTAGGGAATAAACGGAAAAGTTGACTAGTTGACGAGTTGTGTGTTTTTTCCTCTCTCTGTATGCACACTTGTATACACACAGCAGTCTCTGTCTATGGGTTACACTGACACACGTTCCTTGACATAACCAATTGTTATAGTCACTTCATAAAAAGGGCGGGAATTTAAAAACAAGACAAGAGACATGGCAGCAGAGGCAGTTGGTGACAGACACACATCACAAGTATGGAAATACTTTCCTCTAAACCAAGCAAACTTCACAGTGACCTGCACAATCTGAGTTCATGTTAAGGTTCAATAAAAGTACTACTGGTATGCAAGACCATCTGAAATGATCCGCCAGGTAACACAGGTGACTACAGCAATGTAAAACTTTCAGGTTTAATCTTTCAGTTTATCTTTCAGCAGGACAACGACCCTAAACAAACAGCCAAGATATGAAAGGAGTGGCTTCAGGACAACTCTGTGTATTTCCTTGAGTGGCCCAGCCAGACCAGATCTTAAAATAAATGTGCACTAATGTTTCCCTTCCAACCTTATGGCGCCTAAAGGAAGCCAGAAACAAGGCGATTACTCGATAGATGAGGGACTGACTGCAGCAAGATGACATTATCCCGCTGCAGCCAGCCCCTCAGCTGATCGCTGGGCACCCTTTGTGTGCCGTTCCCATTTAAAGTAATGGGATCGCCTGGGAATTTACTGGCATGTCGGATCACCATGCGATCCGACATACGGGAGATTTCCAGTTGATCTCACCATCTGGGCCCATGCGATTTTCGGCCAGGTTATTGGCGGGAGCAAACACGACCAAAGGTGCTGCAAAGAGGAATGGGTGAAACTGACCAAGGAACGGTGTGCCAAGCTTGTGGCATCATATTCAAAAAAACTTGAGACTGTAATGGCTGCCAAAGGTGCATCAACAAAGTATTGAGTAAAGGCTGTGAACACTTATGTACATGTGACTTCTCAGTTTTTTGTTCTTTTTTATAAATTTGCCAAAACCTAAAACTTTTTTTCATGTTGTCATTATTGGGTGTTGTGTGCAGAAAAAAAAAGGATTGAATCCATTTTGAAATAAGGCAGTAACATAACAAAACGTTGAAGAACAAGAGATGTGCTGCGAATACTGTACAGTTGCACTGTAGTTCACAGAAGCTTTTGCAGAGGTTTTAGGCTTAATAGGAAGTGCAATACACCATTTTTACAAGATTTATGCCTGCCACACACCCACAGATGGGTGCCGACAAAGATGCTCCGATATGCACCGGAATGCAAACATGATGACTTCAGGTGAAAAATCGGCCGCTTATCGGCATGTGTATGCCAGGCATTACGTTGCAATGAAACGCAGTCCTTTAATACTGGTTTTTAGCAGCTTTTATTTGCTATATTCCTGGTGATCCCACCATAATTTTTTTTAGCTAGTACCTTTAATGGGGTAACAACAGCCTCCCAAGTGTCCTCATGCTTTGTCAGCTTGTCCCTACTCATCCTGGTCCGTAGACACACATTGTGTAATGATAGCCGTTGTTGGACAATGTGTAGAGTCAATTCTGGAGTGTATGCAAATTATAGGAAATTGCTGTAAGGGGGTAAAGAAAACTAGCAGCAATGAGATGCAAAAACAACAATCATCTCAATCTTTTTATTCTTGACAATGCCATAACCCAACTAGATCTGTTACTAAGTACTCATTGCAAAATGCACTCTATCTAAATCTAGTGCTAGTCATATTTATCTATACCAAACATCTGTTGTAACAGTAAATGGAGGCTATGCTAGTACAGTGTCTGCCTGTATAGCTATTACTGTTGCTTCAGTTGGACTTAAAGTATAAAGTTTAACTGTTTCCTTCATGAGCCATAAGTAACCCCATAACCCCAATAGCGCTGAACCTTTGCCCACCTTGGCTCTATTTGTTTTTCTTACTAGTTACCCAATAGCTAAGGTGTAAAGTAAAGGAACTGGCCATAACAATCAATCAAATGTCTCTTTTCGCAGTCTAGTCTCTACTTCTAAGGTGACAGTTCTAGTTTGAATGCAGCTGGCAACACCTCCACTATTTCCATTACTCCATGTCCAAATTCGAGCTGCCTTATCTGATATCTGTTTGCAATAATCTGGGGTGACATCTACATAAACAAGGAAACATCTGTTTCTCCATTTTTGTTTTAATCATTTATGGTAATCTAAGATCATAATTGTCAGAAGAACAGATATGTTTAAATATGGATTAAATTACTAGCTTGGATGTGGGAATATGAGGAACATAACGCTAACCTTGCAGATCTAAGGCCGTGCCCCGTTTGATTCCTCCACAAATCCTGTCCCAGTTGCCAAGCCTTCCAGCGACGAATACCTACAACAGGAAGACCTTTAATAATATTTAATGAAGTTATTTGTTCACCAAAGCTGGAAATTCACTTTAAAGCATGTTTAGGGAAAAATAATGATATTAAAATGCTTTCTACAAATGAGATGTTTGCAGATGCGGTGAGCGGCTGATGAGTAATATACACACGCACGTTTAACCAGTTAATGAGAAGAAGACATTATCAGTAGTTTCCCACAGGATTTCTGCTCTCTGGTGTGCTGAAGACAAACCTCTATTCACACCTAACAACTTTTCAGGAGAGGATTGTTATTTGGAGGCATTCCTACTCCATAATAATTAACTGGGATGTTATTTTAACTTTTCATTCTCTGCGAAAGAAAAAAGTTTTGAACTTCTGCTCTTTACCCTCATCCGATGACATGATCCTGAATACAATACCGCAAGAGCCTCTAAAGACTTCTGTTACCATGGCAGTTGAAGGGAAAACTGACAAAAACCATAAAAGTTAAACTAAATATTTCATATGAAAAGATATACCTCTAAAGCAGAGACACTTACTTATATTTTATCTGAACCGGAACTCCACTAGCTAGCAGAAGCAAATGTATAGATGTAATAATCAGTCCTCCGGGGTTATGAAAAGTCTAAGCCCTGTGCTGGCATGCATTCTCATTAGTTCACTTTACCGATCACGTATTATCTGGGCAGCATCTTGGCATTCTTGTAGGTGACCATTTCTATCTTTACAGTCTGTCTGTTTAGCCAAGTGAGGGGGAATATCTCTAATAGGGAAAGATACAGCAATAAAAAGCTATAAGCAGACGTGGCCTTCCATTGCGCTAACAAAAGGAGTCCCTGTCACTTCCTGGTTTGATGGCAAACTATTGCTATTGCTATAGTGAGATTACAGATGGTCCCATTTTTATTTATTTTGATCATTTAAATAGCTGACTTTGTGAGTGAATAGTGTTGAGCAGCACAGGCAACATTCATATAAATATCGCATATTTTCCGCCTAATATTTGCAACAAATAAAAATGTGAAAAATTGTGATCTCCAGTCATTATTACCTTCATTGTGAAAAAGATTTTCGCAAGAAAAATTGCAGATATTCAAGTCAAAATATATAGGTTGTAGGCTGGAATGGAGGGTCCACCATAAAAGTGAAACCCAGGAAAAAATAAAAAGAGAAATATGAGAAATATTTCTGAGCACAAAGGATCAAAAGAGGAGCTTTATGAGAAGATATATGGGTGTATGAAACACCAAAATCTGGGCTCGATAAGAATGAAAAGAAAAGATTAACTTACTATTTTGGTTGCTAGCTAGTTAGTAGGTTTATCTAATATGTTTAGATTTCCTATTCAACTAGCAACCTAGAAGTATATTGTTGCAGGTGATGACATTTTCTCACTGATCCCACGCAGTGTGGTGAAGGTCTCACTCTTATGGTCGCCTAGGGATATCCGATGAATGGGTTGCCAGATCCAAACTTTTCACAAAAATGATAATAGTAAGTACAATGGTAATCCAAGGAAAGGCTTTGTAGAGGTGCTTAGTGAATATAAAATGATGTCTTTTATTGCATAAACGCATGACATTTAAAGCATTTCATGTCTAACAAGTCACTTCTCCAGGATGAATTTTGGTTGGGAAAAAAGTCTTTGTAGTCAGGTAGAGAGGACATAAGATATATTCACTGAGCACCTCTACAAAGCCTTGTTGTTTTTTTCCCTTGGATTACCATTATACCCACCAATATCAAAATGTATAACATTTAAACTTTAAGAAGATAGAAGGATTGATCACTCAGGAAGAAGGGTGTAACCGTCCCTTTAGACCTAGAGGTCAAACCAAGAAGGATGGGGTTTTTTAAGCACTCAGTTAGAATATAAGATATAAAAATTACTCTTGGGCTCAGTTGGGTGGTGCACCTACCGCATGAACTGCCTTGGTGAGTCGAATATGATATGGATATTCTCAGCTATATTCGATTGGTGTATTTTTCGCTTGATAAATGTGTTTATACGTGCTATTTTAACTATTTTGAGTTTTATATCCATAATTTTCCAAACTGACTTATGACCTTCCATGCATACTGAGTAATAATGTCAAATACATCTGCATGACCTAATATGAATGTGTATGGACTTATAGATTGTATAGTATATAATATATATATATATATATATATAATATAATAGTATATAAGAATTGTACCGATAAATTATGTTCAAATTAATTTGATGTAACTGACATTATATATTGTATTGTAGATTTATTGCTCCCTGAGGAAGCCCCAAGGGGGCGAAACATTTTGGAGGCCAAAAATCGACATCGATTCCTGTTCATGTCTGTATTTTGCACCCAGATTTAGCCTACAATTAATGGTTTTATTGACAATCCAAGGGGTCATCCCTATGTATGCTATGTATGCTGCGGCTCTGACCCCTCATTATGTAATGTATGTGATATCGCAGACTCTTTTATATATATTTTTTGAATTAACGTAATTTTTATATCTTATATTCTAACTGAGTGCTTAAAAAACCCCATCCTTCTTGATTTGACCTCTAGGTCTAAAGGGATGGTTACACCCAACTTCCTGAGTGATCAATCCTTCTATCTTCTTAATTTAATAGGGGTGTGGCACATGACTAATAACTATCCTAAACTTTATCCTTCTTTACCCCCCTGGATGTTCTCTTCTTCCAACATTTAAACTTTACATTAAAATGTATGTATGCAAAATACTTTTTCTCTTAATGGTCCTGGTCCTACAACCATTCCCTTTATCTACAGCAAGTTTTATTTTGGCGATGATACTTTATTCAGGGGCATTACAATTCACACTTTAAGTCAGCTAGTCAAAAAACATCTTAAAGTGAGATATCCAAATCCGGGCCAGAAAATATGCTGGTGGTGCTTCTAATTCTTCTTTACTGTATTGTGTGAAGGCATGAACCCATATTTACATTGTCAGTATGGTAAAACTACACTTCCTAGGTTACAGATTATATAGGGGTTATGAAATTCACTACCTAAAGCCTTGCACAGACGTTAGGTTTTCATTAGCAGAGACAACCTTTTGTCTGTATGACGATTGTAATGTACTGCACGTCTGTACGAAGCTTTGTATTGATTTTCTTTCTAGTCTTTTTAGCAAATTCTAACCCTATCCATAAGCTTGTTGGCCAAGAAGAGCAATGGTCTATATAACAAGAGAACTGGAATAGTCTGTAAAATAGTCTGGCTTGTGTCTGGCTTGTGTCACTATCACTGATGCTGTTTATAGTGGTTGGCTGATGGAGATAGCATGAGTCTCTATATTATCTAATATGGTAGTATTGTTCAGTTGTCAATATAAAGTCCCTACTGGATCCCATACCCTGCCAAATCCCCCTATAGTGAGAACATTTACCACTCAGGATACGTGTTGGGTTTAACCTGTAACATGACTTCTGTGAGCAGACAAGAAGGTGTGAAAATGAATAACTTTTTAAGCAGGAACAGTTATCGGAGGGTGAACATTTACTAGCAACAAGTGCAGTAAATATTAATTGCTTCTCTTGCACATTTCTACTAGTTAACAGCATGGTCTCATTGCCCCTTGAACAATTTAAAACTCATCTTCCTCCTTTTAAGTTTTTTTTTACCCTGTTATTTTGAGATAGTCGATTGTAACCGCTACTACTTAACCTGCTTGTCTAATACTTATAATGGGTAGTCACTCAGTAGTACTGCCCCTGGAATGTTATCCCTCTTGTTCATCTACAGCAACACATTGCTTCCTTTCCAGACCACTTGTCACTAATTAAGATATTAAATGGCACCAGTCTGTGTAAATGTCCCTGAGCTACTGGTTACCTGTCATTTCTTGAATGTACAGGATGCAGCAGCCAGTGTCAACCTTATCTGCAGACTAGGGATACTTTGCTCTGTGTCACGCACATCTATCACAAATACACGATGAAGTCACTCATCCACAATGACGTGCCTGCCTTGTTTCTGAGACGAGTTTCTATTCCTGGTGGTGGTCGAGTCATTTTCATAGTTGTATGGGGGTTGACTATATTCTTGAAAAAAAGTCAATATGACAATTATAATGTAAACATTTCTTCCTGTCCCGTCATGTTACTATCATACACATACACTATTAATATGTCCCATCATGTTACTATCATACACATACACTATTAATATATCCCATCATGTTACTATCATACACTACAGTATTTTTCCAAATGAATATTAATGATGAATTGTGAAAACCTTCTGTATCCAGCAGTCTATACAATGTGAGAAAAAGGCTGTGAACACTTAAGCGTTCATCGACGTGCATCACTTTGCACGTCGTTTTCCGTTCAATACTTGGGATGGGGACCCTGGTTCCGAGATGTATGTAAGTTTACAGATTTTTTACGACGGACAACCAGGATTAAGGGACATGTCCGTTTTCCTGTTTAATAGACAATCTTTGAGCGTGATTCCATTAAATTGAGCCGCCAACCACCACTGTGAGCATGCACTGTGACCGATCGTTAGCCAATCGAATGGAAATCGTTGTGTGTAGGGAGGGCTTAAGTCTATCTGACTGGTATTCTAGGGGCAGTGTGGTGGCTCAGGTGGTTAGCACCCTGACCATGCAGCACTAGAATCCTATGTTCAAATCCTGTCCTGGACACTATCTGCAAGGAGTTTGTATGTTCTCCCTGTGTCTGAGTGGGTTTCCTCCAGGTGCTCTGGGTTCCTCCCACACTCCAAAGACATGCAGTAGGTTAATTGGCTTCCCCAAATACAGATTCTCCTATGTTAGTTACATGTGACCTATGACATTAGATTGTGAACTCCTCTGAGAGACAGGTAGTGACATGACTGTATATGCTCTGTAAAGCACTGTGTAATATGTTGGCGCTATATAAATACAAGACAATAATAATATTTCTATTGATTTGTATCCAAAACGATGGTACCATGGAACATGTGCATAGAGGAGTTTCCTTAAGAAATGAATTAATTGGTTTTGAATCGATCACACTGTGTGGTGGTACCAATCGATGTTAGATTGACAGGTGGTATTAAAATAGCTCAATCTTACTATGCAAAAACTAATTGTTTCTTTTAAAAGGATTTTCTTGAGTGTTCATTATTGTTCTATGTAAGTGACTTTAATTTCCAGTCATGGGCCCCAAGTTTATCAAACAAATACCGAAATATGGTAAGTACAGCTCGCTGCCTTGGCGTCACCTTCGACTCTGCACTCTGCTTTACTCCTCACATACAGAACATTGCTAGATCCTGCCACTTCCATCTCCACAACATCTGCAAGATCCGCCCTTGCTCTCTCCAGAGACCACCAAAGTCCTGGTAGACGCCCTCATCATCTCTCGTCTGGACTACTGCAACATCATCCTCTCTGGTCTTCCTCTCACTAGACTTTCGCCTCTTCAGTCCATCATGAATGGGGCTGCTAGACTAATTTACTCCTCTAACCGCTCCTCATCTGCTGCTCCTCTCTGCAAATCTCTACACTGGCTTCCAATTGTCCAGAAAATCAAATTCAAAGTTCTGTGTCTTGCTTTTAAATCACTCCACACCTCCTGTCCTCCTTACATCTTAAACCTGGTACACAAATACACCCCTAACCGCCCCCTCCGCTCCTCCAGTGACCTACTAATAACATCACCGCTAATAACCTGATCACACACAAGGCTTCAAGACTTCTCTAGGGCCACTCCTACTCTCTGGAATTCTCTCTCTCTCGCCCCATTAGACTTGCTGCTACTTTTGGCACTTTTAAAAAAGCCCTAAAAACCCACCTCTTCAGTCTGGCCTATCCATCTTCTGACCCCTAACATCACCACCAAACCAGTCCCATCCCCCCACCTATTGTATACTCTGTTCCCCAACCTATTAGATTGTAAGCCTGTCTGGGCAGGGTCCTCTACTCCTCCTGTCTCATAACCTGTACCTGTGTTTTTGTGTGTTTGTATCTCCACTCTAATGTATTGTACAGCGCTGCGTCAAGATGTTGGCGCTATATAAATAAATGATAATAATAATAAAGTACTTTGTACAAAGCCCTTTTTAACCTCTGTAGCTTCAAGTTCAGTGAAAGAAATGTAAAGTAACGTCTTGCTTGAGTTTGTGATGGTTTCTACAGAACAATACTTTATTGTAATGTTTCCACAACCCTTTTCTACATCTCCAGCAATTTTAGTGATGACATCACTTCTGAGGCTTTGCAATTATACCCCCAAGCGGTCAGCCCCTACCACGCTACTCTGCTCAATTTCCTACCCTTCCCTGTCCACATCACCGGCATCATAAGTGATGCTGGGGATATGGGCTGAGAAACCGACGCCCCTCCATTATAATGGAGGTCTATGGTGCTCCGCCCCGCCACCCCTTTGGCGTCGCCAAAAATAGCTGCGACTGCATGAAGAATTGCCACAGGTTTTCAGGGTTATGCAGGGTTGATGCGGCCCCTGTTCATCTCAACCATAAGGGGGTTACCTCACGAAATCAGCTAGTCAAAATAAAAGAAAACAT
This sequence comes from Ptychadena robeensis, assembly GCA_036250615.1. Taxonomy (NCBI): domain Eukaryota; kingdom Metazoa; phylum Chordata; class Amphibia; order Anura; family Ptychadenidae; genus Ptychadena; species Ptychadena robeensis. Next base: position 68,324,383 of record CM070035.1, on the reverse strand, counting down.
TTCTTCTATTTATTTAAACAATGCGTTCCTATTAAATAAAATAAGGAGTAATCAGGAATTATGAAAATGAAGCAATGCAAATATTTTTATGGACCACAGCATTCTAAGGCAATACTTTCTCTTCCTATTTACAGTAAAGACTATACCTTGACAAAATTACGTAGAAGACCTAGAATATTTCTTATATGAGATCATCCTTACATACAGGTGTGCTACCTTCACCAGAGGTTGAGGAGATGATCATGGCACATTTTCAAAATGAGTCATGTGACATAGGTCAGTAATGTTACTGCTTTCCAATTTTAAGTGATGACATCCTTAGTCTCTAAACAGCGCTGTCATCACTAGTTGTACTTTATGCTTTTAATACCAGTTATGTCAAAACCTCTACAAATATAAAGATATATATGCAAATACGAAACATTGAATAATGTATAACTGGGAGTAGCAGCTTCTAAAATAACATGTAATTTCTGTAATCTGTCAGAACATGTATAGAGGTATAAACCATTTTTAACCTGTAGAAGGTATACTAGATTAACACACATCTCAGTGTTTGGAATTTTCTACATTTCCATTGAGCAAAGAGTTCTTTGTTAAAATCTGTTTTATTGAAACAATTTACAATAGTTTTATGTAACATATATTCTGTTCTGTGTTGCTTCCATTGTGTACTTTAGAACAGGGAAGATTGCATTAGTACTGTGAAATGTCTAAGTAGTCTTTATCAAACTAGACAAAGATGTCAATGTTTTTTGGGGATAGAGTGAATGCAGATGATGTCATGTGCAGCATATACTTGTAGCTGCCATTCTAGAGTTTCTTATCATCTGAGTAAGATGAGCTCATGCACCAATGCTTAGTGGAAAGCTATGTCTAGCAGATAAAAGAAAATCGTTAACTTCTTTTTTATATATTCTATAGAGAATTTGTGTTTACATTTACATTGATATATTAAGTTACTGATCATATACCACTTTAAATGGCCTCCTGACTGATGATTGAGCTCAGTTGAATACTTATAACTGAGACCACAGAGGATGGTCTTCTCCATGAATAAGCCTTCTCTTGAGGATTGTGTGCCTGAATGGATTAATACCCCCTGCATTGATTGAGTCAGATTGCATATGGTGACACAGTCTGTACGCATGATCAATAAAGGTTCTGCACACCCAAACAGCTGGCTAGGTTTTATTTAGATTGACAGCGCTGTCAAGTGTAGTACATGTAGTGGGATGCAGGGAGGGAAGTAAAAGTAAAGGTGGGCATACACTGGTCCAAACCCGTTCAATCCATGAACAGCGTGATGACGTCACCATGATGCGCTTGAGCTCCATCAATTGATTGGAGAATCAATCCTCTTAAATGCTTTGGATGGGGACCCTTGGTCTCAATCCAAAGTAATGGCAATGGAAAAGGGTTAACCAACATGTTGGTTCCCTGTTCAATTGAGCTTTCTTTGAGTGGGATCGACTGATCCCCTGGAAGAAAGGCGGATGCAATTGAGTAGAGAACAATCACTCACTGCAAACGTGCATAGCGATAGATTTATGCTTGAATCTATTCAAAAATCAACCTGTGTATGCCCAGCCTTAAGCCCCCATACACGTTTAGATTGTGAGGCTGCAAAGTCACTGAGACTTTCAGTGAGCTGGCAGCTTAGCATGAAGGGAGAGGGAGGAGCTGCTAGCTCCCCCCATTCCCCCCTCACAGCTTCTGAGGGAGAGAAGCAGGCTGCTGCAGACAGGCTCTGTGTCCCCTGCCCAGTCAGGGATCCCTGACAGGAGGAGACATACCCGTACTAAAGTATTAGACTGATCTTAGAATTACGAAAATGTTCATAATGGCTAAAGCTAGCCATACACGTTCCGATTCCATGGCCGATCGATCACCCATCCGATCGATTCTGGCGATCTCAGCGGGAATCGGAGCTCCGATCAATCAGCCAATTAAGAGTATCCGATCGCTGCATACCACCTTGTCCCACGGATTCCTGGACGATTCCGTGTCCGATCGCTTACTCTACAAATGGCAACTCCCCCTGATGTGTGCTGAATCGGATCAGAAAGACCAACATGTTGGTTCTCTGTCCGATCCGATTCTGAGCCCCCGATCAATCGGACGCGATCGATCGGACAAAGTGGGCTGCACGCGATTCTGGCACGATCGTTTGGCGTGCACGCGCCCGGAATCGATCGTACCAGAATCAGATGGGAATCTGACCCGTGTATGGGGGCCTTAAGATCGATTTGGAGTTTTAGATCACCCTATTTTTCGGCCAACCGACCGGCATAAAAATCGGTTACCTTGTTTATGGTTTTCAGGTTTGGGGGGTCCTTAAAACAATGATTGTATGGCAATTTTTTTTAGGCACAGAATAGGGCGGGCAAAGAAGCTGCCACTCCAATGCTTTTTACCCCTGATAAACAGGAGCAAGGGGACTTTAACCTCCCTAGCGCTTCTGACGGCACTATCTAGTCCTGCACTTGCTCATGCAGTATTGCAGCTGACGAGATAGAGCCGTCCAGCTAAGCTAAGATCCCCTGGCTGCACACTCTGCTCTGTGCTGTCCCGATCTGAAGCAAGCCGGCTGTGTCACCTCTCTACAAGCCTAATTTACACATGAATGCCCCCCCCCCCTGAAGAAGTCAACACGAAACGATCATTGGGGTGGAATCTATATGCTTCAATCCCATGTTCAAATTATCTATATAATCTTATGTAATATATCTGTATGTGAATGTCTACTAAATTATACAGGGAGTGCAGAACTATTAGGCAAGTGGTAATTTTGAGGAATAATTTTATTATTGAACAACAACCATGTTCTCAATGAACCCAGATCAGGTGAACAAGGATGCCATGTCATTAGTTTTTCTTCTTTTATACCCTTTTATGCCAGCCACGCTGTGGAGTGCTTGGACGCGTGTGATGGAGCATTGTCCTGCATGAAAATGTTTCTTGAAGGATGCAGCTTCTTCTGTACCACTGCTGAAGAAGGTGTCTTCCAGAAGCTGGCAGTAGGACTGGGGAGTTGAGCTTGACTCCATCCTCAACCCGAAAAGGCCCCACAAGCTCATCTTTGATGATACCAGCCCAAACCAGTACTCCACCTCCACCTTGCTGGTGTCTGAGTGGACTGGAGCTCTCTGCCCTTACCAATCCAGCCACTGTGCCCATCCATCTGGCCCATCAAGACTCACTCCATTTCATCAGTCCATAAAACCTTAGTCTTGAGATATTTCTTGGCCCAGTCTTGACGTTTCACTTGTGTGTCCTTGTTCAGTGGTGGTCGTCTTTCACAGCCTTTCTGGTCTTCTGAGTATTGCACCCTTGTGCTTTTGGGCACTCCAGTGATGTTGTGCAGCTCTGAAATATGGCCAAACTGGTGGCAAGTGGCACTTGGCAGCTGCAGCTGACTTCTCAGTTCAGGGCAGTTATTTTGCGCCTTTGTTGTTCCACACCTTCTTCTTGTGACCCCTGTTGAACTATTTTGAAGAACGCTTGATGTTTTCGAGATCACCTTCAGAACTTTGCAATTTTAAGAGTGCTGCATCCCTCTGCAATATCTCACATTTTTGACTTTTAGCCGTCAGTCCTTCTTTGACCCATTTTGTCCAAAGGAAGGAGTTGCCTATAATTAATGCACACCTAATATAGGGTGTTGATGTCATTAGACCCAAACCCCTTCTCATCACAGAGAGCCCATCACTAATATGCTTTTGGTAGTAGGCTTTCGAGCCTATACAGCTTGGAGTAAGACAACATGCATAAAGAATGATGATGTGGTCAAAATACTCATTTGCCTAATAATTCTGTACTCCCTGTATGGTTCCTATCAACATCTATATATAATAAGTATATCAATATTCACGCCATTATATGTTCTATACTTTATTTTGTGACCAATATACATGATGGTAACTTTTATCTAAATATAAGTATTTGATACACGGTTATACAAACTTGGCCCCTTAAAGTCCCCTTGCCCCTGTTCATCAGGGGGAAAAAGTATGGGAGTGGCAGCTTCTTTGCCCACCCTATTCTGTGCCTAAATTCATGGGGATGTGGGCCATCCTATGTAGGGAGATGCAATTTGAAAATATTGATTGTATGGCAAAGTGTGTATATGTTTTTATTCTTTAGTAGTTTTAAGAGAATATTTCTCCCCACTTACTTTAGGTCTCAAGAAATACTACTCCAGTTCCTGAAAATATTGAGCACGTCAATGCACTTTAAATAGATCAACTTGAAATTATTGAAAAGCAAGTAACCAAAACTGTGTCATCATAAATAAAGCATGTAACTTGTTTTCCAAAATCCGTTTTACATGTTTACACTTCAAATGATGACATTCATTGGTCAAACCACGTTGAACAAAAGGAATGTAAAGTGTTTTGTGTTGTTTGCTAGTGTATTTCTTTTTATAACTTTGAAGAAGATCAGATCCCATTTTTCTAAGTCAGAAATCTTGAATATTCTGAACGGCTCTCAAACTTTTTGCCATAAATGCTCACATAATCTAGTTATATTGTAAAGCCATCTTGTTCTTGCCCATTTCCCCTTTCTTGTCCCAACATTAGCCAGAGCCAAATACCATGTAGAAGATTCTAATTTCACTTGTACACGGCATATGCTTGTTGTTAAAATGTAAAAGAGCAGATGGTAGAACTCTGAATGTAAAGCTTGTTTTTCATGTCACGACACAGACACGATTACAAAGGGGACAGGCCAACGCCGGAATGTTCGGCATTATACAAAGCAGACAATGTGGAATTACACTTAATATAAAATGTAGAAGACAATGAAGCGGACTAGTTGGTCCTGTCTGCTTGTGAAGTGCTGTTCTGAGGAATGCTGTACAATTCTGCATTCTGTCTTGATGAAGCTGAACGGTTCGTCACTGCTGAGGGATTTGCGTTTGGGTGGAGAAGCCACAACACAATGATCATTACGTCCCTATAACCAGCTTTTCTGCTTTTTCTTCTCAGGTTCCTCCTCCTCCCTTTTTATCTCCCTTCTTAACGCTTCTAAAGAAAGTTCCAGATCTTGGCCTTTTTTGTAGTAGATGAGCTGGACGGTGTATTAGTCATTTGCGGTCTGCTCGTAATAACTAGTCTATTACAACCAAAAGTATCTCTGTATTTACCTAAACCAGCCAGCATTCGTCAAGAAAGCAAGGTCAGCTTACAGTCAATTACACAGAGATCATAATAATATCAAACAGATTACAATGCAGAAATATTACCTAGTCTGTTTATACCTAATCATGCCAGAAATGTCGGCAACTCTTTGGCAGCCTAACGTAACAGCTCAGCATACCAGTTCAACCAGGCTCTGAGCTTTAGTGGTGATGGTATTTATTTCTGAAGGAAATGATTGTTCAGTAACACTTGAGGTGCCTCTGCTGCCACTCCTAAATAACCTCAGGCTGGATCCATTGCACAGCTGGAAATGTTTTCTGGAATTCTATTATTGCAGAAGGCACTATAAAATCATAATGCTTGCAGTGGGTATGCACTAGGGACTGTACCAACCATAACTGCTCCTGGGCCAGAGGCCAACACGGACTTCTGCATGAAATTCTAACTCATAAATTTCAACAAGGTAAAATACAATCAGCAGAAGGACAACGACAATAAGAGGTGAAACTGCCGAGGGTATGTAATACATACATACACAATGCATACGTTCAGGATACATGTTGGTACATGACAGTGGTGGTAGGAATAATAGTGATGACATGTGAGTCAAGGTCCTGATTCATGTGTTCAACATATTTCTTCCTGGCAGCCTTCCTTTAAATTCAGGCAAATTGAGCATGTCTACAATTATCAAATTGCATCATTGTGATCAGAGAGCTGTTTTGCCTGTTTATTTTTCACATTACAAATGTCCAATCTAGAAAGCTATAATTCTATTAAAAAAACAAGTACTGCTTATTTATAACATACAGCATTGTGCTTTACATATGTTCTTTAAAGTCCAACAAAGATTATTGGAGCCTGGTCAAATGACCTGTCAAAGTCACATGACCTACTCTGCTTTAATTATAGCACTCTTCCTGGGCTTCAGCAGCTAAACACCACAGTTTGAATTTTGGGAGTAAAAGGGGGCATGTTGTGCTACTCACCTTTTCTTATAAATGACCCATTTAGTTTGTTAAGAGAACTGTTCATAAAATACTAATTTTACAATTTTGTCATCCTTGTTTACATCTTGTGACATCTTGCTCAAGTTCTCCTAGTAGAAGGATCATCCAATAAAGCTAGCCACACACGGTTTGATTTTGGTTCAATCTAAGCTCGATTAGATCGAGGAATTCAATCGTCTAATCGAAAATCAATCTTAATCGCATCAACATACACCCCACATTGAGTTTGCGATTGTGGTGCGATTTCGACTAAAAAAGATAAATAAAATTGTCGATTTTGGTATTGAAGCGATTGAAGTTCAGATAGAAGTGGTCTATGTTAATTATATTGAATCTAATCGATCCGGGGGAAACACCACAAACATCCACGATTATAAAATGATTTTGGCACAATCGTCGATGATTTTCCAACATGTCCGATCAAAATTCGATAAATTTTTCTGCCTTCATCAAACAATGATCGTCGATCGTACCATGTGGGCATTTCTCGATTTTCGTTCAATCGATGAAAAAAATCATCTAATCGAGCATCGATTGAACCAAAATCGAACCGTGTGTGGCTAGCTTAAGAGCAGTACTAATTAATCAGCTGATAAAACTGATTATGTGCTTCTTTATAAGTTATCTTGCAACTTTTCATTGGAGAACCTACCCTCCCTAATGCACACCATTGCTCTGGGCTGACTTCCTCCTATTGATCTTTGTGGATCATACCTGTAAAATGTGCATTAGCATGGCTGCTTGTTGTCTCCATCAGGGTGAGCCGAATTAAGTTGATCATTTAAATATCCATTCCTTTTTTTAATCAAAATCAAATTGAATCCAAAGATTATGAAAATTTTACATAAAATCGATGGAGCAGTAACACGTTGGTAAAATTCAGTTGATTATTTAAGTATCTGCTAAGAAAAGGAATCAATCTGTTTGGAATTGATCACATTTTGTGGTGATAAAAATTATCCAAATATAAAGCCCCTGATACACTTTAGGGTCCCCATACACTTAAAGAGCCACAGCTGATTTTGTCGCAGACCGATGTGCACCTGTCGCAGAAAAATCATCCACGGATATCCACATGGGCCTCCCTGTCACCCTAAATCTTGGTTGGCAAGAGAACGGACATGTCAGTGAATCTTTGGCCAATGCCATTAGCTTGAATGGGGACTGGCGTCCCCCTCCAAACTAATGGCCGGCACACAAATTGGCAGTGCCTGCCAATGCTGTGAGTGATGGAGAGAAGCGTGATGATGTCATCACGCTGCTCTCCACAGCTCATCTGTTGATCCCCACTCGCTACGTGTGTGGGGGCCTGTATAATCTTACCATACAATTTCAGTACAATCAACTTTTGTTTACCAATACCATGTAATATGAGGACCTTTCTAAACCTTAAGCCCCCCATACACCTTCAGATTCCTCCATGCAACTTTCATGAGACCTACCAACAACTATGTAGTATAGTGACCTCCCTGATAGAATACATAGTGATTGGAAGGTGTAGAAAGGTCCTCCTATTACATGGTTTTGGTAGAAGGTTGGTTGTACAGAAGTTGCATGGTAATTGTATGTGGTGTATGGGGGGCTTTACAATCACTATGTATTCTATCAGCGAGGACCCGGCACTACATAGTTGTATGGAGTGATCTATGTAATCTCAAATTTAACACAATCATATTCTCACACAAGTGAGAGGCAGATTTCACCACAACTATAACTAAAAGGACGGCCAAGATTATCAGCTTTTTCCTATTCCTCTTTAGAATTTAGAAAAATATATTTTTACAAAGACATGAATATGCTAAAGCATATATAAAAGTTTAGTTATTGGGCTTGGATGCTGCAACTGCTATTAAATATCCATTGTAGAACCTGTGTGCTTCACCATCATCTCTCCCTTAGAATGCAGCTTTGTTGATTTTATGTGTCTCCTTGTGGGATTGGCTTTTCTATGCAGTGATGATTTAGATGATTAAATATATACACATATGTTTTCCATGAAGCTGGCACCATAGCACAGATAAAGTATTTTGTGAATGAGGGGAGCCATTGAGACTAAAAACATTCTTTCTTTCATTTTAAAGGAACATCAATAAGCTTTGTTTTACAGAAGTTTAATGAGCACAAGTAATGTCTAAAATGATCACATATGACTCAGTTATGATTACAGAAAATCTACAGCCGTTTCTGTGACATGAAATGTATGCTTAGGGTTTCCTCAGCTCTCATGTCAGTGGTTCTCAGTATTTACTGCTAATTACATCTTACTACTTACTATACAACGCCATGGGTTATGCTCATATCATAGCGACCAGCACAGTACTGCTTTTCATGTTAGACAAAAAAACTTAATTGCAATGTCACATGACTTTGCACAAAAACTACACTCACCAACACTGATTGTTTTGGGAAGGTATTGCAGATAAAAACAAAAACTTTCTCAACTTTGTGTAAGCTGGGCAGACACGTCACGATTTTTAGTTAAATTTTAGTGCGATCATTTATCAAAATTGCACGATCAGATTGAATGAAAATTGAAGCCTTCCAAAACTGATCGAGCAATCAATTTTGTCAAAAATCGGACAGAAAAACGATCGTTCACGGATCCGTTCTGATTGATAATTTTAATAAAAGCACATGAATCAAGTGCTGTTAGTTGTCTCATGCGATCGTTTTAAGTGATCCGTCTATGATTCTTGTGGAAATTACCTTTGTGTGCTGTTGGTCACTGGCCAGTTTTTCAGCTAACACCACTCCAAACCCATAAATGTGTGCATGCAAGACATATTGAGACTTTCAGGATAGAATCGCCCAGGAACTGAATGCATGGTATGTTGCAGTTTGCGATCATTTCCGCAAATTGAAATCGATTCCGGAATCGGATGGGCGATCGGATTAAAAAAGGATTGCAGGAAAATTGTGACGTGCATGCCCAGCTTTAGAAATCACACATAGATAGTAGGAAAACCGTGACAAATGCTATGGTTTCTTCATTATTCAAAGTCGTTTCCAGGAGCACTTTCCAAACACCTTGTCTTCTTGACAAGTAGAAACACATGGAATGTAAAACCTTGCCCAATACTTAATCCTGACATAGACAATTACCGATGTACTTTCACAACTCCACAGTTGTGTACTGCTTGGCAGGTAATAAATACACCTAAATGAATGTTTATGAAAGGCATTGTTTCTAGTTAGGTGATCATGTCACAATTTCCCATCCAAAAATCCAGAGTAAGGCTGGGCCTACACTAGGTTTACAGGTCTGGGTTTGTTCATAAAAGGCACGGTATCCCACATGGAGAATACCAAGCCCTAAACTGACACAAACGCCCGAATAACTGGCAAACTGCGGCCAGGAGTACCACAGAAATGTCACATTGATGTATCCATAACGCCACCCGGGGGTTTAAGTGTAGACCCAGCCTTACACCTAGAAAGAGCAGTCATTGTATGACATATATATTGCCAGATAAATAAAGTGCTCTGTCAGCACATACAATGGCACCAAAACTGGCCAGAGGTGGAGATAATTGTGGGAGGATAAAGGTTAAAATTATTTTTACTTCATGTGATTGGTGTGGCTTTAAGGCAATTACTTGCTAGCAGCTGTTTGTGCTTTGAACACATACATTTGTGATGTGTTTGTCATGCATTTGCTATGCATTTATCATATATTTACATTGTATAAAAGAAAAAAACAATGGGCAAGTAGGCGTCAAACTGACCTCAAAATGTATGTAATCCTTACCCCAAAAATGTAACATGTTGCTGATTGGTCTAACATGTCTGTATACCTCGGCTTTTACACTAAAAATGCTCTGTGTGCTAAATGATCTTTCACATTGACCAAATTTTTCAAATACAATTATAAAGTTGAAAAATGACTTTGAATGATAACTCCTGTCTTATCTGTCATCAAGGATAAATGTTGTACCCAAGGTGTCATGAAATAATGTGTGTATACTGAATAATTTTTTGAATATTTAAAAGAAATATTCGACTTATCCTGCCAAAATCTGCTTAAATTCTGCCAAGTGCACTTCAAAAAAAAGTTTACAGCTTTGCTGACACACGGCAATGCTTCCATCCTCAACTCAGAAATGATAAGCCAATTAGAACTCATTTTGAGACTGGAACGAACACATTTTACAAGTGAAAGAAGACTAAAAGACATAGGTTCTCTGAATAAGAGCACAGTCAGTGAGAATTTATGACTTTTGACTTTACCTTTACAACAAAGAAAGAAAGATAAAATTTTATTTGTGGTATTTCAAGTATTTTTAGATCTTTCTTTTCTGCTTGACAAGACTGCTTTCATCTACATAATAAGTGTTTCCTAGACCACTTGATGTGCTCTACCATGTTCTAAAGACGTGTCTGTCATGACCACCATTATTCCTAGCTAGAGTACAGTCACATCTTCTTTGAGTCATTGCAGATGTCAGCAAACTGAGAAATCGGAGATGGATCTGAGAGCAGGATAGTCTAATAAGATATTTGAACACTGAAGAATAAGGACAAAAAAAGTCAAATGTTGAGGGAGCATCTGGCATAGTCTTCTGTTGTCTTTGCTTTCTAGTTAAATCAGTTAGTGAAGTTATTTGCTTAGAATGCTTCTGTCACCTTTCTAGCGGGTGGCTGAAATGATTGGGGAATCTAGCAGAGATTGCCTCACCATGTCTTGATGACCCGTAGATGCCCTCTCCACAGAAACAAAACATAGTTCAGTGATGGTAACCTGAGTAGAGCCCTTGATTATCACTCCCTTCTGATTTGTAAAAGGTGTTCATGTTTGGTGAGGAGGTGAGTGAATAGTTGATCAAACCAATAAATAATCTCCTCACATGTCTGAATACTTACTTTTATTAAACATTACTTGGAAGGATAAAGGAAAATATGAAAATTAGGATCAACTATACAGAATACAGTTTTAGAGTTTTTGATGGGGCCAAACAGAATAGGTAATCATTGTTACTTTATACGCATGCAATGATTAATTAAATGTCCCTTTAAGGTTTTATACACATGGGTATCATCTGGGTAGCCTTAAGGCCCCTATACACGTTTTTCATTCGATCAACTTAATTCAATCAATTTTTTTTGTTGATTGATTGGAAATCTATGGCAGCCCACATGGTTAGATCAACCTAAAACTATTAAAATTGGGAAAAATGTGGATCTAAAAATGATCGGACATGCTGGAAAATTTAAATCAGTTGTATTGAAATTGAACCCTAATTCAATTACGCTTTCAGTCGATCCAAAAAAGTTTGATCAAATATCTGTAACTACAGTTGTCATACAATCAATTACCAATTTCCCTGACCCAAAAACATTGATCTTTTTAAGTCGATTGAATGGGAAATCTATGTGTGTATGGGGGCCTTTAGCCTCTCTAGCGCTCTGCTGAGGTCCAGATTTCTGTACCAAAAGTGCACCATAGACTTCAATGGTAAATTTTTCTTTATGTTGTAGGCCTGTAACTTCCCAAAATATGTCCGTACAAGGGTCTAATAGACATCCTGTGTATAATAATGTTTGAAACAAACAATTATGTAAAAAACAATTACGTTTAAAAAATAAATTAAAAAAGTTATTATTTGAATGATACAATCTCTAAAATACTTATTTTGTATGAAAGATTTCAAAACAGTGTGTATGTTTTTTTTTACTTGGAATTGTATTTGATACAGTTATCACTGTATCCGGTGCAATTACCTTTGGCACCCTATCTCCCCTGGTGTGATGGACCTGGTGACATCACACCAGGGGAGAGAGGGTAAGCTTTAAAGGGGCACATCTGGGGAAATCACACTCTCCATAGAAAACTGTTTTCATGCAATTCACTTTTGAATCTCCCAACGCTGCCCCGATGTGATGCCATTACGTCACTCCAGATCGGTAAGTTTGAGCTGCTGGGGCTCCGATGTCAGCACTGATGGTCAGCACTGGACGGCCTGGTCTCGGCAGGAATCCCAGGAGGGTTAATATGACCCCCCAGCTTCCAAATACCCTTTTTGAAGGGGTTCTTCTGGAAAGCAATCAGCGTTGAGACATCGGTTCATAGAATACACATCACACATCAGAGAAAAACTTTTCCAATTAAGCAATATTCTGAGTCATTATATCAACATACTTTGGGCATTTGACTGCTGTCAGGCTTAAGAATCAACAGAAAGGAAACAATATTCAGCAATATACGGTAATAATAAATGAATAGATACATACAACCCATTCCCCCATGGTTGCAATTTCTATACCTTGGAATCTTTGTTTAATTGACTCTTTATGTTCCTTCTGTAAAGAGTCCCTCCTTATTGGTGCTGCCAACCACTGTCACCATAAAGGGAAATCCAACATTTTGAGCTTTCCGGGGAAAAAGAGTTGAGGGAAGTTCTTTCAGATGACAAACTGTTCTGATGACTGCAGTATAAAATGCAATATCCTCTAGCTTAGAAGGAAAATGGGGCATGTTGACTACAAATAACTTTAAAGTTGGCCTACCACTAGATTTTCTTTTAATTAGAAGTACCGATAACAGGGTAAAATGTGTAAAAAACAAACTCACCTGTAATGAGTAAATTAAGTCTCTCAGCCCATCCTCACTCTCTGATAACGCAGTGCTGTGATGGGGCAGAGGAGCCAAGGAAATACACACTGCCATTTTTCTAAGAAAACCCCAGTGGCCACTTGCGATATTGCAATCTTAATGCCCCCCCCCCCCCCCCCCGGCAAGCCTGGCAGATAAAGTTGGAATCTCTAATATGATTCCAGGAAACAGCAAGTAAGTATATTTTTTGGGGATTGTGTAGCACAATGTCACCATCGTACCAGCTCAGAGGTGAGTCAAACTTTAATTTTATATATATATATTTTTTGTTTTTTAAATACATCCTATTTAACCTCCCGGGCTTTCTGCCCAAGTTATTTCGGTATGAGTTTCTCACCTGATAAAACGCACCCCTAGATAACTACTTAAAAACTCACCTGTCTGCCAAATTCCCTCGGTGAACACCCGCCGATGCTTCCATGTCTGAGCGGATGGTGTCAGGTATGACACCTGACAGGCGGGGGTAGGTGGCGCCATTGAGTGGCTCCATGTTAATGGAGGAGCATTGCTTTTTTAGAGCACAACTCCGTTGACATCAGGGGGGTCTGGCACATTCCAAAATGCGCGCCACGTATGCAACGCCAAGTAGGTTAAGTCAGGTTTTGAAATATAAGCTATTTCACTGTATTTGCTGTTTGTGGTAAAAAAAAATTTGAATATAATGTAGCAGGGAGACATCTTCAGAACCTTCAGAAGCGGCAAGCATGTGAATCAACGATGATCAATTTTTAAAAGAACAGGCAATCATTTCCAAGGGTTAATCCTTAAAACCTGGGACTGCTTAGAAACTAGAGGTATTTGGCGGACTAGCAGTTATGTATACATTGCAGCAGGCAGCTGGACATGGAAACAGCAGCCTGAGTCAGGCTATTGTGGAAGGCAATGGCACAGCATTTGGCTGATATTTTCTTAAACCTCATGTCATCACATACACACACTCACACATGCTTCCTAGGTTTATTATCTCTAGTGCTTTCCAAGGTCATTGGTGACAGAAAATCCCCACCCTGGAATGTCAGTCTGGCCCCTGACAGATTGCTACTGTCACTAGGCCGGCTGCAGAGCCAGGGACATGGAAAAAAAACAGAACTAGCTGACAGTTTACATGTGTGACAGTGGAGACCCCAGAGGGCTAGAGTAAACTGTCTCGTTTTCACATGGCCTTCGCTGTGCGAGACTTTTTACATTGCGATGTCACTGCTTCCAGGACAGGAAAACACTCAAACTTTCTACTGGGAAATCAAGTGCTGCCTGCCAAGGACCAACAGTTCATTCCTGATGGGTTTATTGCACACGCTAATACCAAGCATATTCTCTCCTCCGCTATCTTTTTATCATCCTGTTTTTCCTTTCATAATGTCCATTTAATCTTTTCTAAGCAAATATGCTATGATGAGATAACATTTCTAACTGAATAAATAAAACAATGGAGGTTCTGATTTCATTCATGGCGGGTAATGTTAGCTTTGTTTTATTCCGTGCGTCCTAAATTGACATGATATTTTAGTAATTTTTTTTTCACATAAGTAATTTTATCTTTACAACATCATGATAAATATATATATTGAGGGGGTTCAGCTCCAAACGGTGCTGCTATAACATCAATCCACACAATTGTTTTCCTTTTAGGGCACCTGCCCATATTTTAAACAAAAAGTAAAGGGTTACCCTCACAGGGGTTAATATCAATCCAAATAAAAAGTCCAAAGAAATGCCACACCACCTGGCTTCGCACCTTTCAACGTAAAATGCCATCCTTGGCTTCCCAGCAGCAACAGGCCTGGGCCTCACACTCTATGTGAGCCCCCTGTAGCAACTGATCCAGTAACCACAGGCCTGGGATCCACACTGGGATCTCTGTCTACACTCTCCTGACACAATGGTCTGAGCTCCTTTTGTGGTGACACACCCAACTCCACACACCTGCAAACAGGTGATAACTCTGAGTGTACCTGGGGAAATAGGAAGGCCCACCCAGTTCCATCCTTCCTATCTTAGAGTCCGGGAGCCCTTTTAAAAAAACCTAATGTTGCTGTGTAAATCATTCCTGGACTCCTTCCAGAACACCACCTAATGGTCAATATATATATATATATATATATATATATATATATATATATATATATATATATATATATATATATATATATATATGCAATTTACAAATAGGCAATGTATCATATTTATTCTATTTTCCACTGTAACCTTAGTTAACAGTATATTATACTGAATCAGGGTTAGTCTTAAACTCTTTAGACTCTACAGGTAGCTAGAAGAGCCAATTCCCCAATTCTTATGCTAAAGTTATTCTAAAGCAAACACACTATAAAGAAACACTGATTCAGAATATGAGCAGTGCATATCCTGATTTTGGGGTGCCGTTAAGTAATAGTGGCACCACAAAAGGGAAACTGCAGTTTCAGCCATGTGTCACATTTGACAATGTGAAAGAGCCCTTTTCTGACAGCGTCAACTTTTCCAACCTGCTCCTGGGTCTGGCTATCCTATGTAGTATGTAATAGACTGTCATTATCAAATTACTGGTTAAACCATAAGTAAAAATGAAAAATTCTCTCCTATACAACTAGATTGGGAGTTTTGTCAACACAATTTTTCAATTATCACAGAGATTGGGCTAAAAGACTCCCTAACCCTAAGCTATCCACATAACCAAAATGTCAGTTGTCAAACCCTTCTCATGCAACAAGGACTTTTACATTGTCTTTATTCTAGAAGATATCCTTCCTTTGAGTCAGACAGCCCAAAAACCCTGCAAATAAAGCTGGCCATATATGGCTCGATATTTCGACTTATGTGGATCAAATGGAAATCCATTTCCGCACACCTGGTCCGATCAACCGAAAGTGATAGAACATAAGTGATTAAATATAAAATCCATCAAGCAGTGATCGGACATGCTGGTCATTTTAATTGATCATACAAGTATCTGGCGATTTTCGGTGTTTCGGACTATTTGTATCGGATCATATTGTGGAACATGTGCACAGGGTTAAGGAAAGGAATCGATCAGTTTTAAATCGATCACACTGTGTGGTGGTACAATCTATCAATGTTATAGAGGATGTTTAGAGTGCAGGAGTCCATTGAATCTAAGATCAATAGTGCAAAAGTCTATCTATGTATGCCTAGTTTTATAGTTTTATATGGTGTTTGGACACAGAGACAAAATCACACTGGTTTGACACCTTCATTAATAAAGATCTTCTTTACATGCACATTAGCCAAGTGCTCACTTTGGCATATGGAGCTGGGACACAGAAGGCACTTAGCAAACACCATTAAAGCTGGCAGATCTCATGGGAAAACTAGAACATATGGTCAAGAAAACGTAACCCAGCCAACCAACCTTTCCTGACCACAGGATACGCTAAGCGCGTACATTACAGACAAAAATAAACGCATTTGCAATGTGCTGCGCTTGTGTCTTCCATACAAGCGTATGGAAGACGCCTGCAAAAATGCAGACTGCAGGCCTTTTGTGCATTTGCGTAAACCATTGATTCGAGCGTTTCACAGGGGTCGGTGAGTTTTCTGTAAGTATCAGAGCTGCTCCTCAAAAGCAGCAGTGCTGATGCCCCCAAGCTGGGTGAGACATTAGGAGTGAGCATAATGCCTCCTCCCTCCTAACTTTCTAACAGAAGTGCTGGCGCAGTGTCACGTTTGCGTTCCAAATACCGGAAGTGACACCCCACGACGTCACTTTCAAAACAATCAGGTGTAATGTCCCCTCCCTTATATTTTCCCACCCTGCACACCAGGGTGGGAAAATATAAGGGAGGGAACATTAAACTTACCTGATTGTGTTGGAAGTGACTTTGCTTCCGGTATTTGGAACGTTGAAGTGACACTTTGCGCCCACAGTTCTGCATTTCAAATACAGACTTCACTTCCGGGGTGACGCATCTAAAAAGGTTGGGAACCAATGGCGTTAACGCAATTGTAGGGCTAATGTGAAAGGTAGACAGGTTACCTATGAAAACCTGTATATCTTGTACACAATGATTGGTTGCTCAGGCAAGCCTAACCAACCTATGGGGTGGCTAGCCCCTGGGACTTTTAAGGCAAAAAAGTTGTTTGTGCCCATATATTATTTTTTTAAACTGTATACCTTGTGTTAATACATGACATGCTGCATTGTGGTACTGTATATGATACAATTCATGTTTTCCCTATATTTTAGAGAAAATTATCAGTTGTCTAATAAACTGCTTGTACCATATAAGACTGTATGTTCCAAGTCTATAAAGAAGTGATTTTTAATAATCAATTATAACAAATATTGTTATTTTAATTGAATAGTAGGGAATCTAGAGGAATTATATTCTCAAATGTTCTAGAACACATACAGAAATTGTCAAAATTGATTCAAACTTTGCCAACAGCTAACATCTCTCTCAAAATTAGGACACAAAAGTATGTATAAACATTGCTATGAATCTCATGGGGAGGATTTTTTCAGCAGGAGCTGTTCCAGCTTCTATGCGGCAGAACATTGACTGCTGGAATAAAGACAGAAGGGGACGAAACTCTTAGTAGTGTTGGCCAAAGTAAGTTCTACACAGAGAAAACATTTGGGCTGCATTCACACAACAGAAAATGGCCAACGGCTTTTTAGACTAGCCCAGTTTGTCTTTAAATCAGGAAACTTGGCAACCCTGCCCCTTTCTTATTAGAATTCAGATCCCTCCTCTTTAACTTGCCAACCCCTCCTGTCTAGTGTGCCAATCCCCAAATCTGATGTGTCTCTCAGGCTTTGTCTTTGTGTGAGAGGATGTGTGCCTCACCAGTCTCCTGCCTCTTCCAGCAGAGCTGCAGCATTTGCAGTTCAGCCCTAAGGCTGAGACATGATGGAAAGCAGGAGTGACTTTCTGCATCCACTTACAAGTAGTAAATGGCCAGAGAACATGAAAAAACAGCATAGTGCTGTCTGCTCCCAATGTCGTGTGTCCCTGTGCTCCTAAGTGGACACTTTGATACTGGATGAAAGAATGAGATGAGGAAGGAGGAGGGGTGAGAGGAAGAAGGCGATAATGGATACAGACCAAGAAGGAATCATGAAAGAGGGAGCAGAAATTTTTTACAGAGCACAGATGACAGGGAGTAGCATTGAGAGATGAGGAGGGGATGACCATTGGTTTACAGGGCAGATTGGGGGATAAGACAAAAGCTAATGGAGAAGGGAGGCTAGGCATACAAAAAAACTTGCAAAGGGTGAAAAACAGCAGACAAAGTGAAGGAGGGGAAAAGTCCCATGAAGAAGAAGAAAAGCTGGGACAGTGGGGAGGTAGGAGTGGAAGCAGTGTGCAATACAAGCCATAAATAGAGCTGAAAGGAGCCTTTGGCTAAAATAATATAGTATGGGAAACTGATGGTGGAATGTAGAATCATCAGGGTCCTGTAAACCAGGGATACACGGAAGATATATTGCAGCAACTACAACAGAAGGCTAAAGTACTTATAGTAGCTTTGGCCAAATAAGTAGGGGCCCCCTGATTCCTCTGAAACACACAGTATTATTTTTACTTTTGCCTTGTAGCAAAATAAGGAGAAAATATTGTTTCCTATTGCATTCAAACTTGCAGTTCATGTGGGACCTTATCCTAGAGTTCATGGGAACTGTAAAATACACTGAAATCTGTGGGATTAAAGCAGTTTCATACTGTGCAGGTATCACTGTAATGCGGTCAGACTTTGTTTAAAATATTGGTGGTTGTTTAGGAGTTTGCACCTCTTCACAATGCTTAAATCAGTGCTTCTCTAGAAGTGAGAAAACAGTGGACTGGAGCAGTTTTCATGGTAAACCAATAGGGACCCAGTCTTCAGCCTTGTGTTTACAAGCAACTATCCATCATATTATATAGGCAAAATTCTTTGTACCTATCAATCACCAAATTCAGGTCTCCTATTTAGACCCTTTACCAAAGGTGTAAAGATGTAAGCACTTGGTTGTGCATTCTTTGTTTACAAGCATTTGTGGAGCAGTTGTGAAGAGCTTGGTGAATTCAAGCACAGCACTGTCATAGGATATAACATTTGCAATGAATCATTTTGTGAAATGTCCCTTATAAATATTGTTCAGCTATCATAAGTATTCTTGAAATGTATCTAGGACCAACAGAAACTGTTGCCATGAAGTCAAGAAAGCCAAATCACCTAGTGCTGCTCCTCTAGTAAAGACCACAGCATAATAGATGAACATAAGGAGAATCTTGCCCACTGAATGGAGTAAACCATGCACCACTGGATTGTGAAAACATGTTATGTGGAGTCATAAACTTTCCCTTCCCTTTCAGGAAGTCTTTTGGACAGAGTCTACATTTTGAAGATGTCATGAGATGTTATTGTCTTAACTATGTTGGGCTTAGGTTAGGTGAAGAAGAGATCATTTTGTAGAGTTGTTTTTCAGAGGTAGGACTTGGCTAGGTCCCTAAGCTCTAATAAGTGGACATTACACCAAGACATTTTGAAAAATTATAAGATTCCATTATTGTAGGACTACTTTGGAGAAGGCTCTTTTCTTTTCCAGCTTGACTTTGGACCATGGATAACCGCTGATAATGGACTGTTTTCCCTAGAAAAAAAAAAGAAGACTTGCACAACATCACTTCCAGTCCTTCACAATCATCACTTCCGGGCCTTTACAATCATCCCTTCTGGGGCCGAGAAGGAGTAGAACAATGGGCAGAGAGGTCCCTCTGTATATAATGCATGCCTTACAGGATGTCCAAGGATGTCCTAACACATCATAGATGCGTATGCGGAAGGTCCTTGGCGGACTTATGGATGCAGTGGAAACATAGCCAAAGACAGAGCAGAGAAACCTGTCAAGAATATTATCCAAAACTACAAAAACATTTTCGGCCCCAGATATACTTTAGGGTGAAATTTGAGTACACACAGAAGAACTGATTTTGTGTGTTTATGTGTAGGAAGACTTCTTTATTGAATGTCTGAGCTACCCAGCACATGCGTGGCAGTTATTATAACCAATACTACATGCATTGATACTGATGCACATACCAATTTCTTCCTTTTAGCTCGTAATAAAAAAGGCAGGTAATGTGAAAGAAATAAAAATACATCACTTAATAAAACCCAAATTTAGGAACCCCTTCAGGCTCACTAGGCTACACTGTCTACTATTTTATTGTATAACGTCAAGTTAGAAAAAAATTACGTTTGTAAAGGAGGTATTGCATATCAATAAAACCATATAGAAGAATAAGAGAAATGATTGGATTGGGTTTGTTTTCAGCTTTGTTTTATACAATATGAAGGAAAGTCAATGGCAAACTGAGAAGGAGCCTGCCCTCCTGTTCTGTGTGCCAAACTGGCCGGTGATTAATAGCTTGTTGATGTCACAGGTTTCATCCCAAACTTCCTGCAGCTTCCCCTGATTAACACCCAGCCTGTAAACACGGCAATTAGAAACTCGTTCATCAAACTAGAGATTATAGACGGGGATGTTTAGTGGCCCATATGACATTCAGAGCAAGTGGAAACAACAATACACGTTGAATCCACATGAGATCATGATGGGTGAGCCCAGGGGAGCACCAGGTCTTCGGTTACAATATGAAAGCATGTTATGAATTACACTGAAAAAAGCCAGAATGTGACAGACACTGAACTGCACATATTACATAAAGGAACGGCCAGCTTTTTTCTATTTTCTGCCTTGTACTGGAAATGTGCACAGTGCACCGGTGTCATTTCTGCTACAAATGCATTTTTCTTACTGTGCACAGACTTTGTTCATTTGCTTTTATGTTCTGAAAGTGTACAAACCTGATTACTGACCATAAACATGTATCTTAAAGCTTTATGAGATGTTGGAGACAGACCCAAAGAAGAATTTGGGGATCAGATGTTGGCTTGTGGAAGGCTGGAGCCACCCTTGAACACCTCAAGTAGTAGCACTTCCTTCCTTGAATGGTGGGTGGACAGAAACTGGGTGCTGGGTATTGGCAGAAACTGCCACTGAACTACCTGTATATACAGTGGCTTGCAAAATTTTGTCACATTACAGCCACAAACATGAATACATTTGAGAGTGTCCCTCGCTCCTCCGCTGCTCGGGCCGATACACCACTGGTGCGGGTTG
>CM070035.1:68278957-68303394 GCA_036250615.1 Ptychadena robeensis | reverse complement strand
TTGCCTTATCTCGCGAACAAAAGCGAGAATAGACAATTGGGTGCATTGTGCTAGATATTTCCACTGTATACTTGTCTGGCTTCCTTCTGCTCTGAACTTGTAGAAAAACTGATATCTTGTTACTCTTTTCATACGACGTCTATCTTTATAATATTGTCCATATTTGTGGGTGGATTTGGGATCTTTGGTGAATTAGACAAAGCAGTTCTTGAAATGTTTTGTTTACAGTTTCTTTTGGTACAGGTTTGGTTTTTTTTAGAATCTTTTGGAGGTTTTAGAATTAGTTAGGTTGTTAATAAAGTGACTAAGGCATGCAACATCAAAAAACATACAAAATAGGGTTTGTTTACAATTATACAATGTGTAAACACTATAAAAAATTATAATAATATGGCTTCTTCACACAACACATGGACCAGGGAATCTAATCACAGTAAGCAGCACCATGAAAAAACAGCAATACATAAGGTTTCTCAATGATAACGTCAGGCAGTCTGCAGAGAAACTTGTCCTTGGGCACCAGTGGACATTTCAGCATGACAATGACCTAAAACACCCAGCAACGTGGTGAAGTGGTTAGCAGGCAACAACATTAACATTTTGAAGTGGCCCAGCCACTTGAATCCAATTGAGAATCTGTGGAGGGAGCTAAAGATCAGGGTGATGGCAAGAAGACCCCTCCAACCTGAAAGATTTGGAGCTCGTTGTTAAAGGAAAATGAGCGGGCAAAAATACCTGTGGAGACATGCAAAAGCTGGTCTTCAATTATAGGAAGCGTGTGATTGCTGTAATAGCCAATAAAGGCTTTTCTATTGATTATTTAGAAGGGTATCAATCATGACATGACACTTTTTGCTCAAATGTAAATAAAAGCTGAGAAAAAATTTTTTTTCACAGAAATGCCTCTTGTACATCGTCTTATTATCTTTTCGGAGACGCCTATGCCATTTCCCTTAAAAAATAACTTGCTGGTTGAATAAACGTAACTTTAAGTCAAAATTAGCTTGGGGTATGAATAATTATGGGCTTGACTGTATGAACAGTACATGTAGTATAAATACACATATCTACACTATATGCCTACACATATGTGCCACTACAGTAAGTACCCTGCCATATAGGTCATAGGAACAGATACAGTTCTTTTATATGTTGCCTATAATGTTAGAGGCCTCAAGATGGCACATTGCGTCATAACATAATGCATCCTCTTAATGCAGCGTTGTAAAACCCTCCAATCAAACATGGCACAAGGCACCCTATGTCCACTCAGTCATGCCAAGGAATAAATGTTGATTATCTACTGAAGACCCTTATTTTGTAGAATGTCTCTTCATTGTGGTTGTTGGGCCTACAATCCTATGTGTACTTGTAAACTCCAAATCTCTCATGGAGGCAACTGAAATCCACCCTGAGTGGCAACCATGGCATGTTTTAGAGTAACCACCCAGGAACAAGAAGTCTGATAAGTTCAACAAATCTATAACCACATTTAACCTCAAGCAAGCACAGTCATGTTGGTATATGTAAACACACGTCTATAGTATATTGAGGCTGAAGCAGAAAAACATATAAAGCATGATAAAAGGTTAACAAGGAAGTTTAAACACAAGTTTTGTTTACCTCCTTCAACATAAATCTACGTAATTAACTGCTTGTTTGTGACTTATATCAGAAGGTTGGATTCCCATAAAAAATCACCCACAGTACTTTGGGATCATCCCCATATGTTGGAAATAAAATTATGTGTATCCTGTGGTACACAAAGTGTTTAAATTGTCAGATTGTTTACAAACAGATGTTAATGCGACATGGATATAATAGGAAAAAACTACGGAGGACCTACGAATACAGTATTTACACTTATCACTATCTTCTATTGTTATCCTCTTTACCTTTATTAGCTAATTGATAAGGATACCCTTAATTGACCTCAATTTCCTAAAAGATATCACCAAAAGGTCTCATGTACATCACAAGTTGTCCTTCAATATCAGGGATACAGAGATTCTCAAACAGTGATAATTTTCCTCATTGATCAGCAAACAGTGTGTAAAAGAACTTCAGTCTAATTAAAAAGCTTATTCTTTCTTTTAAATTGCAGAGCTGTTGGAATCAATAAACACAATCAATTAGCATTTACTTATCTTCTTTGCAATGAAAGGAGTGCTAATATGTAAATTAGCAGCTTCTTCCTCCCCATGTAACCTCACCACCCCCCAACCCACCCGTATGTCTTTGTCTTGCACCCACTCTGTGTTGGCCTGGTTGTCAGTATGTTGGGACAATACAAAGGGCCAGTACAATGGAAGCTTCCAAGTTAGCAGAGCTTTCTTCTGTTTCAGTTGTGCACAGCTATGGCAGGTTGAATAGGAGGAGCTGTAAATTAAGCCACAACAATAACATTGTTACATACGTAGATAAAAGTGAGATATGCTGGACAAACCAAAATGAATTGCAGTTGGTTTTCTAAAAATATAAGGCTTCAAAGCATTGCTTTAAATGTCCTCAAACATTATATTCTTTTAAAAACACATACAATATATAAGCATGGCAATATGCTATACAGATGTTTTTCTCCTTTACTTTTCAGGACTCCAAAACAAGTGAAGCCCTATCCATGAGAATGAATATTAAACATTTGCTTTGAAGAGCAGAAATGGCCTGTCAAACCTTCTACAAGTATTCTCTTGCCGGGTAGAGTAAGCACAGCAGTTGCCTTCTCACAGTTGGATAATAATTGCCTCTCTCTTGCTATCATCATACCATAGAACTTTCCTCAACCTATCCAAAACTAGGCATGCATGGCTCTATTTTTAATAGATTCGAGAATAATCGAGCACTGTGCACATTCACGGCCATGTATGCATGGAAGCTCGGTCAAAACAGGGAACCAATATGCTGGTGAATCCTGTTCGACTTCTACACAAGCGCAGCATCATGGGCATCGGTTGTATGGAAATCTATCCATGTATGCCCAGTAGTGATGGGCGAACCGTCCACAAGGCGGACAGTGTGGCCGTGAACATGGATGTTTACACTCTTTCTAGCCGTCTCCTTCACATCCGGCAATTGGAACCAGAGACTATGCGTTCCAGGTACCGGATGTAACGCCACTTCCAGTTTTCCCGATTCAAATTCAAAATGCCAACAGGCAGGGAATTTAAATTTGCCCGTGAACAGGCGGACCTCAGACTTTTTTAAAAGTCCGATCCACCTGTTTTCGAAGGGACGGAAGTTTGGCCATCAGTAATGCCCAGCATTAAGTTTCTCCCAGTTGCCATCTGACTGTAGGTGAGAGGTCAGGTTTTAGTTTACTTTTATATTTTTTGCCACTTTCCTATAAAGCTGCAACCTGCGAAGCATCTGCTGTTGGTTTTTTATACATAGACTCTACAATATAGCTTGTTTCCTCCATCAAAGTCATCATGGGTCTCCTGGTGGCCTCTCTCATTAGTCTTCTACTTGAATGGTCATTAGGTTTTGGCCGGCAGCCCACACTTCGCATATTTACAGCTGTGCAATCCTCTTCCCTTTTCTTAATGATCGATTGAATGTACTCCAAGGAATAGTCAATGACTTGGAAAATTTTTGGTATTCATCTCCTAACCTCTGCTTGCTAGTGATCTTTTCACACAGTTTCTTGGAATGTTTTTTCACCATTTAAATGTAGGTTATTCCATCATACAGGCTCAATTTCTACCACATTTAAAGGAAACTTTGGGAGCTATGTTCTTTTATATAAACCGTGATAACCTTAGAATGGGATTTTGTTATATTATGTTAAAGTGATTGCTTGTTATGGAGTTATTTTTTAGACTTTTATGCATAATACAATAAAGTTGGCACATTTTGATTCAGAGAATTGTCCTGTTTACTCTTTTAGGGTCAAAAGGGTTTTTTGTTTTTTTTCCTGCTGTCTAACAAAACCGGCCATAGTTTTCCCAGAGGGTTTTGTTTTACCGTCTTGTAAACAAAAGCTGCAGGAACTGAACTTCGTGACCCTGACTCTTGTTTCAACCTTATTAACCTCTCACAAAAGTGTGCCAGTTCACTGTATCGGGTGCAATACCCAAAATCCTAACAATATTTCTAGAGTTATAGATGTACAATACAATCTGGGTTATGTCATGTATAGCACAGTGTACATCAGTTTTTGATGATGTTACATTGGTGGTGGCCAGTTGAGAAGTTGACCACTATGTTGCATTTTGTAATATGTTATAGACAATAAACGTTTTCCTTTAGAAGCGTTAAAATATTAGCATACTTACATGGCCTCAATGTTGTTTTTCAACTTTTTTCAGCTTAATTCCATAGAATCATTATGGGAATCAGTTTATATGAGGGTTTTTGATAAAAACACATTTTTTGTTGAGGTTTTTAGTGGTAAAACTAATTGTTTTTTTAAAGCAAATATTTGTTCTCCTATTACAACCGTCTGAACACAGCGAGGCTCGTTTATCCAAGAGCACATTCCCTCAGTGACAGCCGAGGGATTATTCTAGCTAATGCTCATATACTGTATGGTCACTAATGTGACAAGAATGTAGAAAATCCATTAAATCATAT
The DNA here is from genome assembly GCA_036250615.1 of Ptychadena robeensis. Classification (NCBI taxonomy): domain Eukaryota; kingdom Metazoa; phylum Chordata; class Amphibia; order Anura; family Ptychadenidae; genus Ptychadena; species Ptychadena robeensis. The sequence continues at coordinate 68,298,822 of CM070035.1, read as the reverse complement.
TGCAGCGTAAAAGAAAAAAGTCAGCACGCAGAGTAAATGCATATGACGGCTCTGATCCTAGGGCGAGTCCACACGCACTGTGACCTTCATGCATTTCTTAAATTAAAAAACGTGGTGTTCTAAAATCATATTACCTGGGATTAGTGTGACGTCTAATAGGAAACTCCACAGCCCATTAATAACACATTTTACTCGGTACATTGTATGTGCTGCATGTTGTATAGTGAGTTGGAGAAAGAAACTACACAGAGTGATTGCTTTACACCTCAACCTAATATAGCAATGGCTTTAGAATAATGCTGCTTTCATGAAATACATGTATTTACATCCTGTTTGTATTTTCAACTTGCAACCACAAACAAAGTCTGTTTTCTATCTTCCCTTAAGCCTGACATACACTGTTTGATTGTAGCAGTCGATCGACCTAAAAAGATCAAAGATCACATTAATCTGACTTAAATCTTATACTGCACACATGGTTCGATCGGCCAAAATTGTCCGATACCGAACAGAACATTGTTCAAAATATGATCGGACATGTTGAAAAATTTTTGTTGATTATACAACATTCAAACTAAAATCATGGGATTGTGTTTGTTGGTCATGGCGATTGTATCAAGTGAACACATTTATATCTGACTCTTTCCTGTGTTTTTTATCTAAACTAAAATCAGTGATTTTGGTCGTATTGCGATCATATTATGATCGGACCTTTCATGTGGTACTACTTTGGATTTGATTTCGATTGGTGTCAGATGAAAAGATCATGATCTAAAATTTTATGGGAAATTGATCGTTCTAAAATCATACTGTGTATGCCTAGCTTAAGATGTGCAAGTCTTAAGCCGGGCATACGCGGCTCGATGAAGAAACAGATAAGAGCAACATCGGGCACCGTGCGCGCTTATGGCACCCGCTGTTGCTCTAATCTGTTACAAGCTTTGAGCCATCCACGGTTCCTTTGATCCTGCTTGAAGAAACTTGACCAAACAGGTTTCCAACATGTTGGAAAACCTTGGTCGAAATCCATTACTTTGAATGGGGACAGCGAGTCTTCATCCAATGTAATGGACAGAATGCCAGCTGCACACCACACAGGCGGCTGTGATCAGCTAGCTGCTGTGGGAGTGTGAATGGCCAGCACGTCTTTGTGACAGGGGAGGGAGGGGACGCACAGGCTGGCTGACTCTCCACTTCTCCGGCTGGGGGGAAGCAGAGATCCGGGGGACCATGGGAAACCAGGTCCCATTGAACAGGAATTGATGTGCCCATGTGGTGCACATTGATTACCGTTTCGATGGACCCGGGATCAATCACAGCATGTGCTAAGAGACCACAGATTCGTACTGGCTTTTCTTCCCAGGCTGGGACAATGACATTGCAGCAAATTGAGGAGAGTAATGTGTATTTGTTACCCACATTTAACGCAACCTACATGGAGAGGGAGGGGCCCTTTAAAAGGCATTCACTTCCAAAAATTTTATTAAAAGATTATATTTTATTAGCCTGCCAGAAAAAAAATCATCACTGCCCACATATATTGCCAACACAATATTGGTAAAATTACAATATTATACATTAAGAATATCATAGTAAGCTAATAGTAGTAGATGAATCAGACCAAAGACTGCTGAACCAGCTTTGCTTTGGCGTCCCTTCACAGTGGGATCCTCACCCCCCCCCCCAGGGTCCCCATACACTTATCGTTTTTTCGTTCATTTCCAGAGCGATCGATCGGCGTGTGCTTTTAATGGAGATCATTTGCGATCGATTGTTCAGGAATCTAATGTAAAACCCTTTGCCAATTACGCTTGTAGAAAGGTCGATCAGGGAATGGACATCCGTAAATTCCGGTAGATCGCCTTTACTTTGGATGGGGACCAGGATATTCAAAGTATCAAATGGGTATCAATCACGCAAGTGGTATGCATCGATTCACCTGACGTCACCATGCTGCAATCGATCGATCAAAAAAAAAGAGGTATCGACCGATGTACGGGGATCTTTAGTGGGTAACCAGTCAAGAATTTAAATGTTATGGAAAAAACTTTTCTCTGGTGTGTGTTTGGTTATATATCCAAACCATGAAGGTTGAAATAATGGGAAAGAATTCAGAATAGAGTGCCAGTAAAAGTTGGAAAATATGTATTTGTTACCATGATGCACTGTTGCAAAAGGGCCCTTTAATTAAAATGTCAGTTGAGCTTTAAATCTGTACAAAGCACCTTTAAGTACTCTATACTATGTACATTACACACAAAGGTTATACACACCACTTATAGTGTATAGATCATTTTTTCCAAGTTACTGGTATCTATGTCGAAGCTGAGTAGACTCATTTATGCTGCTGATCCTTATCACTAAGACATAAAGCAATAGTAAATTAAACCATGTTCCAGTTGTCTTCAGAACAAGAGGTGAACATGAAGAAGAAACAGCTGCGCTGGTCGCACACGTCTGGGGACCAGTCCACATGGGAACATTTTCACTTTTAATCTGATGACTGGACCTGAATCTGAAGAAAATGAAGCAGCAGATACGGTAATTGTAAGAGACTCACTTTTGGTTTTCTGACGTGGATTGATTAGACGTTTTAGTAAATACAGATCAGCCACATACAAAGTTGTGTGAAACAATTGTCAGTCACTTTTTACCAGAAAAAAATTATTAAAAAGCCTAAGTATACTGTAGTGTGTGTTGTTTTTGACTTCTCACCAGCTGGTTGGATCAGTTGGTTTAGGGTTAAGTGTTGCATAGAATCTGTTGTGAGTACTAGGCATTTTTAACGGGATGAAAGGAAGTGAAGAAAAAACAGAAATTTAGAAACTCACTTATTGGACAATGACCAATAATAAATTTTGTTGGACAATTACAAATAATGAATATTGTTGGACAATGACCAATGACAAATATTGTGGGACACTGGCCAATGATGAGTATTGTTGGACATTGACCAATGACAAATATTGTTGGACACTTGCCAATGATAAGTATTGTTGGAAAATGACCAATGACAAATATTGTTGGACAATGACCAATGACAAATATTGTTGGACACTGGCCAATGATAAGTATTGTTGGACAATGACCAATGACAAATATTGTTGGACAATGACCAATGACATATAATGTTGGACACTGGCCAATGATGAATATTGTTGGACAATGACCAATTAAAACTATTATTGGACAATGACCAATGACAAATGATATTAGACACTGGTCAATGATGAATATTGTTGTACAATGACCAATGACAAATATTGTTAGACAATGACCAAACTTACCTACTCTTCTCTTTTAGTGTTAATTACACACCCTGATGAACACTAGGAGGACATCAAGCAAGAAGTAAAAATGAAAATGTGACATGAATGACTTAAGTAAACTTTACCATTATAACACCACAACTTCCCTTTAAGCTAAAATGATACTTTAATAATAAACTGGTATGAATATGGACTCTTTTATTATTACCCCCCTCGCCCTTAAATGTTTTTAAATGTAAATATTTTGATTGTAGTGTCTTTTTTCAAGTACATAGTTGGTAAAGAAGGAAAACACATCTGCATTTGCTAATTGTGAGATTTTTTTGTAAGGCCGGCTAGCAGACTTGGCAGTTTTCCACTTGCCTCACACTAGCCACACACCAACATTAGTTATTGGCCGTCTAATTGTACAAAAACCAGGTGCTCATACAGGAAATAGGCAGATGGTGGAAGATATTTCTGTTCTCCAAATTTCCTCCCCCACCCTTTTGTATTATTCATGCTATACATTCTTTATGTGTGGAATTGGTTTGGTCATTAGGGAGCAGGGGATGCTCTAAAAATAAATATTTCTAAAGACACATACATTGCAATAACACTTGCTCATAAAACACACATTCAATAAAACTCAACTCTGTTTCATATATAACACATAGCATATATACATATATAAACTTTCAGTGCTGGATTATGAGCCTAAGGGATTTGGAGCTGAAAATCTGATGGGGCTGTTATATTGACCTCTAGCTAGAAAAGCCCCTGCATTTTATTTAGTAAATGAAAATACCTTCACATATGGGAAAGCTCATTTTCCTGTTCACAGTCGCCACAGTCCTACTTCCAGACGGCAAAAAAAAAAAAAAGGCACCGATTCTTTTATTTCAACTTCATTTGTGTTTTATCAGGGCCTGGATCATACATTTCATGACTTCCTATATTGCTAAAATGCTACGGCCATCAAGTTTGCCAACGCAGCGTAATGTGCGTTCCCAGAGAACACAAAAAGATCTATGTTTAAGATAAACATAGAAAAATCTGCTGGAAGCGTGTCCCAAGCATCCATCAGTCTTTCACTAAGAGGCTGTTTTAATTCATTAGTCCTGAGCTTTCGCAAACAAATCTCAGAGTGTGCTGATAATTGTTTTCTAAAATCTTTGACCCATTCTGCCTTTTTTCTACTTTATTACATTTAGATAATGTGTTCCTGCTTCTAATGTATGTTTCTAAACAATTTACGTTTGTCAATTTATAGTATGGAAAAGTTATAGGAATAGGAAGTAATACTTTACAAATAGAAGAAACTCGGCTCCAGGGTCTTCAGAGCTCATCGCAAGACCAGAAGTATAGGTCAACTTAAAGCGGACCTACCACCATGAATCTATGTTTTCATGAATGGCACTAGAAGTGCCAATAATAGGGAGGAATGCAGTGAAAAAAACCAAAAACTTACCTGTAATGAGCAATTTAGGAATATAATCCGGCAGTTCTCCTCCCTTCCTGGTTCATGGTCAGCAGAAATCGGCAGCACGTCACAGGAAGCTTTGATTTTTCAGTGAACTGCTTTGAAAATTCCCATAGAAGATCACTGAGTGGCCACCCGCGATATTGCACCCCCATGTGTTTCATGAGTTGGCTCCACGAACCAGGAAGTGATGGGAGCTGTGTGGTAATCTTGTTAAATTGCTCATTACAGGAAAGTTTTTGAGGTTTTTTTACTGCATTCCTCCCTATTATTGGCACTTCTAATGCCATTCATGAAAACATAGATTTCTGGTGGTAGGTCCACTTTAACTGCTGATCCATCTCTTAAGAAAATATCATGTGGTTAGAACTAGTGAGGATCTTCTCCAGGACAGAATTGTATACCTTCTGCTACTCTATATTTAACTGTTACAATAAGATACCTCCAGGGAGGGCCTAGGCCATGCCATGAAATGGAGAGAGCAAAAGACAATCCAAGTAAGAACAGAAGGAAGCATCTGTATTTGAAAATTCACAGAAGCAGATGCTTTAGTAATATCTTCAGAGTAGAACCACCACCAATGCTAGGTACAAACGTAAATCTTGCTTCCCCGGTTGGGGTTCAGGCTCTTGAGCAGTGAAGAGCAACTGAGTTGATAAGTGTGGCCCTTGGCATCACTAAAGGGCCGCACATAACATTGATCCAGACCCCCCGTGCACATATCTCAGTAGGCGGTGAACCAGATCCCGACAGGCAGTCAAAACCTGACAGCACCCACCTCACCTCCTGTCCCTGGGTACAGCATTCATATAAAGACCTGGTTTCCCCGATCAACATTGACAATTTTACTGATGTAGGACCACCAAAGTTGATTAGGAAAGCTGGGTCAGCGTGTGACCACTTCACAGGTGAGTTGCTATGCCCTATGCATTAACTGTTTTGGGGGACGCATGTGGAAGACCAAGGGAAGCCGCTCAACAACACCCAAAGGACCGCATGTGGCCCCCGGGCCACAGGTTGGACACCTAGGCTCTTGAGGGAGAGAGACTAGAGGGAAGCAGACATTACCAGGGATGCTCCAGAAAACACAAACAAGTTTTAGCACTTGGTTATATCTGTATTCCTCTTTAATAAGCACCCTAGAGGAGTTTGAGGTGAAATGTGTCGAGGATATAAAGTACATAAACTGTTGCTAAGTATAAAAAGGATTTGTGTGACTTAAGTTACAGGGAATGTAGATAGAAAAAGATGGCACTTTTCATATAGTTTACATTGAGTCATGTCAGAATGGCCATGCAACTTAAAGAAAATCTTAAGCAGCAAGATAACCTGCTATTTTAAAGAAAATGGTTATTAAATAAATAAAAAAACTGTAATTTCCTTTAGGTCTACCAACAACAATGTAGTATATGGTCCTCTGAGATTGAACGCAGGTAGACTTGATTGTTTAGAAAGTCCCTCATATTACATGGTTTTGGTAAAACAAAAGGAGATCTAAAGGAAATCTGACAGAGTAATCTAAAGGTGTATGGGGGCCCTTAAGCTAGCCACACACGGTTCGATTTTGGATGCTCGATTAGATGAATTTTTTCATCGATTGAACGAAAATCGAGAAATGCCCACATGGTACGATCGACGATAATTGTTCGATGAAGGCTGAAAAATGTATCGAATTTTGATCGGACATGTTGGAAAATCATCGTCGATTGTGCCAAAATCGTTTTATAATCGTGGATGTTTGTGGTGTTTCTCCTGGATCGATTAGATTCGATATAATTAACATAGACCACTTCAATCTGGAATTCAATCATTTCGATACCAAAATCGACGATTTTAGTTATCTTTTTTAGTCGAAATCTCATTACAATCGCAAACTCAATGTGGGGTGTATGTTGATGCGATTAAGATCGATTTTCGATTAGACCATTGAATTCCTCTATCTAAGCATCGATTGACCCAAAATCGAGCATCGATTGACCCAAAATCGAACCGCGTGTGGCTAGCGTAACTTCCTTCCAAGGATTTCCCATCCTTTTTTGTTAGGAGATATAGAGTAACTATATTTTCAATGGTTTATCTGGTTTCCTGGAATATGGAGATTGCAGAACATAGAGAGATCAGACACATGCTTTTATTCAAGGTTCATCATATTCATACTTGTTCCTCAGAGGAGCACATTAGTGTAAAGCTTGCCATTGTTATTGGCTTTTCTTCTCCTTGTACACTGCAAGTAAAAGAAATGCATTCATTTTGTGCATGCTCTTTTCTGTTGAATGTTGGCACAGCTGCTGTTTGTATTTACTATTATGTCTGTTGTACTACTGTGATTGCACAGAGTCCCTCGTTCATATTCCCAGATGGCAGTAAACCCTATATTTTCCTTATTAGATTTATTTACTGTATCTGACAATGTGACGCTGTGATTGCTTTGTGTAGCCGTTGTGCGTTAGCCTGTACTTAGAGCTGCCATTTATTGTATCAGCATCAACCTCTCAGCCCACGATAAAACCTCTCATTATGCTTCTCATTTGTGTTCGCTACAAGAAGTGTACTGTAAGGCTATGTTCCCACATGATTAATCTTCACCCGCAATATTTTTTTTTAAAACGCCCCCTTAATATCATGTCCATAGAGAATGAATGGACGCGATTTTTCAATCATGTCCACAGGCGATTTATGGGCACAATCAACACCGATTTCCGCACACAATTACAATTGTTAACGCGAGGCAATTAAATGCCTATGTGGGAACATAGCCTAAAGGTAGACATAGACAAGAACATCGATAGATGAGGGACCGACTGCAGCGTGATGACGTCCCCATCCAAAGTAATGGGATCGGCTGGAAATTTACAGACATGTCGGATCACTGTGCGATATGACATGCAGGAGGATGGTCGATCTGTCCAGGTGAGCCCACATGATTTGCGGCCGCGTGACTGCCGGTGATGCCTACATCGGTTAATTGGCCTAAAAAACTGGTGAAGATCACCCTGTGTATGGCTGCCTTAACATGCACACAGTGCATTACTGATTAAGGCCTTGTCCTTGAAATACCAACCAATCTTATGCTAGCCATACACAGCACGATAAATAGCCTGATCAACCAAGCCCGATTAAAGTTTTTCGTTAATCGGGCATAAATCGGGTTTTGCCCACATGGTCCGACAGAGCTTCCCCGATCAAAATTTAGCAGAAAATCGGGCATCACATGATCGGACATGTTGGAAAATTTTAATCGGTCTGCTTACATCGTTCTACTTTTCTTGTAGCGCCCGACTAAATGAACACCGATCATCCCCGATATTACTATTACTTCCCATTGAATGAAAAATTGGACGACAAAAATTATGATAAACTCCGACTATGATGTACGATCAAGACTGTTACATCGTTCAAAAATATTTTTTTCTATGTGGGGATTTTTTGTTAGATCATCCAAGAAAACGCCGTTTTTTTTATCGGCAAACTTCGATCGGGCTTGGTTGATCGGGCTATTTATCGGGCTGTGTATGGCTAGCATTACCAACCTTCACAACTATCTTCTATGAACAGGTCACCTCCTACCTGTGTAATGAAGAAGAAGTAAAAGGGCCAGAGAGTGCATTGCAAGGAGTGTTGTTGCATTAGGGAAGGATATGGTTTATTCTCTGAAAAAGCCTGTAAAGGAAATTTAGTCACCGCATCTAAAGATTTGAGGTACAATGCAGGTTTAAGATCCCCTTACACGGGTAAATAACCGTTCGACCGACCAACGAGGATTGAATGTATAATCGATGCATACCACTTGCACAATCAATTCCTGTGCGATTACCCTGGTCTGGTGAAAAGGGATTTACAGTTCTCTATTTGATCAACCTTTTTCGAGCGGAATCATTTGGTCACGCTTGAAGAAAGGTTTTTTTAATGTTTGATTACCGAATAATTGCCACAAAATCGATACGTGTATGTGTAGCTTTAGCCAGGAGTGGTGATCCCTCGCTGGGGTACAGGGACAGAAGTTACTGGGTATGCATGTCTCTCCAACTATGCGGATACCAGGATAAGTAGGCTGGACGTAACTCAGTGTCCTCTTTCTCTCTCTTTTATGTACTCCTAGTCCCAATTCTTTGTTTATTGCCTTGTATAAATGAGGTGAGTGTGAGCTGTTCAGGTAGAAATAAGACTGTCAGTTAAATAATGTTACAGGACATATTATTTTTCTATCTTGGACTCATCAAGACTCATCTTGGCAGAACATTTGATGCTTGGTGATACTCTGAGGGACTTTTTCAGTTGCAAGTAATTATTGTTCATGCCCTTTGTCCTTTTTTAAACCCTCCATAACAATAAATTATTTTTATATGTCCTTATCTAGTCTGCATTCTAGGTCTGATTAGGTAGTGTGTCAAACAGAACATCATTTATCTAGCTTTCAGCCAGCATAGTAATGACTGAGTGCATTGTGCAAACGTTTTTTCCATGAAGCTGCTCAGTTCTAATGTGTTCACACAGCAGAATATTAAAGGTAGGCAATGTGAGTTCAACTATTTTTAACTGTATTAAGGTAACCATAATCTGTAGATACAGCTTGTCCCAACTTAAGCAATAGAATGATTCATGGACAAGCTTAGATAGACTAATATAGAAAACATTGCTTATTGCTAAAGCTGGTCATACACCTTTAGATCTCTCTGTCAGATATCCTTTAGATCTACCAACAACTATGTAGTATAGGGTCCTCTGTGACTGACCACAGGTAGACTTGATGGTTAAAGCTGGGCATACCTGGAGATGCGCTCCATGGGCTCCTTGGGTTTCTGGAGGGCGCACCAACTGTCTCACTTTCTGGCCTCTCTACCTCCTCCGAGCACTTTCTCCAGACCCCTCACCGCATTGGAAACTGAATGTGCGCGGCCCAACCCGATTGTCCATGCCCTATCCCGGATGTATTCCCTAATTTCAGACGCACTTTCTACCGACAGACCCCAATTTATTGCCAAGTGGGAAGCGGACCTCAATATTTCTCTCACAGACTCGGAGGTCAGGAAACTGTGCACTTTGTCCATGAAATCCTCTCCAACAGGTACCAGGAATTGGGGTTCAAGATTCTATCAAGGTGATACAGGACCCCGGCAATACTCCACCACATATACCCGTCCCTCCCGGACGCTTGTTGGAAGTGTGACGCGCATTCCGTGGGCATCCTCCACATATTCGGGGACTGTCCTAAGCTGACCCCCTTCTGGACCCAGGTGCATGACATTTGCTCCCGTTTCATAGACAGACCTCTACCTTTTTACCCTGCTCTATACCTGCTCCGTCACACTGACATACCCATCCACACGTACAGGAAATCAGTCTTGATACATCTGATAAACGCAGGCAGAGCCAGTGTTCCTGTGTTGTGGAAATCAGCCGCGCCTCCTACGGTGGGCCAGTGGCTAAAGAGAGTAGCGGAGATACATGTGATGGAGGATCTGACCAGCTCTGTCAGGGGCACTGAGACCCAGTATCGCATGATCTGGCAAAACTGGATGACCTTTTCCGCCTCAGCGGAATTCACAACCTTGCTAGGCAAAGAGCAGTAGGAGAAAGGCCGCACTCACTCTCACTTTCTCTCTTCCTGTCTACTCGCCTCCTTTCCTTTTCTTTTCTTTCTCGCTACTCCTTCTTCGCCTCTCTCCTCCATTCAGCCTACCCCCCCTCCTCTCTTCTACCCCCCCCCCCATCTCTTGTTTCCCTTCCCTCCCCGTGTCCATTTAAGGTATGCTCTATAGACCGAGATACGATTGACTACTTTCGAATTGATGTTCTAAGCCTGCCAAAGTTGGAGCGCTCTGCGCTAGTACATCCGATGATGTAGTTTGATGATGTATTCCTCCCCCAAAACCTTTGCTGTCACCCTATTGTTTGATGTTTTTTCCTTGTAAAAAATTATTTCTCAATAAAAAACTTGGAATCTCAAAAAAAAAGCTGGGCATACACATCATGATTTTGAGTTAAATTTTAGTGCGATCGTTTATCAAAATCGATCACACGATCCGATTGAATAAAAATTGAAGCATGCCAAAAGCGATTGAGCGATCGATTTTGTCAAAAATCGGACAGAAAAACGATCGTTCACGGATGGATAATTTCAATAAAATGCACGCGAATCGAGTGCTGTTAGTTGTCTCATGCGATCGTTTTTAAGCGATCCATCTATGATTCTTGTGGAAATTACTTTGTTTGTGTGCTGCTGGTCACTGGCCAGTTCTTCAGCTAACACCACTCATAAATGTGTGCGTGCAAGACATATTGAGACTTTCAGGATAGAATCGCCCAGAAATGTAATGCACGGTATGTTGCAGTTTGCGATCGTTTTCACAAATTAAAATCGATTCCGGAATCGGATGGGCGATCGGATTAAAAAACGATCGCAGGAAAATTGTGACGTGTATGCCCAGCTTTAGAAAGCCCCTCATATTACATGGTTTTGTTAAAACAAAAGCAGACCTAAAGGAAATATGACAGAGAAATCTAAAGGACCTTATCTTCAAGCCTAAAGCTGGGTACACACATGTAGATATGGGCCAGATTGATGTCATGGCTGTCAATCTGGCCCGATCATATGCGGCCATCCCAGTTTTCAACTAGATCAATCAATCCTGCTCGAAAATAGGGATATCGGACATGACCGTGTGAGGATGTCATCACGCTGCTACAGGGAACATCGGACGGCTCCAATATCGTGTGTTTCCTGCTTTAAGCCGACCAAATAAGTCTTGATCCATGGCCGGCTTGTAGCAGACTCATTATAGCATGGCTTGTAGCAGACTCATTATGGCACCACGCTGTGAGGAGTCGGCTACAGATTGGGAATCCTGTGTGCTCCACTAACACATGAGATTCCCAGGAGATTGCAGCCAATTAACTTGGAGTGGGAGGAGACTCCCCCTGCACATTAACTGCCTACAACAGGATCGGCCACAAAAAGTACTGCCGTGCGATCCGACCTGCGGGCTTTTTGGTCGAATCTGCAAGGTGAGCACCCCTGTAGTTGCGGGCGACCAACCACCATTCATTTGGCGTGAGTGCGCACGCTGGTCGATCGCCTGCAACTACTACTGGGAATCGCCACATCTATGACTGGCTTAAAAGCCAAATTTTGGATCTCTTTTCTATCAATCTATGTGACTGTAGAGGTAAAATTATGTACACAATTACAAATGTTGGTTTTTGTGAATGATCATTTATAAGAAGGAGCACTCATTTTGTTCTCTGGGGCATCTTGGCTTAACATATCTAGAATATTAAAGCCGGCCATAGACGCCTCTATCCATGGCCGGCTTGTAGCAGACCCATTATAGCGTGGTGACTTCACCACACTCTGATCAGTCGGCTACAGAACGGGAATCCTGTGTGCTCCACCAACACAGGTGATTGTAGCCAACTAACTTAGCCCGGCACATTGTAGCCAACTAACTTGGAGGGTGAGGAGACTACCCCTCCAAGTGAACTGGCTACTACAGGATTGGCCACAAAAAGTACCGGCAGGACGGATCGCCATGCGATCTGACCAGCGGGCTATTTAGGTCGAAACTCCAAGGTGGGCAACCCTGTAGTAACCACCATGCGTTTGGCGTAAGCGTGCATGCTGGTTGATCACCTGCAACTACTGCCGTGTATTGCCACATCTAAGGCCAGCTAAAGAGCAAGGGTCATGATACTTATATATGGAGATACTTATATATGTATCAGATGAATAGAGTAAAGCAGGGTACAGACGGCTCGATATTCGAGACCCAGGCAAAGCATCGGACTTTGTCATATTAACGGTCATGTCCGATAAGGCTATAGGGGCAGATTATATGGGTCAGATAGATGGCCGTGAGCGTGCACGGCGCTCGAAACGGCCATCGATTTGACCCATATCTCCACGTCTGTACCCTGCTTAAATCTTTTTGTTATGTAGTTTAGTAGATCTTTGCTATGAGCAAACAAAGATGAATGTGACTTGATAAGCCAAGCGCACGCACACAAATTAAGTGAATCTTCCAATTGATAGTTTACCACTTTATACCATGAACCCCCTAATAGCAGCTACCATCTAAAGCTTGTCACACAGGTATATAATTTATGACAGATTGCCTTTTAAATGCCTTTGAGTAAAATATTTGACAATTATATAGATTGTGCCTATATAGCATGTTTATTGTTCCAACATAGGTGTATTACTTTGCCTGCGTTAGTTGCCTTTTAATGAGCACTGTGAGAAATACCATGTTGCAGTGTATATTATTGTGTCTGTCTCGTGAAATCCCTTCTTTCATGAAACACTTTATTTAACAACATCAGAGGTAGAAGCAAAGGAATAGAACATGAATGGGGGAAAAAAACTGAGATGAGATAAAAGTTCATCAGAAATGTTGAATTCCAAATGACAAAAGTGATTCTCTGAGGTCTATACTTCACGTCACCTTTGTCCGAGGACTCCTTTTTACTCCTAGACTACTCAGTTTTTTGTTGGAGGAGTTCCAGGAGGCGACCCTCTGACCCCTGCTTAGAGAAATGCTCTGGATGCAGACACACAGAGCTAGCGAGGTGCAATATACTGAGAGGGACCCTTAGGAATGAAAATGTTTTCTGTTAAACACAAAAAACAGCTTTTATAAAGTGTTTTCATAAGGTGATTTATTCTTATTAATATTTAATAGATGAAGGTACTTTTTAATATAACATTTGCTGGAATATTTTACATTTTCTGCCTTTCATAAATACATCTTAGTCGAGTTATTAAATCTCTCAACACTGGAAAGAAAAAGGAATGCAGGGGAGAGATATATGGCAAAAACAGACAGGATATGTTAAGCAGACATTGTACGAAAAAAAGGTTTGATCTAAAACTCTGCCATTTATATGATCCTCTAAATAAAGTATGGCTTCTCAGATAACCCAGATTGGTCATTAAACACATCTGCAGTGGTCAGGGCTGTGAATGATCACAAGATAATGAGACAGCTATGGGCACTGAATAGTTGGAACCGTGTTTTTTACAGCCCACTATTCTGCAAGCAATATGACGTGTTTGAGCATTGCTTGCCATGGCTGGCAGAATAGAGGATAACAACTGAGTGGTAATGAGCACATCCGTGTGTTGCTGTTATTGCTCTAACAGACTTTCAGACATGGTGGGATAAATGCTGTAAAAGGGTATGACTACATATCACAAAGGATGAGGACCAACACTAGCTGTGCCAACACAAAATCCCCTTAACAATACATATATACAGATGAAAACCATCAAAGTCTTTAAATTGCTGCATGCCATGTGGATGTGGTATTATAATAAAGAAACTAGCAACTAAAAAAACTTACTAAACAAAAAAGTTATAAAAATACTTCAATTGGTTTTCTACCCTTATTGATATAGATAGATAGATAGATAGATAGATAGATAGATAGATAGATAGATAGTAGATAGATAGATAGATCGCTAGAGAGATAGATAGATAGATAGAGAGATAGATAAGATAGATCGATAGAGATGAGATAGATAGATAGATAGCTAGATAGATAGGTAGAAGACATTAGATAGATAGATGATAGGAATAGATAGATAGATAGATAGATAGATAGAGAGATAGATGATAGTGAGATATAGATAGATAGATAGATAGATAGATAGATAGATAGATAGATAGATAGATAGATATTTGGCCTTTCTGTTGTTACCCTAGAAAAGTACAGTATTGCTCTTTGATCTGGTCTGGGCAGAAACCTAGCAATTCTGCTCTGTGTCATCCATTTCCTGTACCTACTCATCAGTCAAAATGTTGAAATCCATGGTAAAACTTTAGTCAAATGTCAGCTCAGCTGTGACGTGGATTTTCACAGATCAGAGTAGTAAAACAAGCAATGTTTCTGGTTATGAGAACTGCTTGTGGTTACTAGGCTGCCTCTGAAGTCTCACCTGTGTTTGGCAGTTATAGGTACCTGTTATAACTTGTTGTGTATGTATGAAGTAAATACTTTGCTTTTTATGAATATGAAGTATCACATATGAGTCACTGTCACTGGTGATCAAAGATCAAAGATGGTGTGAGTTGGGTGGGAATCATAGAGAATGGGTAGAATTCTTTCTGTCTGTCATAGTGAGATCTTACACTTCCGTGGACTCAATCAAGACTGAACATGGCCATGGTCAAGACATTAGTAACAGATGGTTGCAATAGTTTGTGATAGAATGTGCGCTCCAGAAAGTAGGAAGGCTGCTTCTTCTCTCTGGAACTCTCTCTCTCGCCCCATTAGACTTGCAATTTTGACAAAGCCCTGAAAACCCACCTCTTCAGTCTGACCTACCCATCTTCTCATTCCTAACATCACAACCATGCCAGTATCATCCCCCACCTACCTTTTGTATACTCTACCTGTGTCACAACCTGTACCTGTGTGTTATCTTGTGTTGGCGCTATATAAATAAAAGCTAATAATAATAATATCAGCATCACAACTGTTAGCAATTTGGGCTACTGTAGCTCTGCCGTGGGTTCCAAACAGACAACCTAGCCTTCATCCTGTATGGACTTTGGCCACCCATGACTATGCTGTTGGTTTGCCATATTTGTTACGCTTTAAGTACCATATTTTTCTAACTATAAGACACACCTGACCATAAGACACATTCAGCATTTTGAGCAGGAAAACCAGTAAAAAAATATTTGAAGTGTTCAAATCAATTGGGGGATAATCCCCTGCAGTACCAACTTCAGCCACAACTGAAAAAGGTGTCACTAGAGAGTGCACTTCACAGCACATCATCATCTTCCTCACACACAGGGGGAAAGGGGGGGGAGGGGGAATCTGCATTCATGTCTCCCTTTTCGGCTGTGTAGGAGCTGCACGATGAGTACAGCTCACACACAGGCAGACATAGATGGAAGCTACCAGCTGGCATCTTTCATCTATAGCTCTCTGCTGTTTTGCTTGTATCAGCAGGGCTCTGTTGATTTTAACAATAGAGTACAAATGGAAGATCTGGCTGTGGGTGGATCTCCCATCTGACAGCTCCTCTACCTTCCTGGCTAATCTTCTTGCCAGGAGAGCTGGTGGGGTGCCAAGGCATGACCATCCACGGGCATTGGGCTGTAAGACGCAGGCACTTTTTCCATCCGATTTTGGGGGTGAAAAAGTGTGTCTTATAGTCCAAAAATAGGGTAGGTATTAACCACTACATACTGGAACTACCCCACAAGACCAGCAGTGTCCCTCATTAATTAGTCTTTGTCAAAGTTACACTTTTACATTTCTTCTTCTTGTTTTTGCTTTATCATATCACCTTTAAGAACTGATTGTTCACTTGCTTAGGAACGCATTCCATATTTTGACAAGATAATCAGTGTTTAATTCACCTGTCAATGGTTTTAATGCTGAGGCGGATCAGTATATATACATATATTTAGAAGCTGTAAGGGCTGTAAGCAGCTTTAGAAAAATTCTGAATCAGGTCACAGCTAGTGTGAATCAAAGCTTCACTGATAACATAACCCACATCTGCTGGTTTTCCAGGGCAGCCCACCACACCTCACTGTTACTCCAACAAATATTGTCGATATTAATAGGTTGAAAATTGCTAGCTGCCCATAGCTTGTGGTTAAAGATATATCTCTCAATAGAGATGGACTTAAGGCCCCCACACACGTGCCAAGTGGGGGCCGACAGAGCATCTCCGATCAGCTCTGAAATGCAGCGTGAAGTCATCACGCTGCGCTCCAGAGCTGACAGCATCGGCGGGCACCCTTTGTGTGCCGGCCGTTACCTTCAATGAAGACGCCGGTCTTCATTGAAGTTAACGGCATCGGGCGGCATCGGCCAAAGAATATCAGACATGTCCGTTCTCTGGGCGGCCAAGCTGTGGGGCGACAGCCATCTGTCGCCCCATGTGGGCACCCCCAAACGGCGGCCACGAGCACGCACGCCCATCGGACGGCAGCAAAATCGTTTGCAGCTCGGTGCATGTATGGCAGGCTTAATTCAAATCACATGCATATTGTATCCATGCTGAAAATAAGCCAATCAACAACTGCTGTGTTTGATTGGCTCGGTTATAGTCTGCATACATTTGCATGCTAATGTCGACATTTTGGCATCTCATTGACCATTTCTATCAACCCAGACAGCAGATCTGGCCTTGAAAGACGCAATCTAATGAATACCATACAAAAGTGAAGTTTTAAGTGTACTGGGAAGACATATACAAACTTACAATAAATGGTCATCTTGGATGATTACAGCAACTCAAGACTGAAACAATTTATATAAAAGTCTGTGTAAAGAATACATGTGCTGCTTGTAAGGATACAAACAACAAATTAATTTTTCAACACAGAGATTTTTTTTTTTTAAGTATTCCTGGTTGGACTTTTTCTTTTCAAACCATGTGGTAAGCAGACTTGATATTTATTAGCATGAATAAAAAAAAAGTTGTTTAGATACACATCTTTATATTCTAAACTTAAAACAAACAGAGCAGAATGCCAGGCAGCATCTGTAAAGTGTTGTATAATTGAACTTGTCATTGATAATTAGATCTCATTCGCCAGGTGAACTCGGAGTTGATTTTCTTATTAGTTGAACTGTGTTGCTCTCAGATCCTGTGTTCTTCCACTCCTATAGTATTCTGTAACCATTCCCAGCTTGTAATGAGTATCACATGGTCTTTCCTGCAACTTCTTCTGGGGCACACTGTCCATTTTGGGGTAAAATAAGGACATTGCCTATCAATGCACTCCTTGCAGCACTGCTCAACCTTGATTTTATTCATGCCTTATATATCTCATATTTAAGTGTCAGCAACTATCTTAATGACACAACTGTACTTTGATAAATGATCTCTGGATATGATACAATATAGCCTGGACATGTTTAAATATACACATTAAAAGGCAATCCCATAATATTTAAGCTATGTGGGAAACTTTTGTTCTAAGAAACTATATGATTTTGTTCTGAGTTGAAATTGTTTTAAATTGGCGATGGGGTCATCCTCTGTAGGAAAAAAGAAATGAAAAAGGTAGTTGAATTTTCGCTAAAAGAGAGGGAACGCCAATGTGTGGTAATGCAGTTTTAAACAAATTATTATAAAGCAATTAAAGTAAAAAATTGCCTTTCTTTTAAGAATGACATATATTGCAACATTGCTTTGACATAATAAGGAGGTTATATTGAAAGCTAGCCATAAATGTGCCGATTCCATGGACGATCGATCACCCATCCGATCGATTCCGGCGATGCCACAGGGGATCGGATGGGCGATCGATCGCCCAATTAAGTCTGTGCCTACCACCTTAGGCCAACGAATCATGGACGATTCCGTGCCCGATCGATCACTTCACAAATGGCAACTCCCCTTGATGTGTGCTGAATCGGATCAGAAAGACCAGCATGTTGGTTCTCTGGCCGATCCGATTCAGGGGGCCATGTCGATCGGGCAGGGTCGATCGGGCAAGGTGGGCTGCACTCAATTCTTAGCCGATCGATCGGCGTGCACGCGCCGGGTGATCGATCGGCCAGAATCGTCCCGTGTATGGCTACCTTGTTGCTCTTAAAAATGTAATCTGCCACACTACATTTACATTAATTTGACAAGTATGCAGAGCAAAATCCACAGGACACCAACCTCTTCTTCTTCTTCAAAAAAAAGAAGCAAGCATACATTTCAAAAATATTGCCTTCAACATCGAGTAAGAGGACTTCAGCAGCCAATAATATGGAATAGTGGAATAAAAGGGAAGGAGTGTTAATTCAAACCATAGTCCAATCACACGTCATACCAAAAATGTTATCAATAATTTATATCTGGCATCAGCAAAACCATCCATATGGAAAGAGGTGCTCAAAAGCTACCTGAATGATGTTGGATAGTGGGATCACTGCATGCACCCCAGACATACCAGACACATAGAGCAAAGGTTTTAGTTTATTAATTTTGCAACTGGAGATAACTGATGACTGGATGTGTAGACCAAATATTAAAATATTCAGTTGACTAGACAGTGTATGACAACTTTATTTACCTAAACATTTTGCTTTGCTTTTTTGACACCTGGGACTTTGATACTTCTTTTATTTTTCATACTTGAATGTTTTACAGCTATAATCCTAAAAATAGTGGATTTGTTGTGTTTATCTTAATCATACTTCAAAAGTGACCCGACTGGCTTTATCAATGCAGAACAAAGTTTTGGCGCTAGGTATCCTGGGGTGTTCTTTAAGTAAGCATAATAGGTTTACCTTGAGATCAGGGAGGTCTTGGAGTTAAAGTATTTATCACATTTCAAATAATAAAGGTTATCAGGTATGTTCTAAATCACTTTGTGTAAGGCGTTAGAATACCACTGTATGTGGAAGACAACTGATTCTGCATCAAGATATCCCCTGACCTGGATACATGAGAATGTTCTTCATCACCAATAACTGACCATTGGCTTTTGTGGATGAATAAGTACAAAGAAAGCCCCACAGCCACTCTTGCCCTCTCCCCTCAGCTTGTCCTGTCTACCTCAAACGTGTGTCAAAAATGTCAAATGTTAAGGAAATTTAGCCACATCCATACATCATGGAGGTAGGTTGGTAATAATATTTGCAAGAATTGAGCTATTTGTTGTGTTGTAAATTATCCTGTGGCAGTTAATATATATAACATCCAGATTTACAATGACTGGGATGAATGAGAACCTTTCCAGGCATCATCATCACTAACAGACCATCCATTGGAAGAGTGAAAGAACATGTACAGAAGCATTCAATAAAACTAATTCCTGTCCTCATGAGCTTGTTCCAACCATCTGTTAGCATACCAGTAGGTAGGCAGAATAGACTTGGGTTAGGTTCGCAATACCCACAGAGCAAGCAGAGTTTTTACTGTTTGAGTTGCATCCATTTAGTTCTTTTCTTTTCTTTTAGCTTTGTTTTTTTCGAATTCTCTCCATTGCATTGAATGATAAGATTTATAGAAAAGAGCATCATGTTGCCTTTTTTCTGGTACATTTCTTTAGCCATACTATTTAGCCACCCAACAAATGCTTGTTTACAAAAAAGTCATGTGATTATTATATTATAATGACCACATGATTGGTTTTTGAATAGCTGTATCATTACGGGGGGGGGGGGGG
>CM070035.1:68253705-68278947 GCA_036250615.1 Ptychadena robeensis | reverse complement strand
ACATTGATATCAAAGAACAAGCAGCTAGTTTGGGTATGGTTGTTGAGACAATCTTTGCATTGTGCTGATAGTTGCTTTCACAAGTAATGAAGACAGGAAGAGGTTAATACAGTAATAGCAGAAACTTGCTAAAACGCAGGACTAAATATGTTGCTAAGGATAACTTAAAAATATAAGTTTCCACTTAGAAAACTATTACAATCACAGTAATTCTTACAAAGGGTGTGTTACTAAGCTCGCATTGATAGGATGCCCAAACTTTTGCACAGGCCACAATGTATGTTATTTTTTCCAGTCTATTAAATCCAGCACATAAATAGTAATAGTGCATTAAAGTTTTCATGAACATGGTGTGATTAAGTCTGTTCCCTGCTGAGATGAATTTCTTTTTTAGAAAAACATGTTTTGTGAACAAGGGAGCCGGAATATAACTGTAAGACATGGGCTTTTGAGCGGTCCTCTGTGGATTTATTTACTGAGTTCTTTTTTAGAATGCCTCCATCAAATGCATTACTTACAGCTGATATATTCCTTCACCTTTCTGGGATTTACTATCATTAGCAAGTCAGCTTCAGTCTTTGCTAACTTCATAGTATGAAATGGAATCCCCTTCAGTATAATAGACAAGCGGTGTTACTATGACAGGCCCACTTTAAAATGTGAAATATTGAAAATGAATATGCTGGGAGGAAGCTGTAAAGGAACAGCTTGAAAGGCACATTTTGCCCAAGACTGTTATCGTTTTATATTCAATCTAGCCTTCTGTTCTGTGATACTCAGCAAGGCTCTTTTAGCCAGATGTTTAGACCCCTTATGTTCCATTAATCTTCCATCTCCTCTGTGATGTAATGCCTTGTCATATTTTTCCAGAATGACTCCCTCCAGCTAATCTCATCCTCCTTATCTGAAAAATGCTTTTTTCCTCTGTATAGCAAAGAACAGAGGTTTCTATCCCCCCATCCCCTGTGCCATCCAAAGCACAATCTAATCATATTGCTTGGAGCATGTTTGTTTTTCATACTTTTCTTTAAGTCTGCTTTGCGTCCTAAAAAATTGAAACTTTCTCCCTCTTTACAGATTAAAATCATTTTAAAATACTTTATTGAAGTGTTTATTAAACTTACAACATGGGTTTTTTTACAGCTTCAAGCCATAATTGCCATAGGAGTTTACATAATGAATAAAATTTTTAAAAAGTCAAGTTCACTCTGTCAGTGGTCAATGTGTAATGCCGGCACCGCCCCCTTGGTGGAAGTGCACATACTGGGGTAAACCCAGGGTCACTAGACTGGCATCATCCAGAATCTTCTCCATGACCTCATCTGCAGATTGTTGCACCCGCGGCAAAGCATTCCAACTTCTGTAGAGGCAGTGTCCATATGCAGGCCCATGCACACTTCCCAATCTTCACACTCACTGCCAGATGGCATAAGAACTGGTACTTTCTTGATGTCATCACAGGTACAACATGCAGTTCTGTGCCAGCCATGTGGAAGGAGCGGTAACAGTCTCTGACCTTGCCCCTCTCCTCCAGATGTCATCTCTTCTAAGGGCTAAGCGAACCAATCCCTGCGCAGGCACAATTTATTTTAAGAACAAACTGGGAATGTACTGGGTTCGGGCACAACACCCAGGAGGTTAATAGCTGTTAGCTAACTGAAGTCATTAAAGAAACAGGCTTTTGGGGTGTCTTAGATCACTTTAATGACTTTTACTCCAAACCTCTGTATTCATCTATGGCTCGATACATAGTACAACACTCTACTATTGTTGTTGCTTCAGAAATGTACCTTCTGTAAGGCAAGTGTACGGTTGCGCTTATTGTTCATATACATGAGCCCTTTATGTCCTGTCACCAGCGTCAAAGCCATGTACACAAACTATAAACTTTCATCACCAAGATTTTAGTCCATGATCCCCTTTAGGTGGAAATCTAGTGTGCATACAGCTGTCCCCCAACATTGTTTAGTGATCCACCATATCGAATCACTAAACAACTGTTTGTACAGCACTCTTTCATTCTAGTCTCTAGAAACTTACTAATGATTGTTTTCAGTGACTTTAATTGAATGTGTCTGTACAAAGCTTACAGTAAGTAAAGTCTGAAGATCTTTGTTGTCATCCGAACAGTAGAGGAGAAATCTTGCATAGGGTACACATGATGTGGTGACATATGTCTGTAAGGGGACATTCCTCAATTCAGCGATATTCCCTATAAATTCTGGACTAGAGGTTAGGGGAAATTTTATGTAAGGGGTTTAACCATTTCTTACTATATCCAAAATGAAAAAGTAAATAACTTTTGGCTTTCAATATACTTATTTACACAATCAGTTACAAACAGTATGAAATAACATAAGACTTTTCAAATGCTCCAGGCAAGCAAAATTCTTGGTAGAAATGCATTTTTTTTTATAGAATTTGCCAAACGGCAGTTAGGCTCATTTTTCGAACCTTACAATATACAATACACTTGGTCCTCAATCAAACCTAAGCTGAGCAATGAAGGAACAGAGAGAAAAGACTATTTTTGCTCCGGTAAGGATTTGAATTTTAAATACGTTGACAGGCTCTAGTTCACATGTATGCATTGAAGCAGAGCATAATATCATTATATATATTAATAGGAGCTCTATTTTAGTATGTTCTATTATTTCACCCTATATTAGGAAATATAATAATGGCAAAAGAATCAAATGTGTGTACTTTACAAAAGAAATATAATGATAACCGATATCTTCTCTACCGAGAAGCGTAAGAAGATTACCAGTTTTCATATATTTACTGTAAAAGAAAACATCAGTGTTACCATAAAATTATAATAATTGTTTTCTATTTTATTTTACAAGCCCAATAAGTTCAATTAAATTTGCAATGCTAGGGTGTATTTCTTTATTCATCTATAGCAATTTTGGAAAAAATATCCATCAATACAATATCTACAATGTATTGGCTTGAGTTGCCCTGACATCTCTGCAAACTTGCCATTGATCTTTGGGCAAATGAGTGGACTTACCATAACCTTGTGTACCAAATCAGGCCTGCTGGTCTCAATCTTTGTTAGAATAAATATTTGTTAGAGCTAAATGTTTTCTGTCTGTGCTTGTTTCATTCCAAATATGCCCCATTACTAGACCAATATTGGACACTGAATTTAAATCATATATGTATCTTGTAGGTATCAGTTCTATCACTGAAATGGGATATTATTACTTCTTAATTTTTAGTTTATGTTTACAAAAGGCTACAAAATAAAAGAAGAATTGAGCCTTGTAGTTTTGTGATAATTGCAGGCTACTAGGATTATGCATTAGTTACAGCCGAAGATGTAAAGAGCTAACAAGCTTTGGCTTACATGAGCCCCGGTAGCTAAGTCTGAGAATAAGGATTATAGGATCACGCAGAAGGGAGCTGGATGAACCCAACACCCATGTGAACTCATGCAACTGTTTCCTGCTCTGCTGATGCTCCCCTGGACAAAGGGCATGCCAGAAGAATTTAGATGGTAAGGCATGGCCTAAAGGTGGGTTGAAACCTTTAAATCTAGCCAACTCAGTGAGCGCTTGGGTGGTTAAATACAGTGGTTGTATCTATAGCCTGCTTTACACACTTATCCCTACTGTTGTACCTAGGTCAAATGTTGGCATGCTGAGTAAAATGTAAATGAAAACAGAAAGTAGAAATCTGAAACATAATTGTAAACCCCATTTTTAATTGAAGATATTACAAAGGAAACATAATAAATGTTAAAACTGGCACATGTAATCATTCTTACTAATATACTTCATGTATTTCATGCCAGCAACCCAAGGTATTTCCTGAAAAATATGTTTAATATATATCAGCATATACCATGTTTCCCCGATCATAAGGTACTGTCCTATATTTTTTTGAAACACCAAAATATGCCCTAGGCCTTATTTTCAGGGGGATGTCTTATTCTGATCACTCTGTGTCATTCATTGTCCCCTTTGATCACTCTGTGCAAATCATTGTCCCCTTCTGATCACTCTATGCCATTCATTGTCCCCTTCTGATCACTCTGTGTCATTCAATGTCCCCTTCTGATCATTCTGTGCCATTCATTGGCCCCTTCTGATCACTCTGTGCCATTCATTGTCCCCTTCTGATCACTCTGTGCCATTCATTGTCTTATTTGATCGCTCCGTGCCATTAATTTTCTCCTTCTGATCACTCTGTGCCAATCATTGTCCCCTTCTGATCACTCTATGCCATTCAGAAGCACAGGGATACACAGCTTGCTTGTTCTTCCTGCCCTGACGGAGTCATATGGAGGCACACAGTTATCCATTGTACCACCCAAATGGGAGATTCGGGCAGGGGCAGGTATCGATGGGTCTTATTTGCGGGGGGGGGGGCTTATTTAAAAGTTTTGGGCAAAAATTGGGGGTGGCTTATTTGATGAGAATGGCTTATCATAGGGGAATTAGGGTATTAGTCTGGAATGCATATAACCTGGTATTAATGTTGCCTTGCAACCCATGACATATCTACTATTGCATCACCATAATATCTCTAATCCAGATGGTTCCTCTCCTAACCTCAGCCCAGAAGATGCAAATTCCAATATTTCTTAAAAGGAATTCAAATTTTGATTCTGCAGAAAGAATGATTTTCGACTTAACCTCAATGATCTTGGGCCCAGAGAAGGTGGCAGTGTTTCTGAATTATATTTGTATATGGTTTCTTCTTGGCTTGGTTAAGTTTTAAATGTAGTCACAGACAGTGGTTTTTTAAATGTGTTTCTGAAGATTTCATAGAGAATCATGTTTTTACAGTAGAGCCACTTTAGAAGCCAAAGATCATAGTCATCCAATATTGATTTTTTGTAGTAATAGAGAGATTTCTTGAATTCTAAGAATCGGTTAATGATAATATATATAGTGGATGATAAAAGGCCTAAATTCTTTGCAATGTTATGTTGTGAAATGTTGTTTCTTAATTCTTTCACTGTTAATTTCAAAGTAGTGTACCCCACCTATAGCTTTAACTTTGATGGGATCCTTGCCTAATACCCAATCATGTTATTTACATGTTGCCAAATAACCTTTTTAATTGTGAGATGTGTCCACAGGTGTTTTTTTTTTTTTAGAACATCACAGAACTTTCCAGTGTTCTGTTAACCATGTGACAACTATTTTTGAAATGTTTTAGTGCCATAAAAGTTAAAATGCACATATCATTTTCATAAAACATGCAGTACAGTTTAACCACTTTATATGATGATTTTCTACAATCTTTTTAAATAATGTGCAAATCAGCACATACAGTTTATTTTTATTGACATATTTTATACAGTGCACCTGTGTTTCTGGAAATGGGTTACAAATATTGTGTTTGTCTTTGTTACAATTTTTTTGTTTGTCTATTGACCTGTGTACCCAGTTCCTTCATTTCCTGCCATACAGAAACATTATTGTAGATCCGGTGGGTTAAAAGCAAGATACAGGTAAAGAGATCCCTAAGAATCTTATTGTTTACTGAATGCAGGTCCTCCAAATAGGTATAAAGACAAAACAATACCCCACAGAACAGAAATATGGTACACCAATAACCGATGTATATGAGACGCTACCTACATCCAACAATTGAATATATTGAAAAATAAATATGCGGCACCCAGCTATATTAAGGTCTTCAATATAAGCCAGACTGGACTTTAACGGTAGCTTTTGTAGGGCATAACTGCAAACAGTTTATTTTGTATAAAACAATATAACAATAAGGTAACAACAGCTGGTCACTAAGCTCTCGACGCGTTTCAGGACAGAACCAACATAAAAATAGATAGTCAGCTATAGAAAAAGAGGAAAATAATCATACTCGTATCCAGTTTTAAACCAAATTGTAAACCAAATTAACTTTAAATAGGTAAATTGTATTTACCCCACCTGGGGTACCTAGGGGTTATGCACTACAAAAGCTACAGTTAAAGTCCAGTGTGGCTAATATTGAAGTTCTTTAATATAGCTGGGTGCCGCGTATTTATTTTTCACAATACCCCACACAAGGCATGAGTTGCTATGTAGAGGGTGAAACAAGGGTTCAAGGCATTCCTGGTTTATCAGGGTAATTTTCTGGGGCACTGACACTGATATGTCATTTTTACAACTTGCACATCACAGATTATTTTTCCTTTCAAACATGTTACGGTGTAATTTCATCTTCAATTTACTGCACTGGAACACTGACAAAAATTCACCTAAACACTGACACATCGTTGTATATCAAAGTATCTATTTCCGAACATGGATAGATAGTATTGGCTTAATTCTCACGCTCTTGGAATTAGGAAAAGCTCTGAAATGCTAAAAGCATTACCAAACTGCTAGCATTAAAACCAATGGAATGTCAGCTGTAAGAACAATCCCTTTTTGTACTCATTTATATCCAATTTGTGCAGTTCCCACAAATATTGCTAAATAAGCTTTTTTAGAATGCCAGCAAATCAATGCGATTGTCAGGTAGATTAAACACTATTAGTAGGAATATTGACAGCTCTAACTTGGTTTGGTATTGATCTTTTATAAAAAAAAAAAAGTTATATTTCACAAATGATTTGTAGAATAAGCAGAGCAGCTGGCAATATTTGTGCAGAAAATAACAGCGATTACTTCTTTTTAAGCTCTGGCAAGCATAGCAATTCTGTGACCTTTTAGTTACAGTTCTGTTTATTATTGTAGATCTGGAGCTGAGATAAACCTCACCAAGTTGTGCCAGCGTCAAGCAACTGGGGGGCTGCCTGCAAAAAAGTCTGCATTGTATATGCTTTATTTCTTTAAAGCTTCATACATACATATGGATACTTGTGGGAAGGGGAGCTTGATCAGAATATTAACTTATGGAGGCAGCTTCCATTGCAGATACAAAAGCTTATCTGTTGGCTGTTGGGTAAGGTTGCCTCTCTGCTAAAGAATTATTTGAAGCTGTATTATATCCTTTAACCAAGATAACTAGTCTGAATCCAGATGCTGTGAATATTCTTTGGAAACCAAAATATAGAAATGCATAATTCATTACTATGAATGTATCACTTTGACTTATGATATACAAATTGACTGACGAACATGCAGAGAGCTGCATGTTAAAAAATAAATAAATAAATAAATATATATATATATATATATATATATATATATATATATATATATATATAATGCTCACACATAAATATATCCCGCTGATTTCTCTCTTTCACAAACCATAAGACTATTACATTTTATGTGGTTGCCTCTTTATAGCAAAATAATTCTCTGCCTCTCTGAATTACTGGTAACATGACTAAACATTAAAAATAAATTCATTTCTGAGTATCGGTATTTGATCCGCAGGCTTACATGCATATTACTGTAGAATTACTAGAGAATTATTGTGGGGATATAGATTTTAAGTAACAGATCAGTTTGCAAGGATTTTTAAGGAAACCTTTTATTTTCATCTCTGGCAGAACAACCTGTACTTATTTTGAATTTATTTTCAATAGACCTAGATGTAGGAATCTTTACTTTTTCATTTAGAATTATTTATTGTGGATTCTCTTTTTTTTTCTCTGGCATACTTTCAAATGTAAAAAAATTGCAGCACTCTGCTAATCTACAAATGCATGATTTCTATTGGAACAGTGCCACCTAATGGTCATATTCGGTATGGTAACGCGTTGGATCAGTTTACCTGAATGTAGATTATATCAATAAAATTATAAAGGTTAAGAGTGTGAACATGAGAAAACTAATATCCACTATTTAAGATTTAATACAAATAACAAAAAGATGGACAAAATGGTCAACAAACAAAACAGGTAAAAGACCCAGACATCTGTATTTGTTTCGGGTCAGTGTCACTACTGGTTGCATGAGGTGATACCTGCACCCTACAGAGTTTGCATAGGCAGGAAATCAGGATGGTGCATCAATATATGCTATTGACAGAAGGTTTGCTGTGTTATCTATCATTCAAGTCTAAAGTGTATATAGGAGCTTCCAGGAGACAGGCAGTAAAACCCCCCACACATGCAACGAGCGGCAGCCGATTTTGCCGCCAACCGATGTGCATGCGCGCTTGCAGCCCTTTGTCGCCGGCCGCCACTCGGGGGTGCTCACATGGGGAGACAAATTCCTGTCACCCCAAAGCTTAGTCAGCCAGAAAATGGACATGTCCGTAAATCTCTGGCCAATGCCGTTTGTTTTCAATGGGGACCGGCGTCCCCATTAAAACTAACGTCTGGCACACAAAGGGTGCCAGCCAATGCTGTGAGCAACAGAGTGCAGCTGTCTGCCCCCACTCGGTATGTGTGTGGGGGCCTTTACTCTTGATGAGTTGGACAGGACTGTCAAAGGACCTTAGCCTATCAGCAGGACCAGTATCTGCTCCTTTTGCAAGGAGGGACAGGATAAGTAATGCCAGGGCCATACAAAATGACCTACCACATAAGGGTGGACTGGAGTCCCAATGTCCTCTAGTGTGCCCTGTGCTCACTGCCCAGAGAAAAGTATAGCTGGCAGACCCGGCACTAATGTTCTGTGCTTTTCTTAAGCTGGGCAAAGACAGGCCAATTCTTCAGCCGGTCAGATTGACCAGGAATCTCCCGCATGTCGGATCACATCCAATCTCCCCATCCAAAGTAACGGCCCACACTCAAAGGGTGCCCGAACGATTCTTGGCACTAGCGGCCATATGTGATAACGTCATCACTGCCAGTTGATCAGCTGAGCAGTCAACACAAAAACGACCCGTCTATGCCCAGCTTTAGAGAGGAGAATGTTCCTTCTGATCGTAAGGGTGCTGGCCGATACTGTGAGCGATGGAGAGCAGTGTGATGATGTCATCACGTTGCTCAACACAGCTCATCTGTCGGTTCCTGCTCGTTACGTGTGTGGGAATCTTTATGCTGCCTGCAACCTGGTGTTAGATCAGTGTTGGTCTGGGGACACAAATTTATGGAGGGATGCACAGACCTGTAGAAAATAGAGGATAGAACCCTTACTGCCAGTGGGTCCTAGGTTCCTCCACATGCATGATAACGCCCAGCCATTATCAATGTTTACCTGACCAAACTCCGACAGAAGATCTCATGTTTAGGTCCATTCAGTGCCCACCAGTTGCACCTCAGATCCCATAATAAATAACAATAATAAAAAGAGAAGGCACACTATAAATGCATTTTACAGTATCAGCATCAGTCCTGAGGTTACTTAGCAAAGCAAAAAGGCTAAGTGCACCCCTTTATTGACTTCCCTCTTATGCCCATCTGTTGGCTCAGCCCTGATCAGCATAGTTCCCATCTTAACTGGCTTTACAATCCTATTCACAAATACAATCTATTCCTTATTTTTATGTTTTTCTACATTTATATTTTTTGTTTATCTACATGATTCTGCTTTAGGCTCATTATCTGCTCTTTTGTATTTTACAGCATGGAGGTGGAATCTTGAGTCATTGAAATACATTTGTTATAAAATGGGAAATAACTGTTTTGGGAATTTAAACATCTACTGTGCACAACATTGCATTCAACTTTAGCTTTTTTTTATAGCCTTCAAAGATTTTTTCAAGTAGTATATAATATATATACATGTTACAAATTAATGTTGTGATATCTACACATTCTACATATGTGGTTTATAAAACAAATAAAATGTGATATAAGGTATGTCATGTAGACTTCTCTTACAGTGAGCTCATGTATCACAAAGCTGGTCTATTGTACCTCATATGTTTGCTGAGAAGCTAAAAGTCTGTGAGCTCCATACAAAGCAGTCAGATCCCTTCTGTCATTATTCAAGAACACTGGTTTTCTGTGAAAGGCAGCTGAGACACTTCTATACATAAGATCTTTTTTTTCTTATTAAACATCTTATACATGTGCTTCCCTGCCCCCATGCTTGCAATATTCCCCATGTCTGCCAATTCTGTAACCCAATTGTTTAAGTACCAGAACCCATTTTGCACATGTTCTTTAGGATCACATATTTCCTTGTCTATATCTGTGATCCCTCTCCTCTCTGTATGTGTCACTATGAGGGATTGGAGTGTTGAGTTGTTTAACACACATTAAGGGGATGGCCAGTGCTGAGATGATGGATTAGAGGCATTTTACAGCCAACATTATAGTAATGACCTGGCAATACAGTTACTCTTGGCCAACATATTGCCATTTTAGATTACTTCTGATTGTTGAAATCTGATTGTTTTGACCTGCCTTTGCCACCCTCATTATAGCGTACAAAAACACTATGACTTACCAGAGACACTGTAATGTCACCATACAGTGCCTAAAAGATCAGCATCACTGTATACAGTTGATCATGTAAATTCAAATAGTACAATCTATGTATTTTTATTTTAGTTGTGTTACATTTTTTCACCTGGTTTCATATGGGACCAAATCTTTTTGTTTTTTTCCTTTCTTTATCAGGTATCATTTTGCAATTCTTTCTTATCTTATGAATTAAATAAAGTGAATTTCAACCAGATTACAAAAACTTCAGAATGCTTGTCATGTGAAAAGTTTATTTTCTAAACGTCCAGGGTTCTACACACATGGCATAACTCATATGCTTTTAATATAATCTTCATATACCTAGAGTGTTAAATAAGGCTAATAAGAGACGTCATTTCTATGGTGAAGTTCCTAAACATGGGGGGGCATGACCTAAAAAAAAAGGAGGAACAAAGTTCATAGGTAACATATTAAAGTATTATTTTACTGAAAGGGTATTGGATTCTTTAGTTAGTTCTAGCTGAGAGTAAGAGTAAACTAGCAAATAGTAAGGCCCAGGCTCCACTATGCACTGGCATCCGCTGATGCCTGCGCATGCCTTCTTCATGTTACTGAGCCAGCCTTGTCATAGCCCCATTGCCGTTAATGACCAGCTTGAGCACTAGGTTAAAACCCCTGTGTTTAACGCAGGGGTTTTAACGGACAGTGGAGCCTAGGGCTAAATCTTAACACAGGCACACATGAGAAAGATATGCGTGACATGTGATCTTAATGTAACCGAAGTATAATGCTCTGAGTGTAACCCAAAGGCATGGGGAACTGCATTTAATGGAGAGGTGTAGAGTTGAATGGAAACTGCATGTTTGCTGTATTGCGAATCTACAGCTAGCCATACACACATCAACTTTTACTCGATCAATCTTAGTTTATTTCAAAATATAGTAACATCTTATCCAATTAATTCCTTTCAACGGCCTGTGCGCATTCTCCACAGATACAAAATAATTGAAATACCTAGAAAACCCATCAGATACTCTTACAATCTACTGACGTTTGACTCTTGATGTATGCTCAGTTTAGATCACCTGGTTAATCCATGCCCTCAAAAAAAAAATTGATTCATGATTTTTTGTCAAACGGAAAAATTGGACATTGTATGCCCAACTTTACTGGTAACATCTAAGTATTAAGCAGGGTACAGAAGGCTCTATATTTGAGCAGGATTGATTGGTCCCACTCGAAAACAGCGATGGCCGCATATTATATGGGCCAGAAAAATGGCCGTGAGCGTGCTTGGCACTCAAAACGGCCATAGATCTGGCCCATATATTTACGCCTGCACTCTACTTTAGTGTAAGCTTGGACTGCAGATTTAGATAATATTGTGGATACTGGAAAAGAGATGTACACTTTATGCTAAACATGCAAAGCTACTAATAACTCTTTGGGTGACATTTACTGAGAAAATAGTATTTGTACATTCTGTGTATCCTTAAATATTACAATCTTCATACGCATACACTGTACATACTTCCCATATCTAGTTATAGCAGGAAAAGCTTTTCACTTTCAATACATATCTGAACAATGAAGCTTTGTAACTCTAAATGTAATCTAGGATGAAGATTTTTTTTCAGCCACTTCCATCATCACAACCCACCCCAACCCCCTCCAAGCATAGTCTGTAGCATTATAATTTGTTTAAATTGAAAGGATAAGCATTAATTATGTGAGTTGTTATACCTCACAGCCAATTTTCAGGGGCAGGAGAAGGGACATATAAGAAGCAGGAGGCAGATCTGTGGGTTTATCTCATTAGTGGTTTATCTCATTACCATTTCAATTTATGATGTTGAAAATGCAATAGGAATCTAAATGCGCTATATCAACCTAGAAATTGTTTTGTGTATCTAATCTCTTTTTTAAAGTGCTTTCTATTGGGTCTAACACACCGAAGATGCTTACAATTGAACTGCATCACATTACAGATATTTTTAATTAACCTCTTTGATAAAAATGAGAGAAACTATAGCAAAAAGTAAATGTGCCAGGATAATGGAAAGTTTCCACAGTAACTGTTAGCACAACATTAGACAGCCTATGTACAAAAAATCCAGGAACCAGTCATTTAGTCATAATAGCACACCATGGTAATGGTCCCAAATGTAATTATGGTCTTCCTTATTAGCATTATTTGTCTAAGCAGAAGCAGAACATGTAAATGAGTTTTGTTTTGGATAAAACAGCATGGGGTTAGAAATCCTTTCAGTTTGTATTTGCTGTCCATATCCCTGTTAGGAAGGTTTTGTTTATTTAAATGTATTGATCACCAAAGCAATGGAAACAGTAAGTAATGTTTTAAATATGTAGCCAGGGATGCAGGGGAGGTACTGCAGGAATGGGCAGAAGCGTTCTTTTAAACATGATGCATGCTGAGACTACCACTCATGGGGGGGGGGGCACAGCAGGCCAAATGTTACAACACAAACATTGCGGTTCTTAAGAAAGAATGTAGTCCTCTTGCTTTAGACCTTGTATGCAAAAAATGATGTTCAGTGATCTTATAAACTACCGTATTTTTCGCCATATAAGACGCACTTTTTCGCCCCCCCAAAATTGGCTTCCCGCCAGCTCTCCCTGCACAGAGATTAGTCAGGTCAGGTGTGAGATGCCGGTCTGTGTCCAGCTCTCCCATCTGAACTGTGGAATTGCCTATGCCAGCAGAGATCAAAGTTCTGCTGCCATAAGCAATGAAGAGAGAGATATAGATGATCATCTATATCTCTCTCTCCTGTCCGTGGGAACTGCAATCGCTCTGCAGCCCCTACGGACACAGTAACTGCAACATCGGCAGAGAGAGAGCAGAGGAGAGGAGACAGCCCGGCCCCCCCTTTCCTCCTGCAAATCAGTGTAAAGTATGACGTGTTCAGCTGAGAGTGTACTGCTGCTAGTGACACCTACTGGCTGAATTGAATATTGCATTCACTGAATATATTGCATTAACCCGATTGATGTGAAAACGTATTTTTCCGGTTTTACTGCCCTAAAAACTGGGTGCGTTTTATGGTCCGGTGCGTCTTATAGTCCGAAAAATGCGGTACCTCATTTCTTTTTACTGATATATATATCGACTTTTTCACATATTCTTTGCTCTATAAGAAGCACTCCCCCTCCCTCAAATCAGGAGGAAATGTGTGTGCCTTTATTAATCTATAGGCCAGTATCCCAGGGCTTTGTTCAGTTCTCTACAGCCAAGCCAAAAGGCCAGTGCCAGGAGGCATGAAACAATAATATATGTCTATACACTAGCAGTAATGGTTCTCTCTGAACCCATAGATGCACCTCTAAAGAATCCCATTTTACAAGCTGACAATGGCAAATTACTCATGAGAAGCTATTTACATATAGGAGGAGGGGTGAGTCTTTGTCACATAATATATGCACTGCAATGCGGAATGTAAATGTAAACTGCTGCAACGAAATGCAGCTTTTTACATATGGGAGGAGCCTATGTCACATAATATATTCACTTCACAAAACAATACAGGAACTCCTCCGATATGTAATTAGCCAAGTAATAGCTGGGTGAGTTGTTCTTTATTTATTTTTTATGGCTGTCCCTTGTTGGGAAAATGTACATTTACTTCCTCTACCAAAGTGAGAGGAAATCTCCATAGAATTAAAGAAAATTTCCCTTTTAGACATGTCACAGGTATCCTTTGGGACCTTTCTCCTCATCCTTGACAACTATAGCACCATAATGAAGGGTATATCTGTAGTGGAGTGGCCTATGTATAATATGTAAAACCTGTGCATAAAGAGTTAAGTGTGCTCTGCTGAAGTGATGTGAAGTGTTGTAACAGAATCCTGTTGCTGTGCAGAATAGATTTCATGTTTTGTTTCTGTAAAGGTCACGAAGATGCTAGAATGTGTAACATATGTGATGTAACCATGACCATGCCATATGGGAGTGCCCTGCCTGAGTCTAAGTGATATAAGGCCCAGTTTCCAGGTGGGAGGGGTCTGTTCCTGGGTGCCTGAGCGAGAGACCTGTTGTGGTCTGGAGTGTCATGCTGGACACTAGCCCCTGTGGGAGACACCCTCAGTCTGTGGGGTGGAGGACCAGCAATCCGCTGAGATGTAGCTGAAGACATCTCCCTTGTCCCCTAGCTAGGGACAAGGGCTCCCTGGCCCTGAGGAGTTGTCATCAGGGGAATTGAGGGCTAGGCAAGAGACTGAGAAGTTGGCCACGGCTTCTACCGCATGGCTGGCATGGAACTGATAGCTGTACCTGCAGAACATCAAAAAAAAAAAACAACTGGCAGCGTGTGTATAGACTTTAATAGGACGTGTACAAAGCCCTGCATGGGGACACCGCCTCGTGTAGGTGAGGTAACAATCTGCCACCAGGAGTGATGGTCTGCAGAAGTCCAGCCAGAAGGTGACCCAGAATATACCCCAGTACGTGACACGTGTGCACATGTGTTATTAATCAGGGGCAGTGCACCAATCCCCTGTGGAAGCACAGACGGTAATAACTAAACTAGTTGGGGGTTTCTTATCACGTACGAGATAAAAATGTATGCTATATGTGCAGTACAAATGGCAATTCCAAAAATTTTAAAAACTAAAGCTGATGAATAAAGCTGAATGGCCCAATGTTCGTAAGCAATATTAGTGCTTTGAGCAAGGCTTGATATAACATGACTAGGTAAAGTGTAGCAAGTATGTCCAGAATTCCAAGATGTGGACAATCTTGTTATAATATATATATGTGAAAAATCACTGTGGCTCTAGATTTAAGGCACCATGGGCACATCTCTCACCATGGGCATATCTCTCATTTTTCTTTCTGGGACATCTGTCTGTATGGCAAACTTTTACAACAGTTCCACTCAACAGGGACACATATAAATCTCTATAATGGTCTTCCGGAGTGGCCTCAGCTTTCCTCTTTGAGAAATCTTATCTATTGTTTATTCTGATAAGACATCTGCTTGAATTATGCACGTCTTTAATAGGAAAGCCTATTCTCCCCAGACACACAAGGTCCTCTTTCCTACATATGTTGCCTCCTTGAAAGATTACGCTTTTGCATGAAACAGCTGTCAGAATGAACCCACTCCGCTTAGACCTAAAGTTTTTTTCTACAGCCTCTACAGGGAGTGCAGAATTATTAGGCAAGTGGTATTTTTGAGGAATAATTTTATATATTGAACAAACAACCATGTTTCTCAATGACCCAAAAAAACTCACTTTTTGGACGTTAGTTTTTAGTTTGTTTTTAGTTTTTAGCTCTTTTAGGGGGATATCTTGTGTGTGCAGCGAGGTGACTATTACTGTGCATTTAATTATTAGGCAACTTAACAAAAAAACTAATTTATACCCATTTCAATTATTTATTTTTACCAGTGAAAAAACCAATATACACATCTCAACATCACAAACGACATTTTATGACATTCAAAAACAAAACATAAAACCAAATCAGTGACCAATATTTAGCCACCTTTCTTTTGCAAAGGCACTCAAAGCCTGCCAGCCATGGTTTGTCCAGTGTTTTGATGATGTTAACCTGCAAAACTTGCGTGGCAGAGCAAGCAACCACAGCCTCCCAGACACTGTTCAGAGAGGTGCTGTACTGTTTTCATCACTATGTAAATCACCCACATGTGATTGATGGACACAGGTTCTCAACGGCGGTCCTATCAGAGTGAAAAACAAGGGCTGCATATCGTAGTTTTTTCTTCTTTTATTACCCGTTTCTTGCCAGCCACGCTGTGGAGTTACTTGGTGTACGCGTGTGTGTGATGGGCATGCATGCATGAAAATTCTGTTTTTTGAAGGATGCAGAATTCTTCCTGTACCAATGAATTGAAGAAGGTGTCTTCCAGAAAACGGCAGTGGGACGGGGGTGAGCTGACTCCATCCTAAACCCGCAAAAAGGACACCACAAGCTAATCTTTGATGATACCAGCCCAAACCAGTACTCCAACCTCAACCTTGCTGGCGTCTTGAGTAGGACTGGAAGCTCGTGCCCTTTACCAATCCAAGCACGTGGCCATCCATCTGGCCCATCAAGACGCACTCTCATTCATCAGTCCATAAAACCTTAGAAAACAGTTCTTGAGTATTGCTGGCCCGTCTTTGACGTTTCAGATTGTGGTCTTTGTTCAGTGGTGTAGTCTTTCAGCCTTTCTTGTCTGGTATTGCACACCTTGTGGCTTTTGGGCACTCCAGTGTGTTGCAGCTCGGAAATATGGACAAACGGCGTGGCAAGTGCATCTGGCAGCTGCAAGCGACTTTTCTCAGTTCAGGGGCAGTTATTTTGCGCCTTTGTTATTCCCACCTTGCGACCCTGTTGACTATTTTGAATGAAACGCTTGATTGTTCGATGATCACGCTTCATCAAACTTCAGAAATTTTAAGAGTGCTGCATCCCTCTGCAAGATATCTCACTATTTTTGACCTTTCTAAGCCTGTCAAGTCCTTCTTTTGACCCATTTTGCCAAAGGAAAGGAAGTTGCCTAATAATTATGCACACCTAATATAGGGTGTTGATGTCATTAGACCACACCCCTTCTCATTACAGAGATGCACATCACCTAATATGCTTAATTGGTAG
Source organism: Ptychadena robeensis (assembly GCA_036250615.1). NCBI lineage: Eukaryota > Metazoa > Chordata > Amphibia > Anura > Ptychadenidae > Ptychadena > Ptychadena robeensis. Next base: position 68,262,082 of record CM070035.1, on the reverse strand, counting down.
TAGGTTTTCGAGCCTATACAGCTTGGAGTAAGACAACATGCATAAAGAGGATGATGTGGTCAAAATACTCATTTGCCTAATAATTCTGCACTCCCTGTATGTTAAGAAAGCCTTCATATTACCATACTGCAAGGTCATAGAGTAAGAAACCAATAAAGTAGATCTCATTGAAACACATTCTGACACCCTAACCTGCAGTCAAATATGTGGTGCAGATGATACCTTCCTTTGGCCTATTTACATTCATAAATATGTATACTTGCCTTAATGGAGGAAACAAATTAGAACCAGGTTAGGTTCCTTCTCTCCAACCTCCCACACTCAATAGCATCACCCTCTCCAGGCAAGGAAATGAAAACTGCACAGGGAGTTTCTGTCAAACTTTTACGGGGCATCAGTCATCAAAAACAGATGAAACATATTCCAAAGATGTTTGTAAAAGGTATCTACTTATGTAAGGTTGTGAGAGGTTCTGAGAATAATTAAGACGTTTATTATATAAATAAGCACACCCAGCTCAGAGAGGTCATTTGACTATCTTCAGAGAAAAGAAAGTAAACAAGCCAGTAGAGACATCAATTAAGATGGGAAAATGGAAGGTTTAGCAATACTGTTAGTAACTATGTTATACTGATTTCTCTTACAATAACAATATAAATATACTTAACTACATTATAATATTTACAAGTTTGAACTGCAGAATTTTTGGAGCTAAGATGTTACATCATCTTTGTCACTTTAACAGCAAAACACGTAAGTGGCTATTTACATTAAATATTGAGCATGTTAGGATGCTTCTTAAGTGATTGGACATTTATAGAGAAATGTATGTTCTACAAATCTTTTAGTGTCAACAATATCTAGCTGGGATGTTTGAGGACCACATACATGATACAACGTGGGAGGTATGTGTATGTGGCTCTAAAACAAACACATTTAAAAAGTCTACCATATGACCTTAAAGTTAGTGCCCAACAAACTTCTCCTTTCCGACCCTTCTAAAGCCGGCCATAGACACCTTGATTCATGGCCGGCTAGTAGCAAACTCAGGAGTCAGCTACAGAACTGACGGGAATCCTGTGTGCTCCACTAACACAGGGGATTCCCGTCAGATTGTAGCCAATTAACTCTAGAGGGGAGGAGACTACAACAGGATCAGCCACAAAAAGAACCAGCAGGACGGATCACCGTGCAATCAGACCTGCCGTTTTTTGGGGTAGAAACCTCAAGGTGGGCTCCCCTGTAGTTGCGGGTGACCGACATTATGCGCTCAGCGGGAGCACGCACAGCGGTCTATCGTGCGCAACTATGGCCGGGAAATGGCTTGTCTATGGCCGGCTTAACTGATTCCAAAGAGGTTTTGCTACTTTTACCTTTAGTAGCAAGATGCTTTTACCAGTCAAATTTATGAGCTGTTCTTAGACCCATTACCATTTTGCCTTTAGAACAGTTTTTAGAATTGTGGCCTCATTTGACTGTTCTCAGCTAACAGCAGTGACATTTGCCATGGTTTTCTGCTGCTGTAGCCCATTGGCATTGACATGTTGTGTCTTCAGTCTGTATACATAGGTTGTGGTTTTTAAAGTCTTTTTCCTTTTGTGGATGAGCATGGTCTATAGAGATTTTTGGACAGGGGCTGCTGATTCAGTGCCATAGGGCACCTATGCCGCTTGTAACAAATGATGATAGCAACAAATGATGTAACCCTTGAGATTTGAAATTGGATATTGGAAAGATATCAAACAAGGTAGTAAATGGAGTTCATTCAAGAAAGGGACCAGTTGTTAGTCATGTAATACAAGGCTCTGTACTAGGTCATGGTCTATTTAATCTATTTGTAAAGCCCCCCATACACCTTTTGATCACTCCATACAATTTCCATTAGATCTACTGACATATATGTAGTATTGTGGCCTCCTTAATAGAATACATTGTGATAAGAAGGTTTAGAAAGGTCCTCACATTATTATTTCAGTAGAACAATAGTTGATTGTACAGAAAGTGTTTAAGACTGAAAGGTGAATGGGGCCTTAAGTGATATGTAACTGACATTTTCATGTGCAAGGTAATGTGTTTTGGTGATGGCATAAGTGTGCATTAGGGTCTTATAGAGTGAAAAATATGGTAATTGCAAACCAAGTGCTATCATTGTGGCCAGGCAGTAGGGAATGTTAAATTAATACGGGGGTGAACCACTAGGAGGATTTTGAGCATTGAAGAAGGAGGTCCTGATCCCCTTTATAGATCATAATTCAAGTGCAATTAAATAATTCAGTAAACCTTGCATACAAAAAGATATGGTTAAGAGGGAATGAGTTACAAAAATGGTTTAAAAAAGATCCTAAAGACAAAAAAAGATGACTGCAGGGATGTGTATTTCTTAAAGAAAAAGGGAAAGATGGAACATGACTAAAATGGTGAAATGTATTAAGGGTGTGAATGAGGTTTTGTAATTGTAAAGATAAATTAAGATCAAGAATACCAGCTCAAGCAATCAGAAAAAAAGTTCAGATCTGATCTCAGAAAGTTTCATCTCACTGAAAGATTATGGAAGTTGTTGCTTGGAACAGATTGCCAGTGGAGGTAATGAATCAGTCAACAGCGAGTGAATGTTAACATACTTTATTGAAATAAAAAAATCAGGAGCTGTTTATTACTTTAAATTTCCTTTCAGCATATAGGTGACAGCTTGCAGATTTTGCACACCACCACAGGGCACAGTGCTTCCACTTCGGCAATTTATTCGGACTTGTTTGGTACATGCAATGTAAAAGGGATTCTGATTTCCTTCTGTCGGCATGGAAGATTTTTAGTACCGTATATGCCGGCGTATAAGATGACTGGGCGTATAAGACGACCCCCCAACTTTTCCAGTAAAAATATAGAGTTTGTTATATACTCGCCGTATAAGACTACCCCCTCTTCCAACGCACACCAAATAAAAAAATATATGTCTACTCTGACTTTCAACCCACAGATCTCCAACACCCTTAGAAGTCTGATCTTTTTTAAGGATAGGATAAGTGAAAGCATGAATGCAGCAGAGTAGTGCTTTATGCTTATAGGGAAGCAATATTTTATAGGGGGCTATTAGTAGGAAGGATTATGCTCAGGGACCTGAAAATTTGCATGGATATAGTCTTAGGGGTTAACTAGTAAACCACAAAATTTCAAGGTTCTACCATGCAGAGATTTAAAGATATATGTGTCCAATGTAGGCAAGTTAAATGTTGCATATAGGAGTATATCACTGGCCATGAAAAAGCATTGTCTGGTGGCTGGAATTTAGCTGAAATGTAACTTATAAGTATTATAGCTAGAGTGGTGAAACTCGGGGTGTAAGTAGTAGTAGATGAGCATTACTGACCCTGAAAGTTTCATCATTATACTATAAATGGTTTTCCTGCTATGAATGTTCAAAGTTAGACACGGTTTTATGTGTGTTCTCTGTAGCATCCTGTAGCCATGGTAACACTACTCTGCTCGTTGTTACAATGTATCTCTGCTACAATGTATCTCAGCTAGCAGCGCTCGCAGCACAGACAGCCCAGATATACGGTAGTTACCGGCTCCCCTAGATGGTCCCCTGCACCCCCTGCCTGCGGCACCCGGCGTATAAGACGACCCCCGACTTTGGGGAGGATTTTAAGGTACTGAAAAGTCTTATACGCCGGCATATACGGTACTTTGCAAAAAATAGGGAAGCGCCAACAGTCCACACTGAAGCTGATCTGCTTGGGGGACAAGCATTGATATCAGACCTATTTGAAATTTTAATAAACTTTGATTAATCCACAAAGATAATTAGTGGTGATAACACTATCATCAGTGTAACTATTCCACTGCTGTGTCTACAGAAACAATCACTGCTCCCAATAAGGTGGACATTTTGAATGTAAAGGGCTATAATAGGGATACATGAAATACACAGACACTTCACCTCGTCACTGACTCACTGTAAAAGGTGTCATGGGAGAGAAGGAGAATCACTTCTTCCCATGTCCCCCTGCACCCACAGCCAGCCACATCTGAATCGGGTGACGTAGACGAGCGGAGCGTCACCAGTTTCAGATTTGAAAGAGTCTCGCTCCTCCAGCTTACTGCCTGGAGGCTTGGACACTCCAGGCATGGCGGCGCAGGAGCGAGCAGGCAGGAAACAACTGCCTGTGAGTGCCTACCCCAACTTGTGCAGGTGCTCGAAGGTCGTCAAGATAAGGACACTATGGTAGTTCTATCTATTGCGGTTATTGCTCATTTACAGGCAGGGGGGTCCTAGGGAGATCAGCGCCCTGGGCACCCCATGAGATTGGGCACCCCATGAGATTGGGACACCGCAACCGAATGAGATTGAAATTAAACATGAATGCAATCGAAAAGTGATCAGACATGTTGGTTTATTTTGATCAAATCAAATGTTATGTTTCTTAAATACAAAAAAATCTATTTTCTTTATCTAAATCAGGTGAATGTCGAACACCCAATGTGGTATAGCTTTTGGTTAAATGATTCAATAGTCGATCGGCCAAAAATCTACTTGTGTACGGCCAGCTTTAGTTCCTAGTCTGTACTCTTTAAGATAGCACAGGCATAAAGTACAGGAAGTTACTAGCTTATAGGATTTTAGGAAGGATCAGCAAGTGTTTCTGTTATCACAATAGCAGATATTAGAGCACAGATATTAACATTTCACAGTACATACAGTTTATGTAAATACAATATACAGTAAATACAAAATGCAATTACACTATACAGATCACAAGAAAGCATAGGGGTTTTGTATATATTTAGCCACAAATAACAGGATAATTCTGTTTTACATTTTGTTTTGTATTTTATATGAATATATTTGTTCTTCCATTCAACAACTAGAGTGCTGCATTTCAAACAGTTTTACAGCACAAAAGCAGAGTTGTTTGCAGAGTTTAAAAACTAGTGATCAAATTTGATGACATAATGATCAAATGAAATTAATAAAACACAACCAGCCTGATCTTTTTTTCTTAATTCCCTTACAGCTCTGTACAAAGGGCACCTATTAAGAGTATATAAAAGAGAAACAAATTTAAATAAAACAGCTTATGATAGTCTTAACAAAAAAAACATAAAAATCTGTGAGGGCAGTATAGCTGTAAAGTAAAACTTTTACATAAAGTTTAGGATCATACCCTAAGTAAGGAAGTATTATTTCATATTCTCTGTACATGCTGGTTCAGCTGCCACCTTGTGGTTATTGTTGTTACATGCATAGAATAAATAGTATGAACATGGACCTTACTGGGTCATTTTAATTAATTAGGAGCTCATATGATAACCCAGCCCTAGGCATAAAATTTATTTAAACTATGGTTAGTTTACCTTTAAAGCAGTAATGGTTTAATAAATGAAAAAAATACATACATGTAACAAAAAACAAAAAAGGACCCAATAAAACCTGGAAGAGGGCACAAGAAGGAAGGTAACGGATAACAGGCATAGGCCCTGTTAAAGTCGCATAATAAGGTACACAATATAGCACATCTATATAATAACATAGCATACTGTAGAATGCAAAGGATGAAATATAGCAATATAGCATATAGGGGTATGGGGGGGATGTGTAGAGGGAAGGTAGGTGTCCCTGTGTGGAGCCAGATAGGTAAGATAAGATTTCATTTGATTACACACAGTAGTGGATAGTAGTCTGAAAGGTAGTCGGTAAAAAAAAAAAAAGCAAATCTTCTAAATGTGTATATTTGATGCTGGTCCGATGGCGCGAGCGAGCATGCCCGTCGGTCAGGTGAAAAATCGGCAGCTTATCGTCATGTGTATGGCAGGCATTAAGGTGGGTATACATGAATCAATTTTTGTTTAACCAATGAACCTTCAAGCACAAAGTGATGATGTCACCGCAATGCGCTCGAGCATTCATCAATTGAATGGCAAACAGATGTGCACCCCTTTTGCACAATCAATCCTGTTCGAACAGCGATTTACAAATATGTTAAAAAGTAAGGGCGTCAGCAACGGACACCCAAACAATCGATCACTGTCAGCGTGCATGGTGAACAATTGTTCTGGAATCTATTGAAAAATCGACCCGTGTATGGCCACCTCTTGTTTTGGTCACTGAGATATAGATGTTATGCTGTGAAAAATATATTTATCAATACCCTCTTGAAGATGTGGCCTCTATGATACGGTCAGAGTTAGAGATGGTAGAGTTTTTATACAAAAATTCGACCATTTCGACAATTTTGAGTTAATTGCAAAGCCCCTAAACATGAGATCACCAAACATTGCTGGAGATGTAGAGAAGGGTCCAGGATATACTACAAAAAAGTATGACTCTAACACAATAGTTTTTGCATAAATTAAGTTCAAACTCAAGTCAAAATTTTGAACTTTTGATTTTTAACTTAATTTATGCAAAAGCTTCATGTGCTAGAACAAAACTTTTTTTTTCAAATGTTCCTACAACCCTCCTCTACATCTCCAGCAATTTAGGTGATGACACCATTTTCAGAGGCTTTGCAATCAGCTCACAAAGTTAGCAAGTAAAAAAATTCGACCATCTCTTGTCAGTCCAGAGCTTGATGGATTGATGGAGAGGGAGCATAATGACCATTTCAAAAAAGAAAGTATGCATGCCAGGAGGGAATAGAGAAGTGTTACATATGATTGATTGCGAAGGCACCGCGAGTAGATTGCAGTGCTGTTTAGTTTTTATCTTTTTGGGTTTTTTGCTGGTCTTTATTAAAATAAGCATCTGTAAACACACTACTACTTTCTTCTTTTTTGCTCATCTTTACTCACACAAGGAACTAAACAAACTGCTTTTTCTTCTTTTAGTATTGTCTAAAAAAAAAGTTTATTTTATAAGATATGGCCCCAAATCTGTAAAAGATGAAAGGTAGAAAGGAGACAGGGACAATTTTGAAGCCAAGGAAATGAATACGAAAGGCTACCCATTTTTTTCAGAATAAGATCTATCGAGGCTGTAAGTCAGAAGGCAAGCTTAATGATAATATTTAAGGCTGAGGAGGCCAAATCTACTAGATATATAAAAGTTATTAATTGAAGATAGGAAGGTTTTGACGCCCAAATATAACAAAAAGGTAATAGAAAGTGGAAAGGCTGTTTGAAAAATGTAAAAGAAACAAAGGATGATGTCCATTTTATTTATGGTTATATGGTCATATTGTATTGAAATTCAATTCCACTTTCAGTCAATCCTAAAAAATTTGATTAAAAATCTGTTACTTGCTCGCCCACCCACTGATTGGAAGCACTATCAAGGTCCTGAAGCGGTGCATTCCCCTAAAGCTTATTTCTCCCTACCCTTCCCCCCTTCCCCCCATCTTGTGGTGTTCCTGCTTCCCACCAGGACAGGAGCCTGGCCCTTTTCAGTCATGGATCGCCCGCCACAGGTTCCGTGCGTCCCATTTTATCCAGGATGGGCAAGGGCGTGTCCTGACACTGACAGAGGTAGAGACCCTGTCTATGGACCTCAGGTTTTGGAGGACCGCACAGCTCCACCACTTTCTGTCCTCCCTGCCACCCCCACAGTATTTTTCTCAGACCCCAACACAATTCGAGCTCTTATGCACACAGCAGGGAGAACTGCGGGGAACACTCTTTCTGGCCCATGCTATGCTATGTGACTTGGCGACCGCTAGACTCCCCACCTTCCTTACCCAATGGAAACAGGATCTAGGTGTGCAATGGTCTCCGAAACAAAAGGAACACATAGCCCATTTTGCCCATAAGGCTTCCATTAGTAACAAATATCAGGAAACCAGCTATAAATTGATTTCTATGTGGTACTATATGCCTGATAGACTCACACAGATGTTTCCTAATTCCTCTGGACTGTGCTGGCGGTGTGCTTCTGAGAGTGACACTTTGCTACATATCTTTTGGGACTGCCCTCAGCTATGACCCCTCTGGACCCGGATTCTCCAACTGGTTAAAGACTTGACCGCTGTGGATGTGACTGACAACCCTGCAGCCTACCTCCTTCACCTGACCCCCATTCCCCAACACAGATACCGTAAATCTTTGTTAATACATCTGTTGAACGCGGCTAAGCCTTGCATACCAGCAATGTGGAAACAATCCTCCCCCCCACTCAGTTGGTCAGTGGATTGATAGGGTTCACAAAATTTTGGCAATGGAGACTTTGACATCGGCGCTGCATGGCAGGTCGGCAGGGCTGAATAAAACATGGTTCTACTGGGGGCAGTTCCAGAAGTCCGCAGAGTATCTACGATTGCGCTCCACAACATAGCCAACACTACAGTCTTCTTGGAGTGTGGATGGTCTTTGCTGCCAGTCTGGTTTTGCCTGCATTACATTGTGGCTACTCGTTCTGCAGGTACGTGGATTCTGTGGATTGACT
>CM070035.1:68222513-68237321 GCA_036250615.1 Ptychadena robeensis | reverse complement strand
CGATCGAATTGATGATCGATTTGATGTCAATTGAACCATGTATGGCTAGCTTAAGGATAGATTGTCTCCAGGATTTGGATCATCTGCTTAGTAAAAAAAAATGAGGACAGGCGATCCTTAGACTTGGATAAGAATGTTATCTCTCTCTGAAGCAAAGCATCCCATGGGTCACATTGCAGTGATCACCCACAAAGGGTACGGATTAAGTTATAGACAGGGATCCACAACCTCTGGACCTGTGGGCAAGTCCGCCAAATATGGAGGATTGTACCTCCAGCAGAGCAGCCTCGAAAGCAAAGCGGAGAAACTGCAGGCACATATCTGAACAAGCTATCTGGGGTCAAGTACCAACACATGAGGACCTTATAAGAGTTCTCAACTGCAAGGACATTAAGAGAAGACATGTGTAATAACAGCAAGGTGCATTCCACCACATCCAGAGGAGTACCCAGGTCCTCTTCACATTTAGGCATTTACAAGATCAATGTCTGGGGGAAGCAAGAGTGCGGTAAACAGTGAAATTAGGCCAGAGAATAGAGGAGAGGTACAAGACTAGAGGGAAGAAAGGAAGTGGTGAATAAGTGGTGAATGATGATAAAGGAAAACTCAGACGACGGCTGATGATGAAAGACTTGAAAGAGTCCCAAAAGCTTAGGGAGTGGGGTCTAGAATAGGCGGGCAATCAGAAGAAAATAGACAAGGGGGGTATGTCTATGATATCACAGTATGCCCATAGGCAGCTCAGTTGTAAAATTATATATTTAAGACTTATATAGGTAAGAGACACCTAGACCACCCAACACCACAACACCTGGAATTGTTAGATTTTGTGGATAACAACACATCTGGAAATGTTTAGTTTGATGGATAAGTCTACATCCGGAAATGTTAGATTTGGTGGATACGTCTACATCCGGAAATGTTAGATATGGTGGATACCTCTACATCCGGAAATGTTAGATATGGTGGATACCTCTACATCCGGAAATGTTAGATATGGTGGATACCTCTACATCTGGAATTGTTAGATATGGTGGATACCTCTACATCTGGAATTGTTAGATTTGGTGGATACCTCTACATCTGGAATTGTTAGATTTGGTGGATACCTCTACATCCGGAAATGTTAGATATGGTGGATACGTCTACATGCGGAAATGTTAGATATGGTGGATACCTCTACATCTGGAATTGTTAGATTTGGTGAATATGTCTACATCCGGAAATGTTAGATTTGGTGGATACGTCTACATCCGGAAATGTTAGATATGGTGGATACCTCTACATCTGGAATTGTTAGATTTGGTGGATACCTCTACATCTGGAATTGTTAGATTTGGTGGATACCTCTACATCCGGAAATGTTAGATTTGGTGGATAAGTCTACATCTGGAATTGTTATATTTGGTGGATAAGTCTACATCTGGAATTGTTATATTTGGTGGATACCTCTACATCTGGAATTGTTATATTTGGTGAATAAGTCTACATCTGGAATTGTTATATTTGGTGGATACGTCTACATCTGGAATTGTTAGATATGGTGGATACCTCTACATCTGGAATTGTTAGATTTGGTGGATACCTCTACATCTGGAATTGTTAGATTTGGTGAATAAGTCTACATCTGGAATTGTTAGATTTGGTGGATACGTCTACATCTGGAATTGTTAGATTTGGTGAATAAGTCTACATCTGGAATTGTTAGATTTGGTGGATAAATCTACATCTGAAGTGGTTGGATTTGGTGGAAAATTTAAAACCTAAAATTGTTGGATTTGGTAGACAAATCAACACATTGAATTGTTAGATATGGTGGATACATCTACATCCCGAATTGTTAGATTTGGTGGATACCTCTACATCTGGAATTGTTAGATTTGGTGGATAAGTCTACATCTGGAGTTGTTATATTTGGTGGATAAGTCTACATCCGGAAATGTTAGATTTGGTGGATAAGTCTACATCTGGAATTGTTAGATTTGGTGGATACGTCTACATCTAGAATTGTTATATTTGGTGGATATCTCTACATCTGGAATTGTTAGATTTGGTGGATACGTCTACATCTGGAATTGTTAGATTTGGTGGATACGTCTACATCTGGAATTGTTAGATTTGGTGGATAAGTCTACATCCGGAAATGTTAGATTTGGGGGATACGTCTACATCTGAAATTGTTAGATTTGGTGGATGAATCCACACATGGAATTGTTAGATTTGGTGGATACCTCTACATCTGGAATTGTTAGATTTGGTGGATACCTCTACATCTGGAATTGTTAGATTTGGTGGATGAATCCACACATGGAATTGTTAGATTTGGTGGACGAATCCACACATGGAATTGTTAGATTTGGTGGATGAATACACACATGGAATTGTTAGATTTGGTGGATGAATCCACACATGGAATTGTTAGATTTGGTGGATACGTCTACATCTGGAATTGTTAGATTTGGTGGATGAATCCATACATGGAATTGATAGAATTTGTGGATACATCCACATTTGGAGTTGATGGATTATTCAAAACCTGAAATTGTTGGATTTGGTAGATAAATCAACACCTGGAATTGTTAGATATGGTGGATATGTCTACATCTGGAATTGTTAGATTTGGTGGATAATTCAACAACTAGAATCAATAGATTTATTTTGACACCACTGGTGCACATGGTCTGCAACAAGTGTTAGCTTTTTGTGGAATAGCCCACTCTTGCTGTGATGGTGTAATGTGGAGTAGCCCACTCTTGCTGTGATGGTGTAATGTGGAGTAGCTTAGTCTTGCTGTGATGGTGTAATGTGGAGTAGCCCGCTCTTGCTGTGATGGTGTAATGTGGATTAGCCACTCTTGCTGTGATGGTGTAATGTGGATTAGCCACTCTTCCTGTGATGGTGTAATGTGGATTAGCCACTCTTGCAGTGGTGGTATATTGTGGAGAAACATGCACATGCTATGATGGTGTAATATAAAGTAGCCCTCTCCTATATTACTGCCTTCTGTTCCACCACCTCTTCATGAAACCTCAGGACCATTACAGAGACTATCTGCCTCAATATCGGGTGACTGGTCCAGGAGAACACTACATGTGATATGAAATGTCCTAGTCAGCACAGTTGAGGTTCAGCGTTGGTATCTGCAGGCTGAATGTCACAGCACTGGTGCCTGCTGATAACAGCACAGGCCAGCCCAGGAACACATACGACCTATGCGGCCTCATACAAATGGCTTCCCTCCCTTAGGTTACTCAAAAAAGAGAGAACACCCAAGCACCACACAGCATCCCGCAGGACCTTTTCTTCAGCTCACATGACATTAGCCCCGCCCACCTTCTGCATTCGCCGGCTGCGCAATCCCCACGTGATATCAGCGTGGAAGGCGACGCAGCTCATATTCAGGCTCGGCCCTTTCCGGTCTCCTTTGTCACGTGATCGGCATGTGCGATTGCGCAGTGCGACGCCGGGATCCGGAAATGGGCTATCTGGCTGGTGCGGCTGCGCCCGGCTGCGCGGACTGAGGAGAGCAGGTGAGACTCGGCGGGGCCCGGCTGCCAATCCGGCACCATCCTCTACTGTAATCGTCTTGGCCGGTCACTGGCGCTCATCCGCCTGGTCTACGAAGGCCTGCGTGCCCAGTCCGGCGTGATATGTCTATTCCTTTAGCCGGTTCTCTGTGCTCTGTCACCCAGGCCCTCTCCCTCCCCCCTCGTCAGCCTAACCCTCTTCCTGCCGGCAAAAGACGCTGCCCCGACCAGCGGTGTGCTGAAAGGCGTGAGTGTGGGGTGGGCTTGCTGTGTGTGGAGCTAGACGAGGGTGCCACGTATGGCAGAGCCCAGCCTAATGCCAGCCTGTGAATGAATGACATCACGCGTCTGCATTGACATCATATGTCACCGATATGTCCCCGCACCTCTACACAGTCCATACCGGATATATAGGCCTCGGTGTCCGCCTTAGAGGCTGCTATTCATCACCATAGAGGGCGAGTCCCCACCCCCTGCAGGGTGACATTCACCTGCATTGTGGGGGGAAGGGGAGCTTGGAGCTCTCACGTGACGTCACTGGTGTAAGGGGGAAGTGTGTAGGCTTGGGGGTGCTTTTCCTCTTATTCCTGCCTTGGTCTGGGGGTACAATGACCTGTGTCACCCTGTGCACTTTGTTCCCTTAAGTAGAATAGCAGTCATGACCCATGATTGCCTTCATAAGGTTTAGTCACATGTAGATTGCTAGCCTCGCTGTCATCACGCACACGTGTGTGCCCTGTGTCATGTGGGTAGCTGTGCCCGGCAAGTTGCTGCGTGTACCAAGTACAGTGAGGTTATGGAGACGCCATGCGGCCATTGAGAAACCTACCATGCTAACATAAGGTTCCTCATTTCCTCTAAGTGACTATTTTCCTGGGAGTCCAGTGAGGTTGGGAATAAACATCCTTCTCCTGGGTAAAGCATCATGAATCGAGCCTTTTGTGTCTGCCGGCAGCTTCACTAATCAAGGTTAGGCCGTGTTTTGTGGCTGTGCGCTTTTTTTTTTTTGGCAAAGTTCCTTCCGTTAGCTTGGATTTCATCACTTGCCGGCCTCACGTGTGCTAGAGGATCTGCAGAGGGTTACTCAGTCCAGTGACTGGAAGTTGTGCTGTGGGGGGGCTCCCTGTAGATCGCGCACAATGTTGGCCTTGACTAGTTAATAATCTACAAGTAACTGTATCCTTAATGCAGCCAGATTGCACCAGACATCCAAACAGCTGTTATGTTTTCAAGAAAAAAAAAAAATATTTTGGAAGGTGAAAAATATATATTTTTAAAGTTTTAATGAGAGATGTTTAAATTTAGGACTGCTAGATTGTTGTATGCTTCACATAGAGGGGTACATACGTTTTATGTTTGCGTTGGCACATAACAGCGACATCAGAAATGCTGACTAATACTTAGGTTTTCTTTTATACTTAAAGGGGAAATCTGGATAAGATGACAGGGTGCTTTCAGTCATTGTCACCTAACGCCAGGAGACTTATATTACGCGGGCATTATGGTTATTCCTTCACTGCAAGGGTTAAACGTTTAATTTTTATTTTGTCCAGGGTTCTAGTAAAAGGTTCATGTACTTGCCCTCTCCTTGGCGCCTATTGCCACTTCCTTGTGAGGATAGTACCCCTTCCTTAAAGTGGTTCATCTAAACACATAGTGTAGGACTGGTAGTCTGCCATTCTAGGTGAGGGTGTAGACCATCAAGCCGGAATGTCCACCCAGCTAGGGGAGTGAGGGATAAGGTAGGAGCGCCTGCCTGAGGAAACATATGTCTTATTTTTCTGTTGAGTCTTCTGGTAAATAGTTTTTTTTTTTACATATTAGTTTAACTAGATTTGTTCTGCTATATTTTATCTTTTTGGGCAACATTTTCATTTACTGAACACTGTATTACATCTATTAATGCTGCACATGGCTTATTTTACAACTAAAGCCCTATGCATAGGCGGGATAAATGTTTATTGGAATTAGATTTTCCTGACGTCGTCCAGTAATTCGGATTTAATCGTTGAAAAATAAATACATAATTTAGTACAATGATTCCCCCTTTTGTAATGAACAAGGACAGAGATTTTCCAAGCGAAAGTTTAATTGTTAGTTTATGGCAATTAAACATTTGTGTGCTTTAGGGCCAGGGTTGAAGAGCATTTTAAGCCGAATTTCTTTCCTTTGGGAGTAAAATGTTAAAGCCAAATAAAGACCGCTTCTAAGCATCGTTATGTAACATTGTTTCTTCTTCCTTACCGCTAGTTCTCCTGCCTAGGTTAGTCTGGATGTAAATGTGGAGAAGGAAACATAAAGGTATGTGAAAAAGGTACGCGGTATGATATTCCTTCCTTACAGCTGTTGGCCATACAGTTGCCAGAGCAGTATTTTCTGCCATCGTTACCTGATGGTATTTGCCATTCTGATCATTTCCAGTGGAGTTGCATAGATCACATAATGCAGTTGTCACTTAGCCTCATTTATTTGTGAAATACTAGTACATTTTGTGAAGCTCTAATTGGGCCGATGTGTTATCTTCACCCAGAAGTCATATTGTCATCCACAAGCGCTAGAGCAGTGGTTCTCAACCTTTATTGATCTGTGACCCCAGAAGTGACATCGCAAAGTATCACTTTATATGGAATGCGGACATTGCGATGGAGTGTCATTTCTGCTTTCCATATACTGGGACACTGCAACTTTATTTCCGACACAGTTAGGAAAGTGTAATGTCCCTTTCCTCCTATTTTCCCATCATCAGCTCATCAGTTCTGCTGCTAATAACATGCCCTGATTCCCACATGCAGGTTGGTAAGTAAGGAGGGAAAGTAACTCCCTCTCCACATAAAATTTAGGAGGGATGGGGCATTGCTCTCCCTCCTAACTTCTCACCCACATCATGCACATCATTATATACACAAGCGGGGAGGGAAAAAGTTAGTGTGGAGAGGGAGTTGCTTTCCCTTCTAACTTCCCACCCTGCTTGTTGGAATTGGAGTATGTTAGCAGCAGCCCTGATGCTTTCAGTGAGCTTGGCGACACCTGTGAAATGGTCTTTCGACCCCAAAGGTCGAGAACCGCTGCACTAGAGTTTAGTATGTGTCCTTAGCTGCTGCTTTGTCCGCCCAACTTTGATAGTATTATCTTGATGAGTGTTGGCAGCCGATGTTGCCTCCCTTCCCCTTTTCCCAGCTCAGGAACTGCAGCTCACACTGTATTGTACACTTCTATCTGAATACAGTTGTGTTTCACAGTAATTGCACCTGATTTTTATCAATTTTTTACCCGAACTGCCTGCCAATTCCACACAACTTGGTCCACTCATACAACATGCACACAGGTACTGCTCATCATTTAATAAACTGCGCCCTGTGTTTGCACTGTGCATTTCAATACAGTTTACGCTATCTTTCACAGCTTGTTAAATAGATGCTTGTCATGAAGCTAAATGAATAGCCGGCCACAAAATATGCTCCGTATTCATTTCCAATTTTCATTTAAAATGATGTAGTCATTTAATGCATAGCTGATATTGATGTGCTGTACACAGTTGATCAAAATCTCATTGACACATGCTGCTGTAGACACAAGCTAATTATAAGCCTCCAATGCAGTTTTTAGCTGCACGGTTTGTGTTCACCATTTTTAATCCTTTCACTGCCACGGACATAATATGGCAGAACAGACTCTTGTAGCTGGGCAGCTCTGCATGCTGTATGCTTCGACCCATCTAGAGAGCTTTCCCATTGCAGCATATTGATGAAAATGGTGCAGGCCAGTTTACACACAATGAAGTCCGACTTGATATTGGTGGCTGCTTATATTTAGAGATGGTCGAATTTTTCGACTTGCAAACTTTGTGAGCTTATTGCAAAGCCCCTGAAAATGGTATCATCACCAAACTTGCTGGAGATGTAGAGAAGGGTTGGAGGAACATATGAAAAAAATAAGTGTTGCTCTAGCACATGTAGTTTTTGCAAAAATTAAGTTCAAAGTTAAAGTCGAAATTACGATTTTTGAATTTTTTACTTGACTTTGAACTTAATTTGTGAAAAAACTATTTGTGTTAGAGACTTACTTTCTTTTTTGGAGTATACCCCCAACCCTTCTCTACATCTCCAGCAAGTTTGGTGATGATACCATGCTCAGGGGCTTTGCAATTAAGTCGAAACCGGCGAAATGGTCGAATTTTTGAAAAAAAATTCGACCATCTCTACTTATATTACATGCATTGGAGGGTTGGAAAGAGTTACTCAGATATTTTGGTACCATTAATTTTTTTTTTTTTTTTTTTTCAAGTAAGATTTCTTGGGATAAGCTGTGATTGACTATACCAAAAAATAATTTAAGTTCTGCCCACAGTGGATTATTTTTTGTCCATAGTTTTTGTTTTGTTTTTTCCCTCCAGACATTGTTTTCCAGATGCCCTAAAACATTCAGAAAGGGGCTTCATAAGGGAACTTTTTTTCACTCCACTGCACAATATTGGCCTGTCTGATGTTTTTTTTGGAGAGAAGTGGCTTCTTTGCTGCCTTTCTGGGCTCCAGGCCGCTCTCCAAAAGTCTTCTCCACACTGTTGGTGCAGATGCCCTCACATATCCTTGCTGCCATTCCTGAGCAACCTTGGCACCCTGATCCTGCAGCTGACACATCTTTAAGGGCCCATTCATACTATATGCATTTTTCAAAGGCATGCGTTTCTGCATTTATAAAAAAAAAACGCATGCGTTTTTAAACATTACTTCTGCATTTTGCAATTGTGTTTTTGAATGAATGAAAAATTCATACAGCAGTGTGTTTATAGAAACACTGCGTTTTTAAAAACGCAACGCAAACAGTGTGAATGGTAACATTGGTTGTCTATGTAAAAACGCGTGCAGTAAAAAACGCAACGCAAATAGTGTGAAATGGCTCTAAGACTCGGTCTGTGTGCTGAACTTTTATGGGGGTCCTGAAGTGATGTCCCTGCTTTTTTGCTATGCATTTTGCTTGTGCCTTTTGCTTTCTAACTAATCAAAAATCTAAGCAAAATACTTGCATGATGTGATTTGGTACAACCTGTTGTGTACTTGCAGATGGCAATGTGAAAAATAGCCAGGCTTACTTTCAGATTTAGATGAAGTATATAATGGGGACAATTCTAAAATAAAATTCATTTAAACAGTTGCTGCAACTTGCCCCATTTGTTTTGTGCAGTACACTTTAAAATCTAAAGCCCCCCCCCCCCCTTACATGCTTGAATTTGCGGCTGATCGACTGCTGTGGTCGTGGCGATCGATCTGTTGCGAAACCGAAAGTGCCATCCCTAAATCAGGCCATAAATCGGCCCACAAATTGATCTAAAACATTATAGCCATGTCTGAGAGGGAACAGCCCCCATCCAAAGTAATTTCTATTTAGGCAGCTATTTGGACTTCTACTTCCTGTTTTCCTTCCAGTTCAGTCCTAATTCCTCAGTAATGCCAACTAATTATGGGCATGCCCCCCCCCCACCCCCAAAAAATCCACACTTAATTCTTTAGATCTGATCCAACTGAGCCTGTTCCAGTCACATTGTAGAGTACTGCATGGAAATGAGTTCAATTACAGGTCTTTGGTTATGAGGGATTCGTTGTAATCCAGAACAGAATTCGAAGATGCAGTACTGTAGGATGGACTAGTTGTCGCTGCGTTACATAATTGAATGGGGAACGCCATATTTGCCATTTACAGCAACATTAAAAAACAGACCAGAATTGCCAGTTTGCAACATTTTGCTATGAACTGTTTAGGTAAAATAGTTTAACCACCACTTAGTTTAATAAATTATTACAATTATTATAAATTACGTTTATAATGAAAATGATTGACATATGTCAGAAGTGAACAATCTATTTTTATGTTGAATTGTAAGGGCTTGTTTCCATTGTACGCTGGGACCCCTACGCTAAGTGTATACGCTTAGCAGGGGTCCCGACGTATCCCACAGACTCAGCCTGCTCGACTACGTTCAGCCTGACACCGGCGGATCGGCTCAACGCAATTAAGACAGACCCGTCTGCCAAGCAGGTAAGTCTATCTGTTACGTTGGGACCCCCCGCTAAGCGTGTACGCTTAGCGGAGGGGTCCCAACGCAATGGAAACTACGCCTAAGAGTTGGGGGTTCTTTTACAGTGCCACAAACACACGTCCTTTTTTTTCTTCTTCATCCCATAGTCCATTTTCTACATCTGTGACATATGTGAACTATTTCAACTAGCACAAACTAGATCTCTTGAATGGTACACCCCCACAATTCCTCTATGGTTCATCTTCTAGTTTGTTTGATTTTCTGGTGGTGCCTTTATTTAATTTATACATAGAAGTGTACTAGGTACAAATAATATATTACAATGTGTTTAAACGACAGTAGCACTACAGGCTAAACAAAGACCTCTACATTTTGGGGAGGTTTTTGTGCCTTATATTGTGGACACACCTAAAGTTGTTTTACATAAAAAATAAATAAATAAAAGGAAACTAGTAATTTAGTTTATTTTGTGCCTCTATGGAATTGAAATTTGTACTAAGGCTACACTTATCATTGTCTGCGGTTTGGGTGCTGTCAAATTGGCAATACTGGGACTATTAATTGAAATGAAGCTGTGACAGCGATGGGGGCGTTGAGTCATGTTTGCCGTGCCCCAATGTGGTTAATGACTCGCCAGTGTAGTATATATTCTAGACTAGGCCATAGACGGATTGTTGAAAAGGCTTTTTAGATTTGAGAACATGCAGTCCTAAACTTTGAGGCCAAAGTTTTGGGGTGGGTCATATTATTGACCGGCTCCATTTAGTTGGTAGATGCTTAAGCTAGCCACACACGGTTAAATTTTGGTTCAATCGATGCTTGATTAGATCGAGGAATTCAATAGTCTAATCGAAAATTGATCTTAATCGGATCAACATACACCCCACATTGAGTTTGCGATTGTGGTGAGATTTCGATTCCAAAATATTACTAAAATCGTTGATTTTGGTATGGAAACTATTGAAGTTCAGATTGAAGTGGTCTATGTTATTATATTGAATCTAATCGATCCAGGAGAAACACCACAAACATCGACGATTATAAAACGATTTTCCAACATGTCCGATCAATTTTCTTTCGAACAATTATCGTCGATCGTACCATGTGGGCATTTCTCTTTTTTTTTTTTTTTTTTTTTTTTTTTTTTTTTTTTTTTTGTTTTTTTTTTTTTTTCAATTGATGAAAAAATCCATCTAATCAAGCATTGATTGAACCAAAATCGAACCGTGTGTGGCTAGCTTTAGAAGTGTGCAGACACACCCATAGACTACAGTATCTTGAGTGAGGTAGATCTGCTGCGAAGTCGTCCAGGAAGTCTTGCCCATGTAATGGCACTGGGTATGCACTTGGCAACTTGGTTTCTGGCTACTCATTGTCTGCAGCTTGTTCCTTTCACCCTTTTTTACTTTCTACCAGCACTTGCAATATAGGATCATCAGCTCGCATTACACCTATCGCATAACATGCCAGTTGCCTTGTAACCTGCCAGATAAACGTTTTTTTTCCCCCCTACAAGCTTTCTCTAACGTGTAGTAGTTTTCATCATCAGGTTTTCCAAGCAGAAAGTAGTTCTTTTTGCATTTCTCCAATGTAAATGTTAATACAGGTGAGTATAGTGCTAGTAAATGCTGCTGTGTTCTGGGGGAGGGAGTCTTAATCAGCAGGTTTAGTGAGGATTGTAGCTTCCTTCTCCTTTAAATGTTTGTTTTTTGGGAGGGGGGTGGGGGCCATCTGTGCATATACTGCTGCGTCTTTCACATGCAATGAACTACCCCAACTGCATCTCCTCCCAAATGTTATCATCTGGCTGGTTAGGCTCTTGCTGGCTGTTTTGGGGGAGGGGATTGCCCTGTATCAGTTTTCATGTGTGTGGGGCACAACAGACTTCATTATACAGTACAGCAGAGTTTAGAAAGATACATCAGCCCTGCATTCTTCCAACATTAATCCTTTCTCTGGTTAATCTTCCTTGTGTGGAATATCTTGACATTGGAGTTTGTAGTTTTAGGGTAAGTATACAATTGGTGATAGTTATTGAGCTAGACTTCCCCTTTGTTTTACCCTTTGCTGTGAGATGAATGTATGAGGCCTTCCTGTTGTATATTTGCCTGCCTGTGTTGGGTTTTACTGTTTGTTTTAAATATTGAGGAACTGTGGCAGCTTTGTTGAACCATGTTTTGTACTAGGTCTCGTTCACACTAGCTGCGGTGCAGTATAGCAGACCAGAGCAGCTAGGGTTTACGCAATACTTTACGTTTCTAATGGTGCGCATGGCCCTTGTATGCATGATCTGTCACTTCTGTTATTGGCAAAACGTGTGAAAGGGCCCTCTATAGTTAGATTTTTGTTTTCTGCTACCCAATGGTTGGTTTACAAATGTACGGTTTAAGTGTTTGTGTAGGAACTTAGTGTTAATTCCATGAAACTTGTGGTATGGGACTGTAGTATGCTGTGCTGATAAGGTCTGGGGTCAAAGTGTACAGTGAAACAACCAGGGTATAGTGCAAATGCCTTGTGGTTTCTCCTACTGGTTTGTGTTTTATATTGTCCATGTGAAATATTGCAAGTGTTTCTTATATTTAATGACACTTGGTGTTTCTAGAGTGGCTGTAAGCAGCCTGATCCCACCAGAAATTTGATTCAATACTATAAAGCAGATGCATCCTTTTACAACTAACCCCACTAAGGTTAATAGATGATTCCAACTAAAATCTTCCGTAGAAAAGGCAAAGTTCTCGCCTAGCTAGTTAACCCAAAAGGTTGCTGCCTCTGGAGTATCATGTGCTGAAATAACCCTGTCCCAAACAATGAAGGTAAGGTAGTCCCAGGGTGGTCGTTGGCTGTTTATTCATGTGTTTAATACAATAAAAGAAAATTGGACTTTTTCATTCCGAGTGCTGGTCTTTCTGGATGTTGTTGGTGATGTAAAGACTAGCCAAGTTATGGTGCTGTCACCGGTGAAACCCATTCTTAATGGAGCGGTACGGGCGATCACAGCACTCCCCTGTCCATGCTGCCGGCATCAATGACGCTGGTGACATAAGCTGGGAGACCAACGCCCCTCCATTACATGGAAGTCCATGGCGTGGGCCCCCTTCCACGGCTGAACCCTGGAAATGCTGTGGCAATTTAGAGAATCGCCGCAGTTCTACGGTGGTATATAGGAGCCATCATTCGTAATGGGCTCAGTAGTGACAGTCCCCTAATGTAAGATTTTATTGTAAAGTCATTGTCCATTTTGTTTAATGCTAATTGATGTTTATACAGTGTGAAAGAGGCCAGTGCTATATAAATTTACTAATTATTACGATCAGCTTTTTTATTTTAGCCTAAATGACTTTAAAGGCAGGGGTGCTAGGTATTGTAATATCTGGCTATTTAATAACCACTTATTTGTAAAACCAGAGTTACATGTTTAAACACTGTGTGAGAATGTAGCTATTGGGTTTACATGCACGTTATTGTTTCCAGAGATAAGTCCTGGGATTGCTTAAATCTTTGAGTCATTAAGGAGGAAATTCAAGGAAAGTCAGATCTTTTTTGCATTATGAATCAGATGATGGCGGCTTTGTACGATGAGAAATTGTTGTCGTCTTAGTTTTTTCGTAGGTTTTCCGGTAAAGTCAAATTCCTTTTTATTTATTTTTTTTAAAGTCTCACACACCGGCTTTGGCTTTTTTTTGTGCTTGTCGTACATTTGCAAATTTGAGTCGTCACTACACATGGGGAGCTTCTCCAGTGATGACTTCCAATAACTCCTTTTCTAAAAACTGGTTTAAAAAATAATAATTTGAAGATGAAGGTTGATGGATAATCAAGTAATCTTGACCAAAATGAATTGAAGTGTAGCATGTACAGTGGGGTCACAAATTCCTGTGAATAGCAAGTATCTGTCAGAAACTTCTCACTTTATTTTGATTATTGCTTCTTTTCATTGAGGGCGCTTTCCCACTATACATGCTGCGTCACGGTTTTGAAAACATTCACATTTTTATACTGTGATTTCTCATAGAAAACCAATGTTACTATTCACACTGCATGTGTTTTTTTTTTTTTTTTTTTTTTTTTTTTAAATGCAGTGTTGGCGCTGCACGCACAGATGTGTAATGTGCCAACGCATGCATTAACATATATAAAATATGCATACGCAAACGCAGTTGCTTGATTGTACAAGTATCTGATCCGGTATTTTCTAGGTATTGTGATCGATTACTACACATGCGCTCCTTAGAAAATCGATCACACTGTGTGGTGGTACAATTGATCGATGTTATGCTGGCACACGAATGTAAAAACGGAACATGCTTGAATCCTAAGATCAATGGTGCAAAAGTTAACCCATGTATGGCTAGCTTAACTGCTGGAATAGAAAGGTAGGGTTATAAGGCATCATTCACACCTGCGTTTTCTGGGCTGCTGACGTGTGATATGTGTGCACTAATGTGCCAACCAGGTTGCAGACTTTTTTGGGCAGAATGAATGGTGCCTAAATTCTGTATGCTTAACCTCCTGGACGTTTGCCCGAGTTATCTTAGTGAGTTTCTTAACTGATAAAACTCACCCAGAGATAACTATAGTAAACCTCACCTGTCCACTGAATTCCCTCTGTAATTCGCCATGGACTTTTGTTAACCTCCCAAGCGTTACGGGCTTTTCACGCCATTTTTTCTGGTGCAAAAAGCAGCTGCCTGGGCAATTGTGGCGGAGTACACTGTATTCCACCGTGATTGCTGGCTCTCACCCTAGCCCCTCTACACACCGCCCATGTCATTCACGATCAAACTGCGCCCGTACTGGCTTCAGGCGTAACGCCCAGGAGGTTAATGGAGGGACGTTGCAGAATATCGCCGCAATCTCATTGTGGTTTGTCATAAAAGCTTCCATTGTGACACAACAAAACCACAACTGCTAGGGAAATACTATATTAACACAAGTATGTGTAAATGTGTTTTGTCGAGCAACTGGATAGTCGGCATATGCAGGCGTGCACATTACTTTTGTAGTGAGCTCCTCAGACCAGGAGATGGTGTTTGGTACTGACTTTATAAGTAGCGTGGTCTTCCTCACTGTCCTCTGCGTCAGTATCCTGCATGGTAGATTCTGCTGCAGATGGATCTCCCTGTTCCTGAATGAGCCTCTGATTAGTGGTCTCCATCCACAGGTCACCAACTGGATTTGGGTCAAATGTAACTAAAGCTAGCCATACATGGTTCAACTGACATCAAATCGATCATCAATTCGATCGAA
>CM070035.1:68202326-68222413 GCA_036250615.1 Ptychadena robeensis | reverse complement strand
GGGGGGGGGGGGAATACTTTTACATTCACAATTTGACACCCCTAACTGCAACCTTTCATAGTTGTATTAATGTTTCCCTGTGGTTATCCAAGTGACATAAGCATGGCTTCCTTCGCATCAGAGAGGGGGAAAGCTCAATGCATGCGCTTAGAAAGGAAGCGAAAGGTACGCAGAGCTAGGTTTTGGACCGTTTTGCGTACTTGTGTTCTGCTTATGTCCACCCTTGGCGATCTGATCTGTGCCATCACTTTTTTGCGTTTTACCTTGTGTGATTAGTGTTTAGTTAGTTCCATGGAGTTCTTTCTATATGTACTTTAAAATCATTTACTTTTTGTATCTATTTGCTGCTCTTTTGAGGATCGTGCCGCCGTTAGTTTCTTGACCTCTGCATCGAAAATGGCCTAAAAGCCTGAAATGATTGCAAGTCAAATATCCTAGTGGTAGGATGGTATCTATGCTGAAACCTTTGCTGTTCGTTATGCAGGTATTTAGAGCTGTTGCACTGTTTTGAATACTTTATGGTAATCAGCTGCTTTTTGTACAAAAAAAAGTTGTAACCCCCATTCCTCGTTCAGACACAAGGTCAATAGCTCATTCATTGTATTTCATTGTGTGTGTTAACAGCAGGTAACAGAAGATATGCAGACAGTGTGACTTTTCCACTGAATAGTGGCAGTTGGCTCATGTGGCCTGGAGGGACTTTAGAAACACTCTGCACAGCACTGCAGGCGATTTTGTTATAGGATACCAGTGTTGTATGTGCATTTCATTTTAAAAACACAGCTAAAGGTGGGTTTACACCTGTAGATATTTCTTTCAATCAATGAAGAACAAATGACTTTTTGGTTGATTGAACAAAAATCTAGAATGGCAAATTTGTTCGATGGATACATTTTGTTCAATCTCGAACAAAAAATCGTTCAAAAGGTCATCGACCATGTTGGTAAATTTTTATCGTAGTAATTTCAAATGTATTTTCATTCAATATTGGGATGAACGAACAAAAAAATCGAATGTTACATTCCATAAATGGACGAACGATGTTCGACAAAAAAATCTATCAAAAAATCTAATCGGCAGTTGATCGAACAAAAAATCTACACGTGTAAACCCACCATTACAGCCTGTATGATTGGGTACAAGTAGATTTGACAGCCTAGTTAGGTTGCTTAATAGCACAATGTTCAGGTACAATTTTTGTATGATATATTTCATATGAATGTTCACCCTGATTTAGTCCAGCGCAGTGGTGGTTGATAAGGGTCACACGTATGTCGTAATGTTTGCAAACCCCAAAGATACTGTAGCTAACTAGTTGTTGGATATGTGGGCTGCAAAAGTTTGGCCTATAGTCTGGCCTAAGTACTGAACAGCATTGATCCTGAGAAGAAGGCAGCATGCTTTTTTTTATTTTCTTGTTTTTGTCATAGGCTTTCTACAGTGGACTAAAACACCCATTTTTTTTTATAATAGAGGTAAAAGGGCTTGTAGTCTAGGAAATGTAGTCTAGAGCGACAGTGTTGCTTCTCTTTAGGTACACTATAATAAAAAAGCGATGTCACGGAGTCTGGAAGTGTTAGGGTCTCCATTAATGCGCCACCGGCGGCAAGATTGCCATTACTAAGGTCCACTGCCGCTAAGAAACGCATCTCATGCAGTTTTTAGCTGCGGCCATTTACCCCTATGGCTGCGGTCAGAGGTGGGCGGCTGCGGAAGAGTGCGCACCGCGGTCAAAAACTCGGTCAACCGAGTTTTTAGGCGTGAGCGCTACAAGGCACTAGCTCATTAAACATGGGCCCAGTTATATCCGCCCCATAGGCAAACCGCGGGCTTCTGCATTTGTGGAAACAAGCCCTTACATTCTGCCTCCACACGGACTGGTAAGATAGAACCTCTGCCTCAAGCCTGGCATTATGCAGTCAGTAGTTGTGTTCTATACTCTTCAGCTAGCCTATACAATCACTATATACTATCACAACTAATAATTTTTTTCCATTTCTACCAAAGTTGCTGATAATAGGACAGATCGGAGGTCAAATTTTAAATAAAAATTTCTACCCTTCCCCGTTAAAAGTCAACTCTTCTGAATGTGAAAACGTGATTGCTTTTTTTTTTTTTGTCAATTTGCCTGAATTATGAGCGGTTAATGTGCCCTTTTAAGTTGAATGGCCCGAATGCTTTGTTTTCCACAGGAAACAGGCTCTGTCATGTAGACAAGGCCTTAGTCTATGAATGGGAACTTATGCAGTCAGGTAACATTGGTAAACCAAAAGAAAAATGAATATTTGCAGCTGTCTTGGAGCCTGGTTGCTATTGACAGGATCACTGTGTGTGTGTTTTTATAACCGAACTACACAACATAACAATGTTATTTGGAAGCCAATTATGACGAAATACATGTATGGTTTACTTACGGTCTACTTGCTTTTGGGTTATACTGTAGGCATTTTACTCGTCACAGTTGAGTCACAACATTACATTTACTTACAAGCCGGTATTAGAGGGTGTTGTCAGCATCGGTAATGTAGCTTTTTATAGTTCTGACAATGATCTTATAGGTAGGTGTTTCAGGCTGTCCTGTCAGGCTTGTAGGTTGTGGAATACGCTCAGTGTGTCAGCTGTTATCCGTTTTCATGTGGTTTAGCTGTCATATAATTTTTTTATTTCTCATTATGCATTACTTTTTTCTACAAGTAATGGCTAATTTCTTGCTTTGACCCAAATGTACTCCCAAACCTCCCTCCTCTGGAGAATGACACGGCATTAATTCTTTCCTTGTTCCTCTTGAGAAGCCTATTCCTCCCTGTGACTCCATTCTGCTGAACTGAAATTCCAAGCGGCTTCATAAGCCCTGCAAATTGCTTCACCACACCACCAGGACAAGGACAGGTTTTGTAGTCAAGGAAAGACAACTGGGTAGGGGTGATGACAACCCTGGTGAATATTGTAGTATAGTCAGAGCAGTATGTTGTGCTTAACCTTCTGAGCGTTTCGCATGTGGCATGGTTTTTTTTATAACCGTGCCACGGGCAATTGATGCGAAGCACAATATGCTTCGCTGTGATTGCCTGCCCAGCTGGAGGTTATAAACATAAATCCGGCGTCACTGGAGACGCCGGACTTATGCTTAACCTTCCTAGCGCACCGCCCGTATCGATCCGTTTATAACGGCGCGATACGGGCAATCAAGGCAGTGTACAGAGTACACTGCCTGTCGTTTCCGGCACCTCGCCGGAGCTCTACACGCAGCTTTTGTCATTACTGACAACAGCTGCGTGAGTGAAAGCCAGCGCTCCTCCATTAACATGGAGGTCTATGGCGCCGCCTCCCGCCCCCACGCGATCGGGGCGGTGCCGCCAACCCGGAAATGCTGCAGCGATGTAGACAATCGCTGCAGCTTTCCAGGGAGGCATAGGGTCTCCCCGCTGCCGGCTTCCCGTGCGGTTCAGAGGACCCTGTTCACCGAACGAACAGGGTTCGTCTCAACCGCTAGGGAGGTTAAAAAAAAGGCGACGCCCCTCCAGTTACACAGAGATCTATGGCGCCGCCTACCCCCGGAGGTCTATGGCACCGATGCTCCCGACCGGCCTAGCAATCCAGCGGTAGATAGAGCGTCGCTCTAGTTAACTGGGGCTAAGTTTCATGATGCGTGAAACTCAGCCAGAGTTAATTCGGACTAAACGCTCAGAAGGTTAAGGAGAAATTAGCACTCTGGGTTCTACTAAACTGTGTGTACAATTTTTAAATTTTTCCCCAATTTTGAAGTGCGCAAATATGAGAAAATCCATGTTTATAATGTTGGGTTCTGCAAAAATACTCTACAGTTGAACATACATACATACATACATACATACATACATACATCTATCTTTTGGCTTGGTTGATCTTGAATTGATGCTGGTGCAATCCTCAGTCACGTTACTATGGGCTGCTTCAACATTAGCATGATGGGCTCTGAAGACAGCCCTGTCATAGCCCCATTGCTGTTAATGGCTGGCTTGTGCAATGTTAAAACCCCTGCATTCAACGCTGGTGTTTTAAACACAGTGGAACCTGGGGCTTCCTCTCCGAAAGCCTGTGCTAACGCTTCTTAGTATAATCAGATATAAATTGTACAATTTGATCAAAACACGTATGCCTACATACATATGCCTATTTACTTAGTGACCGTTCTTACTGACTGCTGCCCATGCTGAATTTTAGAACTGCAAGGAGAGTAAAATTAAAATCCAGTGCAACCACCCAGCTTGTGTACTTTGGATCGTTTTGTCTAAACCTCGCAGATTAATGTAGTTGTTTGAACGGAGTAGATAGAAAGCATGATAACCTCCAGAAAGTAGAAGAGTTGTCCTTGAGGCGATCTTTTCCCCAATGTGGAATTTAAAGGTGGGTTTACACGTCAAGATTTTTTCGGCCGGCAGATGGACGTTGAACGATTTTTTGGTCTGTTGTACAAAAATCTGAAACGGCCATTTGCTCCGATGGATTTTTTTTTTTTCAGATATCTGACAAAAAATCGTCCACAATATGATCGGACATGTTGGTAAACTTTCATCTGTCGTTTATTTTTCGTGTAAAAAACTAACGTCCTTATTTCACTCGATATTTTTTTCCTATCGCTTCCTAAAAAAAAAAAAAAATCTTAAAGATTTTTCATTCGTGTTTCCAAAGATTATTTTCGTTCGATATTTGTGGCGGTTGTACAAAAATAAAAATCTTCGATAAATGGACGAACGAAATCCGATAAAAATCAAAAAAAAAAATCGAATCTGAAGTTGAACGAAACAAAAATCTTGACGTGTAAACCCACCTTAAAGTGGATATACATGGTTCGATATTTCCATTAGAGTGACTTAAAACTATCGTCATTCTACAGAAGTAGATTTCTGCACATGTGGTACGATCTTCCAAAAGTAATTGGACATGTTAGTAATTTTTTGTCAGTCATACAAGTGTCTGACAGGTTTTCTAGCTATTTTGATTGGTGCACATGCCAATTTGCATACTAATCCAAGTAAAGGAATTGTTTGTATTTACCTCTATCACACTGTTTGATTGGACAATCAATTGATGTTAGCCTGACTATTCTGACTAAATCACACAAGTCTATCAAATCTAAGATCAACCATCCAAAAGTTACACTGTGTATGGCTTGTTTTAGTTTGCATCCAATTGTCTGGTGAACTGGTATAATGGCATTGGGTGAACATCTTGTCACTTCTGTTCCTTTTTAAGAAGGGTTTGATGGGTTTCTGGTATTTCCAGTAATATAAGGTTGGTGTCAGTATATTGCAAAGCAAAGATTTACCTTCTTGGGTCAAGAGACTACCTCAAATCATCCCTCAGTGCTTGCCATGGACCATGGTTGTCTGTCCCTTCTGTCAATGTTCTATAACCTGAGTGAATATTTAACCTCCAAAAATCTTTTTTGTCTTAATAGACCTTACGGGGGACCCTATGCAGCAGCACATGAGATGAGCAAAGCTACTCAGCCTATAGGAGGACCCCCTACTGCCCCTTCCCCTGGACTCCCACAGGTAAATGTACGTGTTAACCCTTTCAAATCATGATGGCATGTAACATATTGTAACAAGTACAGTTTAATTGTGGTATTCAAGAGGACCTTATTGATTTTAGTGATATAAGCTTTATGTTGGTCTTGGCTTAAGACAAAAAGCACCCAGAGCTAGATGAGTTACCTTTTTGGTTATTTTAGTAGCATGACTTTATGTAAGACACTATTGCTTCTATCTTCGTGTTTTGGTTTGGTCTCCAAATGCTCAGTCGATTTTCTTTGTTTCCTCAGCCATTCCCCACTGCTCCTACGGCCCCTGTGGTGTTTGGGCCTCCACAAACCCCACAAATGAATACACAATCGCAACCTCGACAGGTAAGAGACACCAACCAGAGCACCAACCATAAAATACAACTTCAACCCCAACTTTTCTAGATTATGTTCAGGCAATTTTTGCATTTAGCCTCTCTAATTTTGGAGCCTCCGCATCTTATATACGAGTCTTCTACACTAGAGGGCATGTCACAAATACAATGATTACATGATGATTTGTAAAGTGATGTGGTCTAAACGGGCATTAACAGAGTGCTAGGGAATAGCTTCAAATGGTTAAGCCTTTTTATTTGGCATTTTGCCCACTTGAGTACCTGTTTTAAAAAGAGGTTCTTGTATTTTCCCTTAAATAAATTTTTTTATGGTTTTAGTTGAAAGTTAATATTTTGTGTCCGAAGGATTTTTTAGGTTTTCCAATTTTAGCATTTAACCTCTTCGCTCCCTTCTGGTCACTTAAGACGTCTATTTCTTGGCTGTTGGGTTCCTTTTTCCTGGCAGGGTTGGACAAGTTGCACTAGACATTCCCAACTGGCTTATATATAAAGGGGAAATGTATCACCTCTATTAGGTAGTTTACCACCATAGCAGCATGGGGCTGAAAATGTTTTTTTTGTAAACTAGTTAGACCAGTGGTGGGCAACTGCGTTGATATGGAGGTCCACAAGTGTGGCCCTCGGCATCACTAATGGGCCGCAGATAACAGTTTTAATCTATTCTGACTTGTATAAGCATTTTATAATGAAGAAAGGACAGCAAGCATAGCTAGAAGACCTTTTTCATTTTTGAATAACAAAACTTGTTATACTTTAAGCATTAGGGAACACTGTAGTAGGTTAATGTACATTTTGTGTAATACCATTAAAGGTTATGTTCCCTTTTTCTGAGGTGCTGATGGGCCACAATATATATTATGCGATCATTGGTGGAATAGTGGAAGCAAATGCACTCTACCTGTATGCTCTGGCTGAGCCTGCAGATTGGCTTTCACGTACGCAAATCGGTGACCTAGACAGCTCCTGAGCAAGTCCCCTCTCCTGTGGTCCTCTTACCACTCTAAGATCCTGGGTGAAGACTCGTTAGTTGGGGGTGGGGGTGTCGTCGGACAGGGGAGTTTCTATGCCCTATGCATTAACAATTAGGTTTCGGGGGGCGGCTGAAGAATGCCAAAAGGGCCGCAGGTTGGGCACCTGGGAGTTGGATGCTATCACTTTATATTTAACCTTGCACAGTGGGTTTGTGTACTTGCTCTTGTTGGCTTTGCAATGTGTATGTGTGTCTGACCCTATTGTCTCAGCTCTCTTAATTGAGAATGTTTTGTTCTTGTGATTTATGTTCTATTAACATATGGCATCTTTCTTGCTCGTTTTTTCATCTCTTAATGATCCCACCACCCCCTCCTGTGTAATTTTTCACATTTGTCTCCTTCCACTCTCTACTTCTTGTTTCTGCTGCTTCAAACAGGCAGGATTCAGATCAATTCAGGTAATCCCCTTATTGTTTTACTATACATGAATTGCTGGACAGAGCTGGGGAATTGTGTGGCTATGTAATGTGCGGATACAGGCTACATTGGGTAATGTAAGATACCCACTGATTCCCATT
The DNA here is from genome assembly GCA_036250615.1 of Ptychadena robeensis. NCBI lineage: Eukaryota > Metazoa > Chordata > Amphibia > Anura > Ptychadenidae > Ptychadena > Ptychadena robeensis. The sequence continues at coordinate 68,214,963 of CM070035.1, read as the reverse complement.
ACATCCACTTCTTGTCTATGAACCTGCTGCATGACTCTGCACCGAGGCTTCCGACAGCTAAGAACCCTGATCTGCATACTTACTGCTTTAGTAACTCACTGATCACTAACAGACCACACTACTTTCATAGCAGGTTTTCTGGGGGGTTTTTAGGTGTTAGACCCAGGGCTGTGGAGTCGGTCAAAAAATGTCCTGACTCTGACGACTCAGTTTCAGATTCTTCCGACTCCTCGACACCGACTCCTCTGTATTTAATATGCTAATGTATTTTATCCATCCATTGAAGGAAAGGAAGGCAACATGCATTAACCACAGAACTACTGGCCAGGAAACCAACACTGGACTGTAATGGCCAATTAAAGCAGAGAAAGGGAGTTAGGCAGAAGATGCTGCTGCTTTTTCCTTAAGCTAAGCACCACGCTGTGATTGATTGGGGATCAATTGAACGGAAATCAATGTGCACCACATGGGCACATCGATTCCTGTTCAATGGGGACCCCTTCTCCCCAGCTTGCTGTGTGTGATTTACAACACGCCACAAGCTTGGGAGAAGCAGCCTGTCATACAGCTGCCTCACTCACACAGCTTCCAAGTGAGGAGTGCTGGCTCCGCCCCTTCACACTGACAGCTGTGGAGGAGGCAGGAGCCGCAGCTGTTACAATACTTTCCATAAAGACTCATGTCTCCATGCAAAGTATTGGAGATTGAACGGGGTCTTTTCAACATGTTGGAACCCCGTTCAATCAAGTTCCTTTGAGCCGGCTCTATTGATGCCGCCCGAAGGAAGGCACACACGGGTAGGTTTGTAAACAGATTAGAGTACAATCAATCACCGTGAGTGCGCAAGTTAATTGATTGTACTCAAATCTTTTTACAGATCTACGCATGTGTGCCAAGCTTTAGTATTCTCATCTTCTGCTGAAGATAGGGCAGTGGAAGGCTCCAAGAAGAGGCAGAATGAAGGGGCAATTCAAACATGATTCATGATTTCCCTTGAACCCCATAGTCATGTGTAAAGTTGAAGCTAACAATCTAAGTATTTGTCGCCTCAGCTGAATGACAGCGGTTTTCCAAATGCTTTACAGCGTCAGTCTTGAACTATTGGCGATCCATTCCCTTCCCTTATACCAGCGTCTCTAGTCCGGCAACACACATTTACTTCACTATCAGCGAGAGTTAAGGCGGCCATAAACGCACCAAGCAGCGGCCAATTTTGCCGCTGACCGATGGGCGTGCACACTCGCCGATCGGGGGTGCCCACATGGGGTGACAGATCGCTGACGCCCCACAGCTCAGCCGGCCAGAGGACAGACATGTCTGATAATCTCTGGCCGATGCTGTGTCAGCTTCAATGAAGACGCCGGTCTCCACTAACGGCCAGCACACAAAGGGTGCCGGCTGATGCTGTCGGCTCTGGAGAGGATAGTGATGACGTCATCACGCTGCAGTGTGGAGCTCACCTGAGCTGATCTGTCGGCCCCCACTCTGAATGTGTGTGAGGGCCTTTAGGCTAGGGTCACAGTGGGTGCTGTAATGTTATGCACGGCACTGCATTTATTCTTATAGCAGACTGTTAATATTCTTGTTTATGACTGTTTGTTAATTGCGACATTTGAAGTAAAAACATTTTCTACTTTTTTTTTTTTTATTATTTAAATTTAGTCGGAGTCGGTCCATTTTTTGCCGACTCCAGGTACCCAAAAATGTCTCCGACTCCACAGCCCTGGTTAGACCTTGTACCACTGTATTTATACAGACGTTTTTAATGGTGATAAACAATTCAATTTCTAAGACTGCGTCTACACTACGGAAAACTGTGCGGGTTTTCCTGTGTGTAGGCTGCAGGGAAAATGGCACAGTGCAGCCTCCCCCTTGTAAATTCCTTTGGGGAATAACTTACCAGTCTATACCTGTGTGTCATGCCCGCGGTTGGGGGCGGCGTGGGAGAGGATTCACAATGCTAAGCCTTGTTGTGGATCCGGGCCCGTTGCACTGGAGACACATGCCACTCCCATTGGTAAACAATGGGCGCAGTGTGTGATGCTCGCAAACCGCGTTCGATGTGTTTCTGGGCGCAGTTTGCCAATAGTAATGTATAGGACGTGGTATTGCCTGCTCCCAAGCAGCAGGTGCTATGGGCACACACACAGATGTGCCCATAATGCCTCCTGCGCTTGCTGGGGCGGTACAGTGTAGACCCAGCCTAAGACTATTCCTCTTATCTTTCAGAACAGTTTCTTGTTCCATGCTATAGAAAACGTTTTAACAATGTTGGAGAATCCGAAGATTTCTTTGTAAAACATAGGGCTGTTTTAGTTCTCCCCATCTGGTTCTGGTCATGACTCCTTTTGGTATATGGAATGTCTGCTTCCATTAAATAGGTCAAATGTTGGTGGCCAAACAAATGGTTTATCAAAGTTGCTGATGCTTTCACCTTAAGCTACTGTCCTACTTCCTTGTATTCTTGTTCTTTCTGAAGTACCTTAGTCTTCCCTGTTGATGCCAGAGAGAAATAGAAAATACTATGCTCCAATTGCATATGCATGCTTTTACAGCATACAAGAGGGGCAAGCAGTATTTTTGTTTAACTTGTGTGCAGATATGTCAGCTTCAACTGTATATTTAGTTTTAGATATGCAATGTATTGTCCCTTGACCCTGACCTTTTAATAAAATATTTGAAGTCCCTACAATTACTGCTGTACCGTTAGCTAGAATCCTTGCAATTTGCATTGCCTCTACATAGTTTTTGGTGCGACCAGCTGCGACCAAGTTGTAGTTTTTTTTTACTTTAAACCAATTGTCATCCTACTTCAGCATTACTATCAGACCAGGACCCAACCACCTAGCAACCCTGCCAGAGTTCAGAGTGGTTCCTCAGCTAGAGCAGTGCCTCCTACCCATGTGTATCCTGCTGGTTCTCAAGTCATGATGATTCCCTCACAGTTATCCTATCCTTCCCAGGGCTACTATATACAAGGTGGACAGGTAAGGGCACCAACCTTTTAACATGGCTGGGTTTAGTCCTTTGTTCACTGCGTAAATTGTGTTTATTCAACCCTACTTTATTTTTATGTTTTTTAGGGTCGCTCTTATGTAATGCCCACACAGCAGTACCCTGTGCAACCTGGCACTCCTGGGTTTTTTCCTAGTGCTAGTCCCACAGAGTATGGCACATATGGTGAGTTGATGTCCATATAAATTATCTTCTTTCTTTAAACATGGGCCTGTATCGAATTGCCCTATAAAGTTGGCACTCCTGGCCATACATTCCCCCCCCCCCCCCACCCCCCAATTTTTTTCTATTGGAAGCTCTGGGTTAAATCTTTGAATATTTTTTTAGGGGTGGCAGCTTTTCTTTGTCATAGGCACTGTAACTGTGATCTTTCTAGCTGCTCTCCACACCTCCCCCTTCACGATGTTTATATGATCAGGAGTTGACTATATTTAGTTCAGTGTAGCTGCGATGTAGCGAAGTGGTTCTGTATGAGTGGGGGCAGCGGCGATTTCACAGAGTCATCCTGTGAGTTTGAACTACTATAGATTTCAGTATTTTAGTGAGTTAAGTCTTACTATAGTTGTAGTGCTTGCAACTTGATACTGGATCTCTGATAGGTTTAACCCATGCCTTAAATAACTCCTTGGAATTTGGATTAGAGCATTTTTACTTGTAAAACCGCACCTTACTTGATTCACTGATGTGCCTGTTGGGGTTAGACATGCAAAAATTGTGTAACTTGTGTAATTAGTTTAGATAGCCTTGATTTAGGGAGTGCAGATACTGTGGGTTGGGCTTTAAAAAATGTATAGTGTCTAACTTTAAAATACTTGTATGTAGTGCAAGTATTTTTTTTACTTGTTAATAATTGTTGTTTTTTGTTTAGCTGGAGCATATTATCCTGCACAGCAGCAGTTTCCTCCAGGGGTTCCCGGTGCACAAGTGATGATTAATCAGTCAATTCCCCCAAAGAGAGAAAGAAAGACTGTAAGTTTTGGGTTTTTTTTTTTGTTCACTTAACATGGTCGCACAGTTTTTGGGGTTTTTAATTTTTCCACTATCCCTTGGTAATGTAATTTTATTTGTCATTTACCCCTGTGAAAGTGGAGTCTTGGTCTTTGTATACCCTCTGGTGCAGGTGGTACCAGAATCCAGGCATGTTATGGGAAATTCAATCCCTTAACTTATTCCCTCTAATGAGGCTTTTGGGAAGAGTTACATTATGTGACGTAATCTGCACTCTCCTTTAGGTAACTTTAGTCTATAGACATGACATATGGGCAATCCTTTATGGCTCATCTGGAAGCTTGGTGTCATAAGTTATGTATGTACTCTGCATTTGTGTGAAAATTTTTACAGCGTAATCTGTGTTTGTGCTAAATTCTCATATTTTAAATTCACATTTGTGCAAAATAGGTGGTTTTCAATGATAGATACATGTTGGTGTCAATATTTTTTAACCAGATTTTGCTTTGTTGTCCAGTGATGGCTTTCTTTTAACCAAGAAACATACTGTGCAAAAACTGGCATATTGTTTAATGTGTTAGCTGGAGAAAATTGTACTTGGAACAATTCTGACATATCTTTCCTGTTGAAAAACAAAAAAAGGGATTGTCAGTCTTCTAAATAGCCTTCTAAGTTGTATCTACAAGATTCTCGGATGTATTTATATAGTGTTTTTTGTGAAATTAACTGCCGTTTAACTGCATCACATTTATCATCTGGCTCAAATCTTTTGTTTCATTTATTGGATCAAATTTAGAAAGGCAGGGAACCAAAAATCGGTTAATATCCTTTTACCACTTGGACCTAGACATTTCACTGCTTTGAAAGTGCATGTAAAGCTTTTGAGAACATTTACTCAAATGTAAAAAAAAAAAAAAAATGCGAGACTGGGATTTGTGAATACTTGGAAATGCTGTTCTCTAAAATGGTTAGACCTTTTCACTGACATTGCTTTGCTTGGGTGTAGTAGAGTAAACGCATATCAGGCCTTGTAAAAGGCAGCCTCAGAATACGACTCAGGCCTGGGGAATTTATGAGGAAAGCGTATGATCATTAGATGGAGCACCACCCATAACACCTCAGACAAACCTGTGTGCTCGGGTGTTTGACGTGTTTTCAACCTTCCCAGGTCGTGTAAGAGTATCGCCTTTTCGAACTTCCTTTTTTAAATCTTATTTCTTTGCTTTTGTGTTTTTGCTTAACTGTTGGATGGGCTTGTATTTGTAGACCATGGTGCACAGTCAAGGAGGTGATTAGTATTCACACATATGTAGGGTACTGTGCGAAGTAATACCTAGCTTAGTCACGTGAAGTGTTTCTTTCTCAGAAGGGATTTGCTGTGTCAGTGCTTAGATTGACCCGATAAGAGGTGCTCGAGGAAACCGCTTTCTAAATGCTTTCCTTCGCTGCTCTGATCTACCTTGCCTGGGTATTGGGATTTTACTGCAATGCATGGAGGCCTGCCTTTTTTATCTCTTAATAGTACATGACTGTCCTGGAATTTTTTCTTTATGTATTTCAAACCTTCAATTATGTTCTGCTAGATAAATTAAACATTCTTACTGTATAGTAATACATGTTGAAGTGCCCTTATAAGGCTAAAGCTGCAAGTAATTCTTTCCTTGTGGTTTGCTATGCTTTTTAAGATGTGACAAACATTGTTCTACATATGAGCAAAGGTACTTAATTTTTTCCTAAGAAAACAGTTTTTTGTTCCAGGATGTCATTATTAGAGATGGTACTAAGTTGTAACTAGCTGACTTTGTGTTGATTGCAAAGCATCACCACTAAAATAGTTTGAGATGTAGGGAAAGGGCTGTGGCACATAAAAAAAAAAATGTGAATTTGACAGCACATGTAGTTTTCGACTAAAATACCCTCCATAATGAAAAAAAAAACATTTGGTCACACCATGTTCAGCGAGTCAGTTTTTTGTTTTCTTTTCAATATACACAGTAGTCGGTTTGCAATAAAACCATTTCTGTGCAAATAGAAAGGATGATTTAACATTGTCACATCTTGATATCCATGAATTAGATAAGGATTAGAGATCCAAACCAAGGAGGGAAAGACGTTACAGATGAAATCTTGTCTGGAGGAAGAACCTCATCTACGCCAACACCTCCCCAGGTAATTCAGTTGTTGGTGTGCTTGGGGCAAGGGTTTTTCTGGGACTTTTCTGGGAAATGTGGTAGGTGATTGGATTTACCTGTGCCCTAATAAAACGCAAATGTCTTCCTGTGGACTTGTTACACTGTACACTGAAGCCTGCACAAGCTGTCCTTGGATTGGTTTGGCTTGTTTATACACTGTGTGTGGGTTTTGGAGCTTGGCATGGTTAGATGGGATACTTTGATCAGATTGTTCTGTAGCTGAAATTAAGTCGAAGTGCACTTTAACTTTACAGTCACTTGTAATTAACATAAGCTTTGGATTTTTTTCCTTTAGTCTGCAACTGGAGGCTCTGAAGTACAGGCGAATGGTGAGGGTGTCCATGTGCCTATTGTAGTGTGTCCAGGTAAGAAGCATGTGTGCTGTGCTGTAAATTTAACTTGAAGGTGTAGCTGGCCTAGAGAAAATTATGGGGTTCATTTATAGCCATTGTGGATTTCATAATTTGTCTTGCTCTTTAACATAATTTCTGGCAAAATGTATTCTGAATTCATACTTGTGTTGTGGGAACAAACATTTTCCACATATGAAATAGTTTCTCAGTGGTCCATGCTGTGATCAAAGTAAGACAGTTACTTTTGTCAATATCTGTGGAAGTGTAGAATTGCAATTCTGGTTGTACAGAGGGAATAGTCCAGCCTTATTAACATAAGAGATTTTAACCTATTTATTTCTGTAGACTGTGACGTTGAAAATAAGAATTCATACTAGTCGAAATTGTGTTTAATGTCCTTACTTTTCTTTAATAGATGACAGCTCAAAGAACACCCAAGTGCTGACAAAGACTTCTGAGAGCCCCTCATCCTCTCCTCCGACAGAAACAGAATTGAACATGGCTTGTGAGCAAGTCTTAGTAAAAGCAACACTTGATAACACTACACCTGAGGTACCTTTGCCAGGGGCTCTCAACTCACAGGAAGTGCCCTTGCTGGAACACTCTTTATCTCAGGTATCATTACAGCCAGAGGTTCCTGTATCTGCTTTAGAGAACCCAGCTCAAATGGAAATTACCATTTCAGAGACAACTATCAAACAAGTAGATCCTCCATCAGACGCTCCTATTGTACAGCACCCTGAGGAGGCTAATATTACTTCACCTGATGTGTCTGTTTCACAGGATGCTGCTTTGCAAGGACACGATTCCAATGTAGTAGCTTCAGATGCCGAAATTCAGGTAGAGGCTCCTCCAACCCAAAGTTCACCTGAGCCTTGTCCTGCAGAGATGATTGAACCTTCTCCAGAGTCTGTCCAGGGATCAAATTCCCTTGAGAGTCTTCAGTCTACACCCGAAGTTCAAGCCAATGGCCTCTCTGAAGTGTCTGTGCAACCTGCACTGCTAGAGCCACCTCCAGTTTGCCATTCTGAACCCACCCTGGATTCCCCCATTGCTCAGCCAGAAGAACTAATTACAAATGGTGAAGGAGGACCCGGGGTTCAAGAACTTGATGCACAAGGCACAGAGCAAGAGGCTCATGTCAGCCCCATAACGGAGCCTGAGGAGCAGCCTTTACCTGCTGCTGATCCTACACCAGAAGAGGAGGATGTTGGGAAGGAACCTTTTGTTGAGCCAGAGCAAACACCTTCCCAGGCTCCAAAACAAAGCACAGAGGTCCCTGTGACAGGTAATAAATAATTTAAATCTCAAGTACCTGAATAAACTCGGGTACTTGGATCTCTGCAGTGATTCTTATCCTCTGAGTTACTTGCTTTTTTGGGGTGGGCTGGCCTATTGAGCTTTTAGTTGCAAACGTGAAAGAATGTTTTTATGCTGTTTATATTATGGTTTATATCCTAGAGAAGAGTCAGGTTGTTCAGTGCACTCGCATTACTCTACATGCAAAAGAGTTGCATTTGGACTGGCCTATTCATTACAACTCTTAATGAGCGATATTAGGACCACAATGATATGCTTTCTAATTTAGTTTAGTTTTTAATTTTATAGGGGTAAAATTAAACAAATCACATCAGGAAGAAGTAGCAGAAATGCATTCCAGAGTTTAATTTAATTGTCTGCATATATCATGAACACAATATTGTTGAGGCATTTAGTATATTGAGGTAACAAAGCCCATAGACTTATTCATGTGAACCAAATTCAAATAAAAATATTGGTTCAATGGTAACATTGTGTTTAGAAAAAATCCAGTGGTGTAGAACGATTTGAGAAAGAAGCTCTGGAAGAAAAGAGGCTTGAAGAGCCAATCAGATTCCACTGCTTGTTTGGGAGAAAAGGGGGAGTTACATGTTGCCAACAATAGCTGCCGCCCCAGGCTCTCCATCTGATCCATCATTGCCATAGTGTTTTAAACAGGCAGACAAATATCCCATGTTTCTCACATAAAGCATCCCTTTTAGAGACCACTGAAAAGGTTAGGATATGGGTAGGAGTAGATATAAATCTATGGACAGCCGACCCAGCGGACACAGTTCACAATTGGCTTTGGCTGACAAAAGGGTCGATCCAGACTAATGGGCAAAATGTGTGTTTCATTCATATTGCTTTTGCCTTAAATAATAGTAAACCTCTAATTCTAACTAATCCGCTTGACTTTGGTTATCCAGGCAATTGGAAAGGGATCTTTAATGGAGGCCCAGCAATAAGACGGCAGTGGTTTGAACTTTTTGCTATTCTCAAGAATATTGAAAAGATAATTGAAAACAAAATTTGTTAAACTAAAAAGCTGGGAGCAGGTTGTTTATCGCAGAAGATGTGTGCTTTACCTCCTCACAATCCTTAGACTGCTGCTTAGTTGTGTTCGTTCTCTGCATACTACACTACTACTCTGTGGGAGTTGCATTATTCCAGCCCCCACCAATCAAGATGCTTTCCAAACTTTGACAAGCAGTAAGCAAAAGTGGAAGCTATGGGAGGTGCGTTTTCATTTTGTGATCACTAAATCAGGATTTTTGTCCAAAAGGGACTATTTACGCAAGCGCCTGTAACCACTGCGTTCCTATGCCCGGACAGCACTCAAAAGGGGCAATAGGTGTCCAGCTGCTTTTTGGTTGTCCGTTACTCCAGATACCAGTGCCAATGCAACATTTGTGTTTTTTGTTTAAATTTTCTGACAAAAACAAGAGTATGCAAATGGACATAGAAGCAACAACTATATAAAGGCCCCCATACACCTTACAATCTTACCATACAATGTCTGTACAATCCTTTCTAAACCTTCAAATCACTATGTATTCTATCAGGGGAGAACTCGGCACTACATAGTTGTTGGTAGATCTAGGAAATTGTGTGAAGTGATCTAAAGGTGTATGGGGGCTTTAGAAATAAAATATCAAAAAGGGTGTCTTGTTTGATGCATCCTTACTAAAGCATCAAAAATACATACAATGTGGGCATGACAGAACATATGAAAACAGCACAATGGATCAGAAAGTAGATAGTTTCCATTTTGAGCAACCAACTAAAGCCCCCCATACACCTTTAAGATCGATCCATACAATTTCCATTAGATCTACCAACAACTGTGTAGTATAGTGGCCTCCCTGCTATAATGCATAGTAATTGGAAGGGTTAGAAAGGTCCTCATATAACATGGTTTTGGTATAACAAAAGTTGATTGTACAGAAATTGTATGGTAAGATTATAAGGTGTATGGGGGGCCTTAACATATCGCAAATACTACGCACTAACATTTTATATATTATTTACCATACCATTTAGAAAACATAGAAAAGGCTCAGAACTAATGAGCAAAATATCATTGTTAGATCAGAATGTTTTAAACCAGTTATGCCAGAGTTCCTTTGTGGTCTATGCCCTCATTTTGCCATTGTTTTTTGGGGGGGGTTTTTTATGCTGTATGTTCGCTACAAATTGTATTGGTGGATTGAATCTGGTCTCCATGTACTGGTCGCTGTTGGTGACTTCTTTCAAGTTGTTAATTTTTATTTATCCCCTTATGTTAACTTTTCATATCTTTACCACAGTTGCTGTATCTGTACCAAAAAAGAAAAGGAAAATAAAAGATTTGAACAAGAAAGAAGCAGTTGGAGATCTGTTGGATGCTTTCAAAGAGGTGAGTGTGGAATGATGCCCCAACATTTTGGATTTTGGAACCACATGTATTTGCTGATAATACTTGCATTGGTTTTTCATCAAAAGAATTTACTTTAGAGGTTTCAACTAGATTACAGCAAATAACATTTGTTTGCTGATTTCTGGCTAGTATTTGTGCCTTCTTTTTGGTTTCATATATCCCAGCCTCTATACAGTATTTTCTACTAAATGCTGCAACCCCTATATTTAGCTACAAGATGCAACCTTCGACATTGAGGTTGTATGACCTTTCTTCTTTTACAATTTTCCTACCCACTTAGACTGGAGATAGTTCCAATGAAATACAAGAATCTGCTGCTACCCCCCCTCCTGCAGCACCTGAACCTGAGCAGACACCTAGTGTTCCAGCAGAAGAGCAGGATGAGACATGGGAGGAGAAAGAAGACAAGCTGGATGCTGAAAATATTAATCCAACTGATCTCAAATATAAATACAAAGAGGGTAAGTAACTTAAACCATTCTGTTACATTACAGCATGTTAGGCTGCTGGTGCAAGCTTGGTTTTATGAGGCGTCTAAATGACAAACTCCTAACGTTTTGTAGGCAGCCCTTGAGGCTGACGTTTAGGAGGTGGTTAACGAATAGTGAGAAACAAGCCCAGTTAATTCAGAGTAAACTGCCCGAACTGGGATCGTCAAAACTTCCCTGTGGTTCTGAAAGCTGCAGTACGGGCTGAGCCCTAGGGAGGTTATAGAGTTGGTCACATAACTGTCGTATTCATTTTTAGTACATTTTAATTAATATTGTATTGGCCATAGGTTTAATTCTAATGTTTTATTTTTTATAGAGCAATGGAAACCTCTGAACCCTGAAGAGAAGAAAAGCTATGACCGTGAATTTTTGCTCGGCTTTCAGTTTAGAGACTCTAGCATGCAAAAGCCAGAAGGCCTCCCTCAGATTTCAGATGTAGTTCTTGACAAGGTGGGTATATTTTTATATAGCTCCGGCTTTTAAAATTTAGTGCCACCCTTGTCTAATGTTTTTTTCATTTTATTTTTTTTTGTTCCTAAAAAGGCCAACAAGACTCCACTTAAGCCTCTAGATCCAGCGAGACTGACTAGCATGAACTGTGGTCCAGACTTCACACCCCATTTTGCCAACCTTGGCAAACCGTCTATGGGCAATCGTGGACCAGTATGTGGTTGTTTTCAGTTTTTTTAAATAGCCTATAATAAATCTAGATGGATCTTTTCCGATATTATTTGATCCCAACTGCCTTTTTTGCACCATGAGTTAATTTGTCAGTAAATAATTCAACAAAAATATACAGCTATACAGTGGTATGGATTTGGATTATAAAGTTCCATAGTCTTGTCATACTGTCCTATCATGGTCTGTTAACTATAGCAATGTTTTTCCTCAAAGTAGTTTGTTTAAAATATCTGAACTCTGATATGGCTGTGGTTTTGTTGTGTCTTTATTGTATTTTTCTTAAACATTTTGCAGCCTCCTGGTATGGGTCCTAGACGGTCTCAACAGGGACCACGCAAAGAGCCTCGCAAAATTATTGCAACTATGTCATTGAATGAGAATGTTCAGCTAAACAAAGCAGAGAAAGCATGGAAACCACTGAACAAGAGAGCAAGTGAGGAAGATGACCCTGAACATATAAAGACACAAGTGGGTTGTTTACAGTTTCTTTTTTTTTTTTTCTGGTCTTTTAAGGAAAGATGTTAACTTTTATAAACAAAGATGGTAAAGCTTAGTTATGTATAAGGGCTCTTTAACTCAATACATTGGCACAAGCTTGTTTCTACCTGTCGCAAGTGTACACACAGTTCTGTTTGTTTTTTTTTTTTGTTTTTTCCCCTCTATTAGTGGTGCATGCAGTGTGCTACACGTGTTTGCTTTTGCACATCGTCCTAAAAGCCAGTATATCCTTAAACTGATGTCTACGGTTTTTGTGATATTTTTCTTGATAAAGGCAACTATACATTTGCAGATTATTACTTTTGAATCTGCATGTATATTTTATTCAATATGGGTTTAGAGCCACCAATGCTAATGCATGATTTTTTTATTTTTTTTGTAGGATTTGTTCCGCAGAGTGCGCAGTATCCTAAACAAGCTGACACCCCAGATGTTCCAGCAACTTATGAAGCAAGTCACTGATTTAGCCATAGACACAGAGGACCGATTAAAGGGTGTGATTGACCTAATATTTGAGAAGGCCATCTCGGAGCCAAACTTCTCTGTTGCATATGCCAATATGTGCCGCTGCCTTATGGGGGTAAGTTTGCCTTGTGAATTAGGGCAATCTTCTGCTCTTATTAACCTCTCTAGCAGCCATGATGAAACCAGTTCATTAGGAGTTTTTTTGAAGTCCGGGTGAGCTGGGATTGCAGATCACAGCATTTCTGGGTTGCCGATACTACCCCGATTGACCCCGGT
>CM070035.1:68173045-68202316 GCA_036250615.1 Ptychadena robeensis | reverse complement strand
AGAGTACATTGCCTGTGCCTGTATAGGCAGACTGATAGGGGGGTTAGGAAACGGGTTCTGAAATGGTCAAAAGGTGTATTTACTGCATTATCAAATTCATTTAATGCATTAGACTGCTTTAGGGAACTTTTTATGTTTATGGTCATAAAATGTTAGACATTCTAAACATATTGGTTAATAGGGTTTTTTAGGTTAAAATGCTTTTTGTTTTTGGTTTTGTTTTTACCTGACTTTATTTTGGTGGCTGTCATGTTGGCTAAAACACATTACATTTTCTCTAATGTGCAGGTTATTTTATTCTGAGATCAAAGATGGTACATGTTTGAAAAAAGTTTACATTGTAATGGGGGTTATAGGTAAACTTTATAAATGTATGGTTCAAAAACCTCTTCTATATTATACTTGGTATTAACCAGATTCATATGTTGGATTTGGCTTCATCTGTTGTAGGTGGATCCCTCCAAAATATTAAAGCAAAAACTGCTATTTCTAGGTGTAGACTACTTAAAACCATATTTGTTTTGTTCTTTCCCACAAATGTTAGTGTAGTCATGGCCTACTTTTCTGCTGCTTGAAACTCATGTGACGAGGGCTGGTCATCATTAATAGGTTGTTGGCTTTTCAATATCTCTTGCAGCTACAGTTACTTTACAGTATATTAATTACTTAGTAACATTGTCATTGAAATCTAGGTAGAAGCTGTAACAATGCCTACAGAATGTGATATTTGCCTAAAAAGGTAGTTAAATAAAGTTTTTTTTCTTTTTCCTAGCTTAAAGTCTCAACTGCAGACAAGCCGGGAGTGACTGTGAACTTCCGCAAGCTGCTACTTAACCGCTGCCAGAAGGAATTTGAGAAGGACAAGGATGATGACGAAGTGTTTGAAAAGAAGCAGAAAGAAATGGATGCTGCTAGCACGGTAATTGTAACATTCGTGAAGTGGTATAATTCTATGGTTTACATTTATGGAACTCTGGTTACATCAAATACTTCAATGTCTTTCTGGTTTACATTTGCAGCCAGAAGAGAAAACACGACTAAACGACGAGCTGACAGAAGCTAAAGATATTGCTAGGCGCAGATCTCTAGGCAACATTAAATTCATTGGAGAACTTTTCAAATTGAAAATGCTAACTGAGGCTATTATGCATGATTGTGTAGTCAAACTGTTAAAGAACCATGATGAGGAGTCTTTAGAATGTCTGGGTCGTTTACTGTCCACAATTGGAAAAGATCTGGACTTTGAAAAAGCCAAGGTCTGTATAATGTCTCAACCCCCCCCCCCCCCCCTTCTTTTTTCATTGTTATATTTTTCTTTCTATATTTTGATTTGTTAGCATATGGTGTTGCAGGTTAATTTTTTTTTTATTTAATTTTTTTTCCCCCAACAGCCAAGGATGGATCAGTATTTTCATCAAATGGATAAAATCATCAAAGAAAGAAAAACCTCTTCTCGTATCCGCTTCATGCTCCAGGATTTAATTGATCTAAGAATGGTAAGAACAAGATTTTATTTTAAATCACTTTTTTTGTTCTGGAAGTTCAACCTTGCAGAGTTTTAATACATTTCTTTACTAATCTAGTGCAATTGGGTGCCACGTCGTGCAGACCAGGGACCTAAGACTATAGATCAGATTCATAAGGAGGCAGAAATGGAAAAGCAGAGGGAACAGGTCAAAGTTCAGCAACTAATTTCCAAACAAGACAAGAGGAGAGACCCACCTGGACGTCCTGCTGGTGGACGCAGCAACCAGCAAACAGATGATGGTTGGAACACTGTGCCTATCAGCAAAGGAAGCCGTCCCATTGACACCAGTCGGATCACTAAAATAACAAAGGTGGGTTATTGTCAGATTTTATGCCAATTAAAATTTCCTTTTTACTTATGTAGCACTACTTAAATGTTCGTTCTACTTTTTATTTTAGCTTGGTGCTATAGACTCGAATCAACTGTTGGCACCAGGTGGACGTTTAAGTTGGGGTAAAGGAAGCAGTGGAGGCACAGGAACAAAGCCTGCTGAGTCAGGTAAGCTGCTTCTTTTTTAGTAAATCTTTTTTATATATTGAGTTACCAACCCTGTCATTTATCGAATAACCTGTCTCTTATTCTTTAGCCCCAGAATCTGGACGACCCAGCACACTTAATAGGTTTTCTGCTCTTCAGCAGTCTTCATCTGCAGAAAGTCAAGATGCAAGGCGGCCTGTTTCCAGGTGTGTAAGATTTTACATTCTTAACTACAGTGCAAATTGTACTTTGGTCTCAGGTTTTAGAAGTTAAGGTTAAAAGGTAAGGCTCACCAGCTTGTGGGGTTCACAATTTCGAAAGACCACTACAAAATTAATAAATCAAATGACATTTGAAGCATGGCATGTATTTTGTAAAATGTTGCCCTCTTCAAAGCAGTGCATTGTATACATCAAATTCTAATTGTCATACTGATCTGACTACTTATTCTGCAGAGGAAGTTCAAGCCGTGATCGCTCTGAGAAAGACCGAGGAGAACGTTTTGATAGAAGTGAAAGATTTGACAAAAGTGATCTCTTTGAGAGGTCTGACCGGTCAGAGCGTTCTCGGGCTGTAATCACAAAGAGGAGTTACAGCAAGGAGAAAGATGATCGCAGCAGAGAGAGGGAGGCATTGATTCCACAGGAAGCTGTGAGAAAAGTAGCAAGTATGACTGAGCCAAGAGAGCGCAGCAGAGAAAATCGTACGTACACTATTTCCAGTTTTATCTCTTTGTAGTCCTGTCTGATCTGTGCTCCTCTCTGTTTAGTTGTTGAAAACCTTTTGTCATTTCATTTAGTTAAACGGGAAATTCCAGCGCTTGTGGCGGTCGCAGCTCCGGTCTCCAAACCTGCTATGTCTGAGGAAGATCTTGAAAAAAAATCTAGAGCAATCATTGAAGAGTTTCTACATCTCAATGATGCCAAGGTGAGATAATCATTTACTTGGCACACCTGCGGATGCACATGTTTTGGCTTTTTCTGACTGTTTTGTATCCCTGCAGGAGGCAGTCCAATGTGTGCAGGAACTTGATAGCCCTACCCTTCTTTTCATCTTTGTACGGAATGGTATTGAATCAACGTTGGAGAGAAGTACTATTGCCCGTGAACACATGGGTCAGCTTTTGTATACACTGGTGAAGGCTGGCACACTACCAAGAGAACAGTATTATAAAGGGTATGTTTTCAGTAATAAATGCTTAATACTTTTCCTTCCTTCCCTCAGATCAGATTAAGTTAGGTTTAAACCATCTCTACAGTCAGTAAGTATGAAACTATAAGGTTTGTATGCCTATACTTGGTGTAAAGCAGTGGGTCCCAAACTTCCCCCTCCCTATTCATACACAGGTTAAGAATGAGGGCTTGCCCCCCTGTTTGGGATCCACTGGTGTACAGGAACTGTAACCGTCCCCACCTGGAAGTTTTTTTCTACCCATCTTAGGTGTATATAATGTTTCTGTTCTGACAACTTTCTAGTGATAGGATTGCTTAAGCGAAAAAAAACTGCATGAAGTAAAATGACTTTCTTGGTCAAAGTGGTCACTCTCTCAATAGTTGCTGAATGTTAGTTCCCAGAGTGCCATGTTTTGCTTGTCAGGCCAGGAAGTCATGTGACTCATTCAGGCACCCTTAGAATTGCAATGTCTAACATAGTTATTCTGCCAATAAAGAGTTGCCACCAGTACCAGGAACTTGGCCCTTTTTGCTCTTGCTGACCTATTGCTACTAAATACAGTGGGGGAGAATAGAAAACATCAGTGGTTACATGAGGTGTGCAAAGATTTTCAGTCACAAATAGTTCATTGTAATGTGAAAAAAGAGCATTTTAAAATTAAACCGGTGTCCCAATTAGAAGCGGTAAACGCATTGAAAAAACATACTCTGTAGCTTCAGATCCTCTTATGATTTTCTACTGCCCCAGATGGAAAAAGCTTACAGCTGTATGGAAAAGGGCTGCATTAATCCTGTGGCAATGAAAACGTAATGCAGTACGTTTATTTTGTTTATGAAGTAAAAACATATGCTCCAACCTTCCATTTTGGGTATTTAGGAACTGTTTCTTGGCACTTGTTTCACTAATCAGCTTCTCCCTGAATTATGAACACTTTTTCCTAATATTTACAGAATGTTGGAAGTACTAGAGGTGGGAGAAGATATGGAGATTGACATCCCTCACATATGGCTGTACTTGGCTGAGCTTATCAACCCAGTCTTAATAGAAGATGGCATTCCCATGGGAGAATTGTTCAGGTAACACTCTTAAACTGATCAAAATCAAACTTATATTGATAATGTAGATGTGGATCTTGTGCCGAAGTTGCAGTATTTCTTATACATGTTATTCTTCCAGAGAACTTACAAAGCCTTTAGTTCCAATTGGAAAGGCTGGCATTCTCCTAGCAGAAATCCTTGGTCTGCAGTGCAAAGGAATGGTGAGTGTTCGAGCCTTGTGTTGGGGTGCTTTGAGTGGTAAGCATTTTCAAGATGTAAATGTATGTTGAACTCTTCTTTTGTTGTAGTCTCATAAGAAAGCAGGCGCTCTCTGGTTAGAATCTGGGCTCAGCTGGAAGGAGTTCCTGTCAAAAGATCAAGATGTCAACAAGTTTATAAGTGAACATGTGAGTGCATGTCCTATCTTTTTTGTCTAAAAAATTAACTTCATTGCTTCCCTTTTTTGGGTCTGGTTTTTTTTTTTTTAACATGATTATCAGTACAATTAAACTGACCTTTTTATTTTTTGTGTAGAAACTTGAATACACCTTGGGAGATGAAACAGAGACAACAAGCAAGAAGGACCTGCCACAGGCAGAGTTAGAGAAAGTTCTTGTGAAACTATTGAAAGAAAATGGTAGCAACCAGAAGATATTTGATTGGATTGAAGTAAGACTATACCTAAACTTTATCGGTTTGCTGCAAGTGTTAAGCTTTGTTGGAGCCATTTTAATAATATGTTTTCTATTTAATAGGCCAACCTTACTGATCAACAGCTTGCATCCAACACTTTTGTCCGGACTCTCATGAGTTCTGTATGCCACTCTGCCATTATCTGTAAGTAATACTTGTTTCCATTTTGATTCTCTGACCATGCATGACATTTTACCATAACTATGTTTTGGCTTACCTGGCTTTCTTGTGCATATCTCTGTGTTTATCCTAGACCAGGGGTTGGGCAATTTAGGCCTGTGGGTGGATTTGGCCCGTTAAGCTTTCTTTTCTGGCCCATTGTCTCATTGTTGAAAAGATGCTCCCCTCCCTATTCTTTGCAATGAGTGCACATAATGCCTAGAGCTGTCTAAATGTGGCCTTGGGGAAGATACAGTGACCTGATGTTGACACTGGTAGCATCCTCACTGCGAACAGGCAGTCTCTAGGAATTATACCTGCTCATTGCAATGAATGAGCATTTCTTTGTAAGTGCAGGAAATTTAAAAAGCTAACTTCCCTGTCACATGTCACTTATTACACATCACCGCCATCATTTGTGATTGCACACCTATGGTGGGTCAGGCAATTCAGGCTCTGTTTAAGAATCCAATGTGGCCCACAAGTCAAAGTTTGCGCATACTTGTCCTCGACAATGCGTTCAGTATTGACATACCATATTTTTCGGACTTTTAAGACGCACCAAGTTTTTAAAGCAGGAATACCCTAAATAATATTTATATACAGTATAATATATTTATATACAAGTGTTCACATCAATTGGGTTAATGCAATTAATTACATTAATGCAATATCAAATTCAGCAACTAGATGTCACTAGACTGCTGCAGATTCTCTCCTCTGGCTGCTGTCTGTGGAAGCTGCAGGGTGATTGCAGTTTCCACAGACATGGAGAGAGATAGGGCTCTGAGCTCTGCTGGTATAAGCAACTATACAGTTCAGATGTGAGATTCGGCCGTGGGTGGATCTCATCTGACAGATCCCTCGCCTATCTCCTTGCCAGGAGAACTGGTGGGAAGCCAAGGCGCGACAAGGACCTTAAGACATAGGCTTGGAAGCCAAATCTGCTCTGTAGTCATATGATGTGCAGCCTAAAGGTAGGCATACACGTTTGGATTCTCCCTCGATTCTTGAGGTACAGTTTTCAGCGTGATGTCGTCATGCTTCAGCTGGCCCCTCAGAGGATTGGTCGGCACCCTTTGTGTGACTGCAGTCCCCATCCAATATAATGGGATCGGACTGGAATCTACCAACATGACAGATCACTGTGCGGTCCAACATGCAGCAGATTTATGGTCAATGCCGTTTTTGGGCGAGCAAACACTGGGCAGGAATCTGCCAGTGTTATGGGTAGCTAAAGTTGTGAGTGCACTTTTTGGCAGTTGAGACATTTATTTGTGGCACGCATGCGCACACCAGCAATAACCAATATTAGTAATTACAATTTACCCCTTACCACACAGGATTAAGTTGTAAAAAAAATCCCAGTGTTAAATTGCTTGCTTGTTTAGATAGTAACTGCAGTGCTTCCCTCAACATGCCAGCTATGACACAGTAATGAGCAGATATGACTAACCTTTATATGAACATCCTTGAAAATTAATACAACAATTTTAACCCAAAATGAAAGGCTGCTTCAGTTAGTTATAATTTGTCTTTGTTTTGTTTTCCCCTCACAGTTGAAAATCCCTATAGAGTTGATGTAAACGTGATTCACACCAGAGCAAAGTTACTTGAGAAATACCTAAATAGCGAGGCAAAGGAATTGCAGGCCCTATATGCGCTGCAGGCACTTGTTGTGAAATTAGACCAGCCCCCAAGTAAGTGTTCTTATTCTAATCCTATTTTGTCTCCGTATGTAAAATGTTTAGTTCTTCATTTCTTATGGTCCTATGTTTATTACAAATGTTTTGAGTAGTAAGAAAAAAAAAAGATAAATGTTTAAGATTTAAACAATTGATACAATGTTTAAAGAAGTATTAAGCATGAAATATCAGCATTCACACCATTTATGATAATTTCCCCTTTAAGTTCTTTGTTTAATTGATATGAAAATGCATCCAATATGTGGCATTGATGAATATTTATCTCCTACAGATTTGCTGCGGATGTTCTTTGATGCCCTGTATGATGAGGATGTGATAAAAGAGGAACCTTTCTATAAGTGGGAATCCAGCAAGGACCCAGCTGAGCAGCAGGGAAAAGGAGTTGCTCTTAAATCTGTCACCGCGTTCTTTACATGGCTGCGGGAAGCAGAGGATGAATCTGATACTGATCACAAGGACTAAAACAAATTTACCCATATGCTTGCTCTTGGTTTTCACTGGGGCTTCCATTTTCCCCCTCATTCCCCTGCTGACTTTTTTTAACAGAGAAATACATAAATCCCAATGATTTTGCATTTTTGAGAGTTTTGACTCCTTGGCTGAGTAATGAAGACTGGCAGAGGGTAGGAGGTAGCCTGACGCAGGCATTAGAGTGGCAGAAGCCTACTACGTGTGGGCTGTGATAGAAGGACTGGCACATGGGTGTTCACAAGCGCTTTTTATTTTTTTTTTCTTCTGAGGGTATTTTTTTTTTTTTTTTCTTTTCAGTTTCATGCAACAATTTTTGTGTTTTCACTTTATAAAAAAAAATAATAAAAAAAAAGTACTTGAGGTAGTTTGGGAGTGCTGAAGGACAAGTGGAAAGCTGTGCCCTACCTGCCTCACCTCCCCCTTCCCAGTCCATCAGTTTGGGGCGCATGCACAATTTTCACTTGTGGAGATGTGATTTTTTTAAAAGGGCGTGTGAAGCCGCCATGCTTCAGTGGGACGGAG
Organism: Ptychadena robeensis; assembly: GCA_036250615.1. Lineage (NCBI taxonomy): Eukaryota > Metazoa > Chordata > Amphibia > Anura > Ptychadenidae > Ptychadena > Ptychadena robeensis. The sequence goes on along the minus strand of CM070035.1, from coordinate 68,194,550 downwards.
CACTGAGCTTCTCTACTGCTCTTTGGCTGAAATATAGATATATAAATATATATATATAAATATATATAATTATTACAAATTCTTTTGATTTGAAAATGGCGCGAAAGCTATTTTCAGATCATGTTCGGTTCTCTGTCTCATGATGGAGTTCAGGACACTGGCGAATGTTTTGGCTTTTTTTTTCCTTTGTTTTAAATTTGAACTTCGAATTGATCTGTAATGATCCAAACAGATGGATGCTCTAATACCAACAACTGATTTTTTTTTTTTTTTTCTTCATAATAGAACTCCCCTTGTTCTGGGAGTTATGAGTTTATTTTATTTCAAATCTGATCACCATGTGTTGGAAAGAGGCATCTCTCAACCCTAGCAAATTCTGTATTTATAGAGAAAGCAAAGCCTTTTGGTTATTTGTCCTTCCAAAATGTTTTGGAGGTTCTTGTAATTATTAAACCAAGAAAGAATGAAATTTTGTAAATACATTTTTGCTTTCTTTATTAAGTATTTAAATGATTCTGACTTACAATCCCACCAAAACCCCTTTTCACAGAAACTGGAATAAATAAGAACCTTATATGATGTGTCTTGTTTTCTGTGTCTAAAGAGTTGGCTGTGGCATCCCCTGGCCATCCCAAGACTAGGGTTCAATCTGCATGATGCTTGCAATCGATAGCCTATGCTCTTCTAAATATGTATGCTGTCATTCCAGACGTAAGTAAGAGTATATGCACTTACAGAATTGGGACTTTGATATGAAGGATTTTTTTCCCCTCCACAAGAATTGTGATCAGGGCAGTATACAATGTACCCAAGTAAAAAATGCAAGCTTAAGTACCACCTTACCTCTTTCTCAGACATGTGAAATAATACTTTTATCATCACCAAATAGAATGAAGTAGTCTGAAATCTCGTCTAGGCCATCAGTAAAACCCTTCAGATGGTGAGATAAAGGTCATAGAGCCGGTCATTTTTACATGAGGATTAGAGTTAAACACCACTACACTACTTTGTATCGCCTCGCTTCTTCTGTGCCAGCCCATACAAGCAAATCTGGGAGATACTATCCCTTCTACCAATAAGGTTACCACTTCACTTTAAGCAACAATCACAAATTATGCATCAGTCTGTCTCTAGAGATTTCCTTGTGTGTGTTTCTTCCCCCCAAAAAAAGGATTTTTTACTTCTCTATCCATTTAAAATTATTTCCATATTTTTCCATGTATTTTGGCTGTTGATACCATTTGATAGACCATTTAAGCTAAGCAGCTTGTTTTCTATACTACTTTAGTTTTCTTGTCCCCAATCAAAGTACACTGTTCTAAGCAATGTCTAGAACAACCCTTGTTACTTGGATTTTCGGCAAGAACTGAACGAAAATCATGTATGAAATTTGCTGCCTTCCTTTCTTAACTAAGGCATGTAACTAAAACCTTTCCCATAGAGAATGACCTGGCTAACTGAACTTTTCGTTTTGAAAATTTTTCCTGGTTATAAAAAAACAAAAACCCACAGAATTCACAGCATGCGTGTTTGGACTGACCTTTATTGGTAAACTGTTTTGCCATGTAGAAATGTCCCTTCTGCCAAAACCCTTAAATAAGCAGGTTAGTAATCGTACACTTACTCTGAACTCTATTACTCTGAATATAACTGCATGTGTATAATGACAAATCATAAGGTTAATACTGAGCTGCATAGGCACCGTTTGGGGCCAAATATGCAGAGTAGGTTGCTATAACAAAACGTTGCTCATTTGTCCTTTTAAGATGGTAAAATGGAACAGGCCTGCACATTCCTTGTTCATTTGCGTTCTGCTTGTTTCAGATCAGTAAAGAGGTGATATTAAGGCAACACGTTTATATCTTTGATGTGGAAGTGCGAAGGCTTGTGATCGCTGTGCTTTCACATACAAATCTCACCATTTGGGTGTGTTTAAGATGGATTGTCATGCACATATTTGATATCAGTGGGACTTGCATGCCTATATTTTGGAATCCATAAAACCAAACACTTAAGGGTCCTTTTACACTACTCAGGTTTGCACCACGGAATGTACCGCATTAAAAGGAACATGCCTGTTGCAAGTAAATAAACCATATGGTAACACATGCCATTGCAATATGATTTCTCCCTGTTCAAAACTGAGTAAATGGGTTTGGCCTAAATAATGTAATATACTAATGTATTACATTTTTTTACACACACACAGGAAATTTTCTCTTCTGAACCAATTCTGTTATATACAGTATCAATGTAAAAGCATGTATGCTTTTATGTGCTACTTGGTTGTATAGCATGTATTCTCTTGGGCTCTTGGTTGTGAAATACATTTTAGGCTACAAAGATTTAAGAGTGTAAAAATGTGTTTGAGACTTCATCTTGACTTTCCTGGTGAGTTACTTCACTTTTATATATTTACAATGCATTTCTGGCTTTGTTTCATACAATAGTGCCATGGTGGTCTTGCACCTCCAGCAAATGTAAAATTATGTTCCTAAAGCCCTCTTCTGGAAGTTTATCTTTTGTTGAGTGATGCTGTTTGGCTGCCTTGCTAAACACTGAGGAGTCCTAAGCAGGGAATAGACGCATAGATATGGGCCAGATCAATGGCCACTTCCAGCTCTGAGCGCACTCACAGCCATCTATCTGGTCCATACCTAATGCAATATATGGGACATGACCTTAAATCATTGTCTATGTCAATTGCTTTGCATGGGGACTATGGGGTCTCCATGCAAAGCATCTTTGGAGCTGGAGACACTGCAGTGCTGTGTGTCCAGCTCCTACGATGAAGTCATCACGCTACTCCAGTGAACCAGGAACGGCCCTTTATATCGAGCTGTGTGTTTCTGTCTTTATTCATGTTTCAATATACACTGCTCAAAAAAGGGAACACAAAAATAAGACATCCTAGATCTGAATGAAATATTCTTATTAAATACTTTGTTCTTTACATAGTTGAATGTGCTGGCAACAAAATCATACACAAAGTATCAATGGTTATCAAATGTTTCAACCCATGGAGGTCTGGATTTGGAGTCTCACTCAAAATTAAACTGGAAAAAAAAAATGGCTGATCCAACTTTAAAGCAATGTCCTTAACACAAGTCAAACTGAGGTTCAGTAATGTGTGTTGGGCCTCCAGGTGCCTGTATGGCCTTGCTACAATGCCTGGGCATGCTCCTGATGAGGTGGTGGATTGTTTCCTGTTTGTTGGACCATGCCATGTCTTAATGGCAATTGTGAAAGTCGTAACATCTGGTCTCCACTTGTCTTGGTCATGTCAACCAGGTTCCTCAATCCTCTCCTTATATTGAACTGATTTTTATTCATTTCATTCCTTTTTTTTTTTTTTTTTTTAAGTTTAAAGGGGTGTGCATGTTGCATACATTTGGTAAAACTACTAAGGTATGTATTCTGAGTCTTGTGCTGCAGAGATTTACTCAAATCTTTCAAATGGATCTGCAAGCTATTTAAAATGGTGAATACTGGTCTTTATATGACGGTGCAAAGAGCATGGATTTAATTCTGAATTGTCTTCAGTAGTTTGTAGGCTGAGGATGACCACACCAACCATGTGTGTGATTGGTCACGTTCGTTTTACATTGCTTGGTTTAGGTTTTCTTAACTAGTATAGTTAATTCCCTCCCCCCTCCAACATAAGGAGAAAGACAGCTGCTGCATATAGATGGAGGATTAGGCAAGGATTCAGAGAGATAAAGGGATTGGGTATAGAGATTAAATGTGATGGAGATATAGATCATATATAGATTTTACTTAAACAATCTCAGGACTGGTTAACTTTATTTAGGTATCGAAAGGACTAATGGCTGCCTTCCTCTTGTGGTGTGTGCAGCCTTCCTCTTAGTGTTGAAAGCAGAAAGGTTTTCTTGTGCCATCTCAGACTAAATCAACAGATTGTTAATAATTTTCCAGGCTGCATTTCTTTGGGATCACTGTACACCGGATATCTATGGTTAGCTCCTATGCCAGATTCCCATGGGTTACAGGACCTTTTATTGCAAGTGATGTTTTGGCAAATTGTAAGATGGATTGCACTGATTGGTAGTGAATCCCTATTGCTTGGAACTTGGCATTTATGTTCTGAAAAAGTTAAATCAGATGGTAAACTGACCGTATTATAAAGCAGATCCCTGGAGGTGGTTGGTTGCAGAAGATTTTTTGTGCATTTTACATAAATCAATTGTTTTTGTTATATTTAGACACCCAAGCAAAGAACAAAACATAAGTGGCATACATCAATTTAATGAAACTCATGAATGGTGAAACAGACTGCAGCTAAATTGATGGTTAACCTTCCTAGCGCACTGATCGAGGCAGTGTACAGAGTACACTGCCTGTCATTTCCGGCATCATGCCTGAGCTCTACTCGCAGCTGTTGTCATTACTGACAACAGCTGCTTGAGAGAGAAAGCCGGCGCTCCTCCATTAACATGGAGGTCTATGGCGCCGCCCCCCTTCCGCGCAACTGTGACGCGATCGGGGCTGTGCCGCCAACCTGGAAATGCTGCAGCGATGTACACAATCGCTGCAGCTTTCCGGGGAGGCATAGGGTCTCCCCGCCGCTGGCTTCCCCTGCAGTTGAGAGGACCCTGTTCACCGAACGAACAGGGTTCGTCTCAACCGCTAGGGAGGTTAAACAAACACGCCCATACAGATAACATTTCTAGTCTAGGGCAAGTTTTTGCTGAAACAATTTTAGTGTTATTTGACTAATTTGTGTGGCTTTTTTTTTTTGCCCTAGTATAATGGACATTACACCATATGTAAAAAAAACAAAAAAAAAACCTTGATATACACACAATAATCCACAAATATAGCTGTTTAGACCTATTGCTGCATGTGTATAGACACAAGTACCTATCCATGCAGTCTGCATTTATGCTGGTGGATGAATAAGGTGGTGTCTGAAAAGTTCAGTGGAATGCAAGCATGGCATTGAGATAAGATGCCTCCTCAACATTAGTAAAGCTAGCCACACACGGTTCGATTTTGGTTCAATTGATTCTAGATTAGATGAATTTTTTCATCGATTGAACGAAAATCGAGAAATGCCTACATGGTACGATCGACGATCATTGTTCGATGAAGGCAGAAAATCGAATCGAATTTTGATCGGACATGTTGGAAAATCGTCGTTTGTGCCAAAATCGTTTTATAATCGTCGATGTTTGTGGTGTTTCTCCTGGATCGATTAGATTAGATATACCTAACATAGACCACTTCAATCTGGAATTCAAACGTTTCAATACCAAAATCGATGATTTTAGTAATATATTGGAATCAAAATCTCACCACAATCGCAAACTCAATGTGGGGTATATGTTGATGCGATTAAGATCGATTAGACGATTAAATTCCTTGATCTAATCAAGCATCGATTGAACCATGTGTGGCTAGCTTAAAGGTAATCATACATCAAGCTGGCCATCAACTTTAGATGAGATATCCTTTAGATCTGCCAACAACTATGCAGCGCCGGGTCCTCTGCGATTGAACACAGGTAGACTTGATGGTTTATAAAGCCCTCATATTACATGGTTTTGATTAAACAAAAGGAAATCTGACAGAGAAATCTAAAGTTGTATGGGGGGCCCATTGGTCTCGCTGTACAATAAATTTTAGTTTTACCAAAGCTATGAAATATGAGAACCTTTCTAAACCATCCAAATTGAACGTTTACGGAAATATTAAGTGTGGTGAGCTTAAAGTTTGGACCTTTTATTTACTTATGTCCCTCTCAGCCTAAGCCCAAATCTTGGAGATGATGTGTGCTTGGTGTGGGGGGACATTAGCTATAATCTTGAATTCCTTCATTGCTTCTCCCCTCTGACGTCGCTCTGTGACAGAGAAACTGTGTCCAAGAGGAATAATAGGTGAGGAAATACGTAATCACGCTCTATACAAATCTACTCCCTGTTTTGGTGGACTCCAGCGACGGCTCATGATATTGCAGTTAACCCCTGGAACACTAAAGAAAAATATGAATTTTTTTATTACTGGAGCACTATGCCACGATCATGCAGGCTCAGAGGTAATTAAACGTTTTATTTTTAAGGTGGAATGGCAAAAAAACATTTAACCAAATTTCATGTGGAAATCACCAGATCGTGTAGTCACATCTGGTTCGCTGTATGCGGAGGCACGTGATAGATGGTCGAGTTTATCAGGACTAAGTACAGAATTATATAGAACATTCTGTTTTCTCTAACCTCACTAGTGGTTGAGAGTTGAGAGTTTGGGTTCATCTCAAACGCTACTGGAAAAAAGCGACATACCCTCTGAAAGCTGCAGCAATTCTCTATGGCGCCGCCATGCCATAGACCTCCATAATAAAGGAGGGGCGTCTGTTTCCCTGCCCTCGTCATTGATGGCGACGTGGACAGGGGCCGGCAATTCAAGCATAGTAGACTGTGATCACCTGTACTGCGCCATTTTATGGGCTGACCGCTAGGGAGGTTTCCTTTACAGTGCATATAGTTTGGACCCTTTTCCTTTTGTCTTCTATAAGGGAAGTATTTGCTTTCTCTCATGGGACACAACAGCAATTGTAAAAATGGAAAGGAGTTGTTATACAGTTATCAGTGTAGCATGTGTCTATTTTGTATGGATTACCTTTTGTACATCTATGGTGCTCAGAATTTGGCCTTTCCAGGTTATACATTGGTGACAGAATAAATGGAGGTTAGGGGGGGGGGGAATAACTAGCGTGCCCCACCCAAGAAAATTGATTATTGCACAGAAAGGTCCAACATTCTCATGGAGCGTACTCATGGATGCTTTAATCTACATAAGTGCCTTTAAAACCCGACACCTTGGCCCATCTCTGCAGCAGTACGCTCCATGAGAATGTTGGACCTTTGGACAAGTGGTAACCAGGGTCAATTATCTTCTAAGTCTGGAAAACAAACATAATAAAAGTTTCAATTTTTTGTTATCTGTATTAACATTAACTATGTAAGCTTCACCTCCTAGGTAAAAACAAAGTATGCAGTGGGTGTTCAGCTTCTCTGATGGGCAGAGTCTCAAGTGTATAGTCTGGGTGTATGAAGGTATGTGTTCCATAGCAATGGCAGATGAGTTTGTGCAGAGAACTGTAATGCTTTGCAAGGGCCCCTGCACTATACTGTGTGTCTTTTTTTTGTTTGTTAACTCAAGTGTTTTGTATGGTACAGAAAACCAGTTTTTGTAGCTTTCACACTTTTAGCGGTTGTAAACAAAAAAAAAATCCCCCACATACATTACATGGACATATTACACACCTGTCAGCAGCTGTGACAACGCTACCAGAGAAAAAAAAAAGTACTTACAATCTGTCACTCCTCATTCCATAAGGCGAACATTTATAGTATAGGCGCCTGAATTACTACTTCCCGCCCATTCTGTTGGAATTACTACAGGTGACCCTCCCCTGCAGAGATGATTTAACCAAAATCCCAAAGGGTTTGGTAATGGGAAGGCACAGTTCTGGCTGCCAGAGATCTATGTGGTGCTGAAGTTTGCATAGGAGCACAGGCAGGTGAAGCCGAACGAGGGACCACTGTAGGCAGCACAGGCAGAGCATTGAGACTGCCGAATGGTGGTGACGGGTTTCAGGGTGCAGGTGACATGGCTATTGGGGGGGGCACACAGGTCAGGCTGAGTTATAAAAATCTCTATTACCAAAAAATCAACTATGCTGCAGTCCAGCAAATGGTATCTCTTAAACTTCCCCCACAAATCACCTCCACAGGTATGACACTTGCATGTTGGGAAGGTCTCATTATTCATGCAGATCATGGAACTCGAGGAGAGGGAGGGGGGGAGTGTCATGCTGACAGCCCGAAGAGAGGCCACACAGGTTACCAGTTCTCATGTCAATGCACATCATGAACTCCGAGACACAGGCTGCACGGTGGATCGCGGGTGAATAGTGACGTCACAGAGCAGAGGCAAAGCATTGCAGTAGTGACCCCACACACATGCTGATGTTTCCGTCAGCCCTTTTCAGCTCTAACAAGCACGAGGCTCAACGTCACAACAGCATGGGATTTTCTACCTCGGAAAAACTCGTCGTTCCTGCTTTAAGATTTTTTTTTTCTTTTTTTTTTTTTGGACAGTGATTGCCCTATGTATTGGCAGTCCTGATGCCGATAGTGCAAAGTGACCTACAATGTGGTAGGTCCGCTTTAAAGCTTTGCATTTTCTATAATACAGTGTTAATGCAGTTGATTTTTCAATGTGCTGGATTTTTATGATCATAAAAATCCAAACCCATACAAAACCATATATGTGCATTGTGAAAACGCATGACTTCAAACAAGCTGAGCTGGTGGCAGCACACACTGCCATTTCCCCACTGTAAGTAAATCCTTATTTCTTCTATATATAAAGAACATGAAATGAGCATGTAAATCTCCTTGTCATCAAGAGGTGTCACTGCAGGATAATAAAGATAGCAGAAAAAGTGAGCGTAGGCAGAAGTTATGTAAGTAATCATAATATTTCTTAATGATTTAGATCCCTCTGTCAGATAACCTTTCGGCTGGGTCTACACTACAGCGCCCCAGCAACCGTGGAGGGCATTATGGGCATGTTTGCGTGTAAGTGCCCATAGCTCCTATTGCTGTGCTGGCAATACTGCATCCTATACACATCTATTAGCAAACCGTGCAGTTTTTCGTAGTGTTAACCCAGCCTTAGATCTGCCAAAAACTATGTAGTGCCAGGTCCTCTGCGACTGAACACAGGTAGACTTGATGGTTTAGAAAGCCCCTCATATTATTTTGGTAAAATGAGATCTAAAGGAATCTGACAGAGAAATCTAAAGGTGTATGGGGCCCTTAAAGATGACCCTCATGTTCAGCAGAGATCCTGCAGTATACATGGACTAAACATTGTAAGGTGTCATGTGGTATTTGACCCTAAGGCTATGTGTCACTGGCACATTGTGATTGTCCCTCAATACATAAGGGACAGCCCCTCGGAGCATCGGCCGGCACCCAAAGTAATGGGATCAGCTGGGAATCTACCAACATGTCTGATCATTGTGCGATCCGACATGTAGGAGATTGATTCCTGGTCGATCTCGCCAGGTGGGCGCACCCAATTTTCAGCCAGGCGATTGGCAAGAATGAGCATGGCGGTTCATTGGCTAAAAAAATTGGTCAGGAATCTTCCCGTATATTGCTAGCTTTAATCACATGCCTTGACGAGGATGTCGACGTATCCAATACAGACGCATGACTTCCCACCCGCTTGTTTCCATGGCGTTCAGTGGACCCCATAAACGTAGAAACGTGCGGGAAGTCATGCATATGTATGGGATATGTCAATATCCCTGTCAAGGCATGCGATTAACACGGTGCATTCCATAATGCAGTAGAAACATAGCCTAACAGAAGATCCTAAAGTCCTGTAAAGTGCAAGATAAGGCAACTGTGTGTATACATTTTGTACATCTGATGATTGGTTTACCATGTGTGCCTAATTAAAGGAAAAACTACTAAAGCCCCCATAGACGGGCAGACTCCCGGCCATAGTTGTAGCAGACCAACCTGCGTGATCGCTCCCGCCGAGCACATCAAGGTTGGTCTGCCGCAACTATGAGGGAGCCCACCTTGACATTTGTAGAAAAAAAGCCGGCAGGTCGGATCACACACGGATCCAACCTGCCGGTTCTTTTTCTGCCCGACTGCGCTGCAGCTTGTTAACTCGGAGGGGAAGTCTCCTCCCCCTCTGAGTTAATTGGCTAGAGTCTGACAGGAGTCCCGTGTGTTAGTGGAACACACAGGATTCCTGTCCGACATTTAGCAGACTGCTCACAGCTGGGTGACGTCACCACGCTGTAATAAGTCTGCTAAAGGTCTGCCATAGATCGAGGTGTCTATGGCTACCTTAAAGAACCATGTTCCACATTAGTAAGCAGACCACCTTTTTCAAGCAATATGAAAAAGAAAAAGGGTCTTGCTGCTGAAAAGCATGAAGTAGTTGAACGCTTTAGACAAAATTTGAAAACCTTAGATATTTCCTCAACACTCAAGTGTGATCATCCTACTGTTAAAAGATTGGTCGCTGATTCAGAGAACACAATGGAAAATGCAGATCAAGCTAATGAGGAAAGTTTCTGCCACACACATACGCCACATTAGGAGGGCAGCTGCTAAAATTTCATTACAAAGCAGCAAACAGGTATATGCTGGTGCCTCTGCAGCCGTGAACTTTAAAGGTGCCCATACACTTGATGATAGATGGTAGTTTCGAGCGCTGGCGTCACACTGTGTGCACTCACGGCCATCTATCTAGCAGCCACCCCTGATAACCGGGTTATCAGACATGACTGTAAATCAGGGTCAATGTCCATTGCTTTTGATGGGGACTGCTGGTCCCTATGCAAAGCATTGGCTGAGTTTGAGGAGCCGCAAGCTCCTTTATTATCGGGCTCAGTGTCATGACATCATCACGCTGAGCTCGAAGGCTGATTTACCTCACGGGTATTGCCCCGTGTATGGCAGCCTTAAGGTGTAGGATCCTCCAGAGCATTGCAGTTCTACATAAACCATTGCACCACCCTAAAAACTTTGACAGCTGCAATATGACTAAGAAGAGATTGCAACTTGGCCTCAGGGGTTAATTACTAACCCCACTATCAGAAAGGTTGTGACCACAGTTTTATTACTCATATTAGTGACTGGTGCCAGGCTGACACTGGGTGGGGTGGTATAAAGTGGAGTGGGTGGATGTGTTTAGTGTATTGGTTGGGTGTCGATTTTGATGGGTATGGTACCGGAGTGGAGAAGGGATGTGATGTAGTTCATAAGTGTCTTCATAGTTTTCCCCTGGGGGGCTCTGGTTGTGGGTAAATAATGGAAGGCCAAATTACTACATTACTATTGTCTTGCACAAAAGTTGTATAACAAGTAGGGAGAGAGGGCTACAATTATTTGTTATAATATTTGGTAGCCCCCTCTCCCATATATATCTATACTTCTTATTCTGATGTGCAGCATCTGTCACCCAGTACTCTGAATAAGATCCGCAGCAGACATGATAGGTACTTGCACCCAACCAGATATTATACGGCCTTGTTTTGGGCCAGAATCATGGGTAGAGAGCTGGTCCGGGCCCCTTTATGGGTCCCTGAAGGTGTGGAAATTACATTTTTAAGTGACCATTTTCTTCCATGGTACAAAAAGAATTGTGCTTTTTGTAACAATAATGTTCATGCATGACAATGCATCATTCGCTGCAATCATCATAAAAGGAGCGAAACTCCGGACATGGCCTCCACCCTCCCCTCAATCCCATTGAGAACCTTTTGTACTATTCTCAAGCAAAGGATCTTTGAGGGTGGGCAGCAATTTACATCCAAACAGCGTTTCTAGCAGGCTATTCTAATATCCAACATTTAAAGAAATGTAACCTTTCCAAAATATTCACCAATTCAATGGATGAAAGTAATGGGAAGCTGCTTTCAAATAAAGGGTCATCTGGTATTATGTCATTTGAGCTGCTAAAATGTTTTTGATTTAAAATAGCTTTTGGTTTAGTCAATATAACATCCAAATGCTACAAATTTAACAAACTACCATTTTTAGTTCTTTAAAACCTATAAAATGTTTTGATACTCTGTTGGGTGTAATAATTTGGAACAGTGCAGTTTAAGGTCTACTCTACACACGTTTGCCATGTGACAACCATGGGGAAAACTGTATAGTGCAGACACCCCATTCATTTCCCTATAGGAAATGACAGTCTATTGTGTCTGGGCATCGCGGCAGAATGATCCTCAAAGTCCAGCCTGGTCCATAGGCATCATGCAGACGCGCCAGAGTCATGTAACATACCCATTGGTAAACAATGGGCACATCATGTGACGTGATCGCAGTTTTCTAATGTAAAGTATATGGCACGGTATTGCTGTGCCCGAACAGCAGGAAACATGGACACGTCACAGTGACTTGTCCATAATGTCTCCTGCGGTTTCTGGGGCTGCACAGTGTAGGCCCAGCCTAAGTTTTTTATTTTGGAAAACATACTGTAGGAGCTTTGTTAGTAACATTCAAATTATACTCAAATGGTTGGTTGAAAATGATGCTGTCTGCCAATAGAAAATTATTTTTTTGCATAATTATTTGGAACAGGATGCATATGTTTATAGGTTATAGGTTTTTTCCACATGCCTTAGGGCCCTTTCACACCATATGTGCTGCATTACATTTTTGCACGTTTTTACAGTCCTGCGTTTTCTCATAGATAACCAATTTTACCGTTCACACTGCATGCGTTGCATTTTTATTACATCCTACTGCATGCAAACACAGATGTGTAATGTGCAAAATGCATGCGTTAACACATACCTTAAAAACTGCATATAATGTAAAAGGGCCCTAATACATTAGACCAGATCATCTACTGTTCTCCATGATCAAGTTCCGATGCTCATAGTAGTATTATTATTAGCTTTTATTTATATAGCGCCAACATATTACTCAGCGCAGTACATTAAATTAGAGTTGAGATGCAAGATAGCACACAGGAAAAGGTTATGACAGGAGGTGTAGAGGAACCTGCCCAAACAGAGTATACAATAGGTGGGGGATGGGACTGGCATGGCAGTGATGTAAGGAATGAGAAGATGGGTAGGCATGACTGAAGAGGTGGGTTTCCAAGCTTTTTTGAAAATGTTGAACAAGTCTAATGGGGCGAGAGAGAGTTCCAGAGAGTAGTAGCAGCCCTAGAGAAGTCTTGAAGCCACGCATGTGATGATGTTATAAGTGGGGATGTCATTAGTAGGGACAAGAGGTATGGAGAGTTTTAAAAGCAAGGCACTTTGAATTTGATTATCTGGACCATTGGAAGCCACTGGACTGGAAGGAAGACTAGTGAGGATAATGTTGCAGTAGTCAAGAAGAGAGGAGCGTGTACCAGACCCTTAGTGGTCTCTGGGGATAGGAAGGGCGTATCTTGCAGATGTTGTGGAGATGGAAGTTGCAGGGTCTAGTAATGTTCTGTATGTGAGGAGTAAAGGAGAGTCAAAGGTGACACCAAGGCAGCGAGTTTGTGGAATAGGGGAGATAGCTAATGCCATTAACTGTAGGTGATGTGTTGGGGGGAGGCTTAGAAGGTGATGGCAGGCCAAAGGATGAGATGAGTTTACCGAAGGAGGAGGTGTAGAGGAAAAAAAGGGCTGTGTATTGTGGTTGGTTAAAATATCAAATCTAATGGCATTGATTTTGTCTTTAAAATATGTGGCCAGGTCCTGGGCAGAGAAGGTGGCAGTAGTAGGAGAAGGTTTAGCATTGAGGAGAGAGTCAAAGGTGGAGCAATGCTTGTAAAGATATGAGGGTAAAAAAGTAGTTCTGTTTGCCATTAGTAAGGGCAGCTTTGTGGAGTTTTCTCTATTTCCGCTCTGCCCTGCGAGCAGCTTGTTGGAGGCAGCGAGTGTGCTTACCATGCCAGTGACAGGTGATAGTGGGGCAGGGAAAGCTAAGGGTGGCAGGGGCAAATTATTTAGAACTGATTGGAGAGTGAGATGATGATTGGTCCAGGGATGAGAGACTAGAGATAGTGGAGGCAAGTGAAAATCAAGAGTCAAAGAGTAGTACAGGCTGTGGAGGTCTCATCAACTATATGTGTAGATGTGGCCAGCAGGTAGGTGTAAATGAATGTGTTAATCAAATTACCAGAGACCACATTCCATAGTGCTAATTGATTATGCAAGGTAGACAGTCAGCTTGGTGGTCCGTATTATTACAGGCACAAATAATATTTTGTACAAGGCCTATTTCTATATTCTAACACACAGAAAAGACATTTGTGGTTATTTCATTATTAATGTTATGTTATATTTGTCTGACTTACAAGTGCCGCTTTCATTTCATTGTACACAAGATGACTGAAATGATCAAAATCAATGTCAAAATGGCCAAAACACTCAATTTCAGTGGGGGTTGAATAATTTTGAACACAACTGTATAGGCTGTAATACACTTCCTCATCACTCAGGATGCCTGTACAAGATTAACCTGCTGAGTATTTTTAGTAGACAAAAATAAATAGGCTCCTCATTGCCCAGTTGCCTTGTTGACTCTGGATAAATTATTGACTGAAACACTGATCCAAAAAATACTCCCAATTTGATTTTTTGGGGGGTTTTATGATGCATTGCTCAGTGTTTGTCCAGAGAGGGGCATGCCTGTGTGATATGTTTTAATTTAAATCATTCCTAGGTCATGTATCATATACTGCTTATAACATGCATGTTGCACATATACAAAGTTGCATGTTGCCAATTCACATGTCCGGTAACCATTAGGTGTGGTGAATGTTTTGCTGGAGGAAGTGGCATTTAAGGGTGCTTCACTGATCAAAGCTATTTTTTTCTCTTTTACGTGATCAAAGGGCGGGCACCCTTTGTGTGACGGCCGTTACCTTTAATGAAGATGCCGGTCTTTATTAAAGTTGCCGGCATCGGCCGGCATCGGCCAGAGAATATCGGACATGTCCGTTCTCTGGCCAGGGAACCCCCAAACGGCATCCCATTTTGCCACCGACCGTGGGTTGGCGGCAAAATCAGCTGCCGATCGGTGTGTGTATGGCAGGCTTTAGACTTTTGTGAACAATGGCAGATAGCTCCAGGATTCAACCACACCCCCAGGAGGAAGTACAGGAAATTTCCATTTGAACCGTCAGAAGTCAAGTGTGTGTCTAACATATTGTCGGGTTGACAACACAGAGCTTTTCCTGCTTTAAAGGTAGCCATGCACAGGTCGATTATTTTCCACTCGATTTTTGACTGATCGTTCACTGCGCGCGTTCACAAGTTCAATCTGTAATCAATTGGGTTTCGCTCATCCTGCCCGATCGACCCCAAAAAATCGGAATCGACTGAAAATCAGATCGGACAATGAACCGACATGTTGGTTTTTTGGGTCGATCGTTTGGCAATCGGAGTACATTGATGGACCCATAGCCCTACGCAGCAGCCTTTCCAATCGACGGATTTTGTGAAATCTGCAATTTTGGAGATCGCCTCATGTCCAAATCAGCCACAAATCAGATTCTCAAGGTGTTGCATCTATTCCTGATCTGATCAATTGCCCATTCCTGATCGCCTGGAAAGATTGGATTGGCAATCGATCGCTGACAAATCGAACTGTGTATGGCTATTCAAAAATTCAAAGTAGTGGTCTTGTTGTATGACAGAACATTCACATTGTGTTCACCTCCACCATAAATCCAGGAATGTATAAAGCTGGGCACAGCCGAAGTAATGAGCTGCACATAAGTGCAGAGAATCCGATAAGGAATAGACGGTAAATCGCACCATCTATTCCCAACTTAACAGTAGTAATAACATACAAAAACATTTTACAATGCTTCCAGTAGAGGGATCACTAGCTTAATTCTGATTAAAACCTCTAAAATGTTCCATGACTATATGATCAGATCTTCTCTAGAGTCTAAAGCTTCCCCATACAAGTATAGATTGTGACCCAATTTTTTTGGCCGATCGACCACGTGTGATGACGTCATCACCCGGGGTCAATTGGACGAAAAACTGGGCCAGCACTTCGGTGTATAGTGTATGTCAGTCGGGCCCCCCTAGCTGCTGGGGCCCTGAAGGTGCTGGGGCCCTGACCCTGTCAGTGAGCTGGCAGCCTCTGCTCACTAAGCCCCCCCCCCCCCCTGTACTTTGGACGGGAGAATTTTTGTCCCCATCCAAAGGATTAAACCGATCTTAGAATGGCTGGTGACAGATTTCGGCCCTTTAAGTGTATAGGGGGGCATAAGGCAGACAAATAGTAAGCTTTAATAATCTGGTGTAAACATACTGTAGCGATGACACCCGTGGGTGCCGCTGTGTAGAATGGGACAGCAGGTAGCAGAAATTACCAGGGAGTTGTAATTGCAGTTGAACTTGAAAAAAAGTTTATAAATTAGATCTACAATCTTAAAGTTTATCTGGGGAGGGAAGTCTGCTAGGATCAAATACTCAACACTCTGCTTCCCCAAAGAAAAGGGTGGGGTTGGCCTCCCAGATATCTCCAAATATCACACAGCGATCCATATGACCAGGGTGGTGGACTGGTGCTGCCATTCCACACATAAGCAATGGGTTTCTATGGAGCAAGAGGACTCACCTTGGGATCTTAGGGGTATTCCTTGGATGAAACACAGTACTTCTAATATTGCCCACAAACATCTGGGAGGTGTAAACTTCTCTCCCTCTCCTTCTCCCATGTACCCAATTTTAGAAAACCCAGCATTCCCCCCTGGGATTAAAGCCCAACCCTTCTCCACATTGGTCAAAAAGGGTACATTCAGTGCTCTAGATTTTGCCACTCAGGCAGGGTGGTTCACCTTAAATAACATTAACAACATAGAGGAAATGGGCCCACACTTCTGGAATTCACTACAACTAAGACACTTTTTGCATAGTCTTCCTTTTCATAGTGATTACACTCGACAACTCACACACTTTGAGAAGATATGTAGGGATGCTAGACCGGTTAGACATTCGATCTCCTTAATATATGAAAACTTAGTAGCCACTCCAGAGTCATGCGTTCTACCCTTCATTAAAGCCTGGGAACGAGATCTCTCAGTAAAATTCTCACAATCACAACTGGATAATATACTACTTTAAGCCTATCAATCCTCCATGGCGTCTCGATTCCAAGAGCAAAGCTACAAAATAATCTCTAGATGGTACAGAATCCCCACATTGCTCCACAAACATAATGACTCAATCTTGGATAGGTGTTGGAGATTTGAGAGCTCCCTTGGCACATTTTTACAAATTTTTTGGGATTGTGACAAGATCAGACCCTTCTGGGAGAAGATCCGTTTAGGCATCAAATTGATCACTGATACTGACTTGGGTGAGGACCCTGCAATATACCTGCTGCACTTGAACTCCTGGCCCACCTCTACGTATAAACGATCACTCATCAAACATCTTATTACGGCAGCGCGCACCTGCATCCCATTATTATGGAAACAAAACACACCTACCATCTCGCTCTGGTTTTCCAAAATCGCTGAAATAAGACTAATGGAAGACCTGACAGCATCTATACATAACTCAGAAGACAAATTTGCGGAGAAATGGCGACAATTTTCCACCTCAGATAAATACGCAGAGCTGCTAGGTTCTTCCTCCTAATTCCTTCTAAACCTTCATCTCCTACCTCCTCAATTTTCTCCTCCTACTCCTCTCATTCCCCTCTCTGTCTTATCCGCCTTAATTTATCTCCTCTTCCTCCCACTTCATATACATCTGCTCCCTACCTACCTCCTACCCTATTTTCATTACCACGCACGGGGGTCCCCCTTATGGTTTACACACTTACAATTTTCCTTTCTATTGTTGGTTAAAAGTTCAAAGATACCAGTTGAATCTGTATGAGGATGAGCTCAATTTATTTTGAGACACTGATTACATGTATTGTGATGTCTGTTTAAAAGATTATTATTTCATACATCTATGTTATTCAATATGTTTTCCGACTCAGATCCCATAGTCTTGACGACTTATCCCACTGTATCCAACTACATTTACATGTATGCTGTTTATTCCTATTTGTTGTTTGGAAACTGTTGATGATCTTTTTGATGATCTATGTATATTATATTCTCAATAAAAGTCTAATGATTAAAAAAAGAAAAGTTTATTTGGCACATGTCATCAATGGAAGAGAGGGTCAAGGGACAAGGCTGTTCGAGCACCCGAGGTCCTAGCTCCACACTTGGCAGCTTCTTCCACACACACAGCGGTCACTTGTCTAGGCCACCCCAGTACCTCACTAGGCAGTTCCTTCTCCAGACACGACTGAACACAGTCAACACTGCCCCAGTACCTCACTAGGCAGCTTCTTCTCCAGACACGAGCACATCACTATCTTGGCTAAACCTCTCTTGGGGAATTTTGAAGTAGACCTCACTCTCACTGATCCGTCTCCTTCTAGAATGTGTACAGAGTTCCCCTTTAGCTCCAGTAGGTCACCCTTGACTGCTTCTGCTCAGGAGACCTTTATCTTCCGCAGAGCAGATAACAGGCTCTCCCTTCTAGACAGGTTCCCCAGACTTCAAACACACTCTTCTGGTCCCTCGTCTAGGTCATCACATTACTGCACTCCCAGGGCCCCCAGCAGGGGAGCTCCCTGGGCTAAGACTGACTAATACCTCCTGTTTCTATACCTTTTTTAACTTTCTCTCCTCCCAGATTCTGAAAAGGCACTAAACTAGGCCTCTCAGCATCCAGGCAGAAGAGCACAAAAATATACATTTCCCAGACTGGGCAAAGAGCCAAGTCCCTCACTGACAGTCAACAACTGTTGCACCTGCCTGTGACAACCGGACTCTTTGTCTCCTAAAACAATTCGCACTCTAATGCCCCTGATCCTGACAGGGGCTACAATACCATGCTCCAACTGATTAAAAAATAAACAAAGACCAGCAAATCATAAAACTGTTTATGACCATAAAACTGCTGCAGTTGTTTTATACATTGATCAATACAGTTTTACTGGATGGAAAAATAATTACAATATGTGATTTTTTTTCTGCTGTTCCCTGGAATCATATCTTTCAACTTTTATTCAACAGGCCTCTGGGGCTTCACTCGTTGTGCAATATCGCACATGACCACTGGGGGTTGTTTATAATGGTTTTCTATGGGAAAATAAGTCTTAATCACTTTAATTAAGAGCCGATATTAGAGATTTACTGGTCAATCACTGTGCTGTCTTCTGGGTGTGCCGCAGTGTGTGGCATCAGAGCCAGGGAGAGACTTCTAGTGCCATTCATGTAATGCTGTAATGATGAATTTATGGTGGTAGGTCCGCTTTAAGCCCAGATGAGGGAATTTTTTAACACTTACATGGGATTTCTGGTTCTTGTAGTCTAAAGGCTGCTGGTCAGGCCTGTCTTCAACAGGGACTCGTCTGTGACACTGATAATGGAGCTGGAACAGCTGCAGCAAGCGGGAACACAAAGCAGACCAACAAGCCTTGGCCCCTCCTATCTATCTCTTTTATACTCTTCTGGGGGACTGCACCACCCCTGTCCAGCAGTAACAAGTATAGTTTACAGAAACATACATGTTAACTGATTCTTGCCTTTCCACCTCACTACACATCTACCTATAGATTGTTAAAGACCACATATCCTGCTCCATGACAACAGTATTCCATGATGGCAGTGCTCACGTTCATCAGGACATGTCAAATATAAAACACGTTTATTTAAAAAATTACAAAAACAAATCTACCACTACGGCTAAAATTTGCTCCCCTGGGCCAGAGTTTGACATCCCCGCTATATATAGAGTACCAAATAATCTGTATTACCAGAAATGCGTCTTTTTTCATCTAGTATAACATATTGAGTCTTTAGAAAAAGAGATGGATTGTTTGGTTAAAACGAATTATCTGGCCAGTCAGGTATTTGCTAGTATTGACCCTGGGGTATGACTGTTAGTCATTATGCTAGGCAGATAACATTAATTCCATTTTTTTTAGCTCTGTAATAATTAAATACACCATACAATTTTACCATACAATTTCTGTACAACTTTGTTCTACCAAAACCATGTGATATGAGGAGCTTTCTAAACCTTCCAATCAATGTGTATTACATAAGGGAGGACGCTATACTACATAGTCATTGGTAGACCTAATGGAAATTGTATGGAGTGATCTAAATATATTTTATAAGAGCAGACAGTGTATATGCAGTGAATAACATATTAAACCTTTTGAAGTCTAAAGCTAGGCACACACGGGTAGATTCCCGTGCAATCGACCCCCGATCAATCACAGCGTGGTGACGCCACCACGCTGTGATTGATCGGGGATCAATTGAACAGAAATCAATGTGCACCACATGGGCACATCGATTCCAGTTCAACAGGGACCCTGGGGACCCGTTCTCCCCAGCTTGCAGCATGTGTGAATCACAACACGTGCTGCCAGCTAGGGAGAAATCCAGCCTGCCTTTACTCACGCAGCTTCTGAGTGAGGAGTGCTGGCTCCGCCCCTTCACACTGACAACGGACAGCTATGCAGGAGGCAGGAGCAGCAGCTTCTTTCCAACATGTTGGAACCCCGTTCAATCGAGTTTCCTCGAGCGGGCTCTTTTGATCCTGCTCGAAGGAAGGCACATATGGGTAGATTTGTAAACAGAGACTCAATCAAGCACCATGATTGATTGTGCTCGAATCGTTTTACAGATCTACATATGTATGCCTAGCTTTAAGGTCGACATACACCTTACAATCTTACCATACAATTTCTGTACAATAAATTTTTTTTACCAAACCATGTAATATGAGGACATTTCTAAACCATCCAATCACTATGTATTCTATCACGGAGGACCCGGCACTACATAGTTGTTGGTAGATCTAATGGGAATTGTGTGGAGTGATCTAAAGGTCCATGGGGGGCTTTAAAAGTATGGAGAAGAAAAAGACCCTCAGTCAAGTCTATTTTAGAGTCTAATAAAGAGAAGTACCCGTGAAGGTTATGGTGAGAAGGGATGAAAGGAATCAAAAAGCCCTCAACTCAAGTAGCATAGCACAATCAAGCCTTCTTAAAACAGAAGGTATTTACACGGCCCAATCCAGCACAAATCCCAAGGTGGAAGCCTTCGTTTTAGGGGCAGTGGGCGGAGCCATGCAAATTATTCCTTTTCGCCCCATCAGCCAAATGCACATCCAGAACAACAGTGGTTTCTGGATGTGCATTTGGCTGATGGGGCGAAAAGGAATAATTTGCATGGCTCCGCCCACTGTCCCTAAACAAGGGCTTCCACCTAAAGTTTTGGGATTTGTGCTGGATTGGACCGTGTAAATACCTTCTGTTTTAAGAAGGCTTGATTGTGCTTAGAGTCTAATAGAAAGAAGTACCAGAAAACGTAAGTGCATTTGCTAACCCGAAGCGTGTCAATCAATAGCTAAGCAGTGTGACAGAAAAATATGCTCATCACTTTGCTACTTATCTTTACACTGTACATTGACAAGCTGGGGCAGGTTCAGGAAGACCTGGACTTGGAGAAGGTTGAATGATGCTGGCTAGTTAAAAAGTACTAATAAAAAGTACTGGGGGGTAAATCTCTGAAAGGAAGATAAATAACACACAATGGAATGTGGAAGATAAAATACCACAGCAAAAGTGACTTTCGTTATTTTATGTTTTAATGGGCAATAATAGAATAACTCAACCTAAGATTTTTACTTTAATTAAGAAAAGAACATTTGCACCCTAAGTCCCTGGGTATTAATACCCTCCTTGTTCGGGGGTAAACCCAGGGTGGACTTTAAGGTGGACTAAGTGTATAGGTGAGGTTACTTTCACTGGTAAGAATAAAGTACAAATCAATCAAGGTAGTATTAGTTCAGTATGATCAACAAAATTCAGAATAATAGTCCAACAAGTCTTGGTATTCAAAACAAGCAATTCCAAATGTGTAGATGAAAAATACAGATCCTTGTGGTAGC
>CM070035.1:68142490-68154851 GCA_036250615.1 Ptychadena robeensis | reverse complement strand
GACCTCGGTTAACATTGGAGGAAGTGCATGCTTTGGAACATTTTCTCTATACAGCTCTGGCATTATCGTTTTTGGATCTTACTCTCTTGATTTATACCCTGGCGACATTGATGGAGGGACATATCTAGACGAGATTAGCACGAATCTTCGGTATGGGGGCACAGAGGCACAGACATAGGTTCCATGCACCCTCATCACTCATCGTTATGGTGAAGTGAATGTTTCCCTTTAGTCATTTTAAAGCACACTTAAGTGTAACTTTAGTGGTGACAAAGTCTCTCTTTATACACCACATGTTGCCTTTCCATCCCTCCTTTATTCCTCTCGGACTGGCTTGGTTAGAAACTAAAGGAAAGGTCAGAGGGACTTCATGTAAGGATTGTGTGGGGAAGAAGAGAAAGATTCCTGACTGTCCTTCCCAATCCCAAGGTTGAGGGTTTTGTCCCTCCCAAGTCAGCCTCTCCATCACTATACAATGATAGGCAGAAGCAGGGTCAGTGCTGTTGCTGTTGATGCTGTAGGTCGTGGAGGAGAGTGACGGTCACACTCTCCGATCTAGTCAGCCAGCTGCAGCTGCCGGGGACCCAGAACACAGAAACGCCGGAAAACCGAACAGGACACACGGACAGCCCTCGGCCTTCAGCCCATCACCCGGAGCATCGGGGCTCGGCATTGGCAACTGCCATCATTCCAGTAAGTGCCCTGGGCACATGTCTGCTAACTCGGGCATGTGCCCGGGCTGCTGAGGATTACTATGGCTGCGTATCGGGAGCCGGAGCAGCGGGACCCGGTGTGAGATGTGTGTGCATGGCCCCCCATTACCTGATGAGCACCCCCCTCACCATCCATCATATCAACCGCAGTGCATGGGATGACTACAGTCTAGGGCAGCAGTGGGTGGTAGAGGGTCTAATGCCTCTGGCAAGTTGTGGATTGCTGCGGGTTAATGCTCTAGACAGAACGACATTCTTTTACAGTAATGGAACCACTCTCAGGGTGTGGATATGCTCTGCTGCGTCTCAGGCGATGATGTAAATGACAACAAATGGCAGGCGCATGTAAATAAATACAAACTTAGGGCCTACAGGGTTCCCTCTAACCATTTGGGCATCTACGCCTTGTATGTAGGCGGGTCTTATATGGGGTGTTGCCTACTAGGGTAGGCGGTAACATTCATGGCTCTACGAAGGTGGTTCGTTTTAAACATCTACATGCCAAGGCCCATCCAATTGTGTAGAACTTCCACCCAGCAAGGGACTAGAATGTGGTATACTGGTGGATGTTGAAGGGTCATGGTATATGTGAGGATGGGGTACGGGTAGCTAGCCCTGGATCTGGTGTTTATTTTCACATGTAACGGCCCATGAAGGAATTGCATCGGGTTAGGGTACCAATGTCTGTGCTCTACTAAATATCCAATATCCTGAGGGGGTGACATAGTAAAAAGAAACTGTATATGAAGTTTTATTACTTAGAGCAGGACAGCAGAGTCATACAGGGACAAGTCTACCTCCAGGTACACTTAGGGGTCAGATATGACTCAGCATAACACTGTAGTGAAGACTCCCATGGAAAGTCGGAACTTGGTCAGTCAGTTGGCTACCTGAATCGTTTGTCAGTGCACCATTGGGTAGCTGATATATTCAATTTCATCTAATAGGTCATTGGGGTGTATTCCTCCTACGTCTTTCATCACTTACAAGCATCATAAGATAAGACAGACAGGCACAAGGGTGATGACCTAGAGAGCACCAGAAGCAGTTTTCCCTAAGTAATGAGAACAAGGAAAGGCAAGGTTGTAGAAGGTTGGATACCACCGGTCTCCACATTAGCTACAGAAACTACACCATCAGGAATAGGCATGATAATACAAAGTGGCTTGAGCATTTCCCTGGACTCTGCGCAGAGCTCTTGGGGAAGGACCGATGGACACCAATGTTAATGCTCTGACCTGCTATGGACTGGAATTATTGGTTATGCGCTTTACTAGGCCACAGGGGTTGGAATGTGACACTGCACGTGATTGAAAAAGAATTGTGTTAATGTTGTGCGGGAAGGCTTTTTTAAAGGTTGGTGGGGATTAATGCCGGATGCTGACTCTGGCAGGGATGGCCATAATAGCAGTATTGGCTGTTTTGGTGATTGGATAGGGCTGAATACTGGGCTCTGTTTGTAGCGTGACTCTGCTAGCACTGGAAACGAGTTAACGTTCATGCTCTATTGGTAGATTGCGGTGATGTTATCTGGTAAATGCTGTGTGAAGACACTGGACCCTGCGTACACATGTGTTAGGTAGGGATTACATTCAATTGAACACACCATACAGGCTATATGAGAAGATCCTGACTGAATTCTATGAAGTTACATTCAGTTGTAATGGTTACATATTACACACATATATCTTCACCAGATGCTAAAGCAGATTACTGTGAACACATTCCAAGGACACTGATTTACTAAAGTCAAGCTCAACATGTTCATTGTTTCATCCGTTACTGGCAAATGTACCCAAATTCCAGTCAAAACATTGACTAAATCACATCACTGGGAAGGGAAGTAGAGTATTTTTGGTGATCACGTTTAACAAATTATTACATTTTAAATAAAACATTGCTGGCAACATAACATAAACATATGCAATTTACTACTCCCATGTTTATTCAAAGAACAGGCTGGTGATTCCTTCGCCATTGCCTTAACCCTTTCTTCTTCTTGAGTCTTCCTGACAGTATCACCATGTTCAGATGGCACGCATACGAGCATACAGTATACTGGTGCTCATTGGTTTGGTCACCACTGAAAAGTTTGTTTCATTAAGGAAAGAGTGACGTAAGGGCCTACCTTATAGGACGATCAGATGCAAAAATTGTATATTTAGTTGCAAAAAACATTGTGGTATGGTTGATTTTATTGCGTTACTGGTTAGTATATATATATATATATATATCATGATATATATATATATTATATATATAGAGATAGTATATATATAGTTTGATTGAAGTGTCGGAATACAGCTGCCATCAAAATTCATTCAATAGCAATGACGTGGTGGCGATGGCCAACCAAGCCCAAGTTATCTATATTCTGCAGGAGCCCAGCAGGGGGGTGGTTACACATGTATATGTACATAGGCTTAGACGGAGACCTGCCCCTGACGTGTGTGAGTTCCACCAAAAGTGTATTCAAGTGAAACAATATATGTGTGTTTATCTTCCAAATCTGCATATATCAGCACTAGACTTATTGATATCACAAACCTATAATATCATGAAGAATTCCCATAACCATTATTTATTAAATTGCACATTAATTACATGAGAGATGGAATTTCTCTTCTCTGTGACTCCTAAAGCAAGCAGTTGGTTCCCAAAAACTGGGGGGGCGGCGAAGGTAAGGTAGTCCAGGGGGGCGCGGGGGGGGCGCCATCAATTCTTAAACCTGTGGTTGAAATAGGGAGACGGGGGGGGGGCGTCCAAGAATACTCCTAAAGTATGAATAGGGGGACCCACTGCAACACCATCACAGTGGGATGTTGGTAAACAACAGGTTTACAGTAGGTGGTTGAGTGGCCAGCTATAGGAGGTGCGTCTAAACAGTCATGCCCCAACGGCTTATATGGATCATTGAACCCTACAAGCAGGGATCCCACTTGTGTTCAGGTTCTCCACCACCTTTTTTAATGCACACATTATCTATAGAATATTGTAAAATATAACAGACCTTTGCACTGTGCTTGGAAAAAAATTGACTACCCTAACAAGCATAGCCCCCATACATGTGTAAATTCCTCATATGAACGACCTCAATCACGCCATCTCGAAATCGATTCCGGTGGCAAGATGGCCACCAGGGGATAGGCTAAATGGGCGAGTCGATCGCCTAATTAAGTTCTAGGTGCCACGTGCCCTATCAACCTTAGGCCAAACCGATGTCCTGTGAGCCGATTCCCGTGCTCCGATCGATCAACTTCACAAATCCGGCAAACTCACCCCTGATGGTGTGCTGAATCGATACAGAAAGAACCTAGCAGGTTGGTTCTCTGGGCCCCCCGACCGGGGGATTCAGCGGCATGGCAGGGGGCCATGTCGATCGGGCAGGGTCGGATCGGGGCATAGGTGGGGCTGCACTCAATTCTTTAGTCCGGATCGATCGGCTGTGCGCGCCCGGTTGTGATTCGATCTTCGGCCAGGAATCGTGAGCGGGAATCGACCCGTGTTAAGACGGACAGAAGTGGTAGGGCTTGTGGGGGGTACCTTACTAATGTTTCCTATCTACACCTTAACCTCTCCCTTGCTGAAAGGGTAGAGGCCAGCTTATGGCTTTGGTAAACCAGGTCCTTACCTTTGGTGAAGTTGTTTACTTACAAATGAAGGCAAGAACAACAGGGTCTTTTTTCTCTGTAATTGTTGGATGGACCCCTTTTTCCTAATGTTTGTCTTTGCAATGCTTATGTATCAATAAATAGTCATCTTTTAGTTGAACCCACAAGTCTTGGTTTCATTAATACATGCCAAATTTCGTTGCATTTCTTGTATATGACTTTATTTGACTTCTGATGGCTGTGATCTCTGCCCTCACCTCTTGTATTGCACACATACGGCTTTGTTTGGACCTGTGATCTTTCACTTTGCATGTTATCGTTTACCATTTGACACTTGGGGCCTTTTCTTTCCTTCTTCTCCTGGGGCCTCTTTCTCTCCCGTGTCCCCCAGGACCTCTTTGTCTGAACCGTAGTGGAAAGAAGGATGGCTGGCTTATATTTGTGCACTTTTTCCCTCTGTTGTTTGACATATGCTTATGCTCACAAAGATGAACCTTGAATATGTATCTACTTGTAAGTCCAGGTGCTCTGAACAGTTAACAAAGAAGCACATTGAATGGATGAGCAAGCATGTTTAAATATGTAGGCTTAATGATTTTAAAGCATGCATTTTAATCTATGGATAGTTTACATATCTTTCATTAGGTGGAAAAGTCTATATGGATGAGGCATCTCAGAATAATTGGCTATGCTGATGTTAGGGCAGGGTAGGAAAAATTTCAACCACATATGGTATTCCTTTCCTAGGCATGGTAAACTGTGTAGAGCAAAATGATGGAAGCAGGAAAATAATGATTAATAACAAATAGTCCATGTAAGTTGTCTTATGTTTGGAGAACAGTACAATTATAAATATAGGTGTTTAAGCCTACCTCATTGGTGTGTGTGTCCCTAGTTAAACTGGTATTAATGGAGATTACCACCTTCCGTAAAAACCAATTTAACTCAATCTGAACTAACCCTAACGGCAAGTGCTTTCCCCCTAACCCCCTTTTCTGAGTAACAGGGAGCTGCCCAGTGATTCTTCATCATCATAAACACAACATACACTAAAGTACAGCGCACATTTGTGCTTTTGTTGCAGGGAAGAATCACATAAAATGTTTGTAGGAACACCCTTATTATAAGGGTTTATTGTCTGTTAGATGTAGCCTTTCTTAACCTTTTTATTATGTAGGAACCTCAAAACATATTTGTGGTCTTTGGCAATGTTTATGATTACTTTTCCTAATATTGTGTTGTTCTTATAAATGTGTCTCTGTGTTCTGTTAAAAATGGCCTTTTCCAGAGTCCTGGTGTATAGGAAGAAAGCAAAATTGCTTAAGGAACTTCCATCGGGTTCATGAAGAACCCTAGTGTTCCATGAAACCTTGGTTGAAAAGGTTTCATCTAGGGAGAATATTTGCCTAATTTGGCTAATATTTGCTTCCAGAACGCGTCTCTTCTTCTTCTACAACCTCGAACATAGGCAGGCCCTTGGTGTCCTCATTTGCAAGGTGGTCCTGATACATCATCATTGATGAAGAGCTGCTTTAGAGGACTAGTCACCTGGAATCAGATGTGTCTATTACATTCAACTAAACTAGAACTAGACCTTGATCTATAATCCATGTCCTGGCTTCCAACAAGAGCTTGTAGGGTTGACCAAACAAAATGTAGACGGACACGGTGTAATAATATTTCATGGGCTATGTAATATCTCGATGTTCTGCATTATGTCTATGCTGTAAAAGGAAGCACAATACATGACTATGCGTCTAAAGTAAATGCATCTTTATTATTCCACCTCTACCTAAACACTGTTGCTCCAGTGCTTTAGACCTCAGGATTGTATGCAGTGTTTCTCCATGATAAAAGTGTGTTATAGGTAAGTGTATTTAATATTTTTGTGAAAGAAACACTTGACATGGATGTGGGACCCCTCTGGTAATTAAATATTGTTTTCATGAACACATAATATGTGGGCTCCCAATATAATACAGCAGAAGGGTTAAGGCATGTGTTTCTGCATATATACTAAAACACCTGCGTTTTTCACATTACATCTTTGCTTGCGTTTTGCATTTGCGTTTTTTAACAAATCAATGAAAAATTTAAAACATGCATGTGGAAATGCTGCATTTTTTTCAAATGCAACACATGTAGTGTGAATGGTAACCTTGGTTGTCTATGTAAAAATCCTTGCAATAAAAAAAATGCATGTTTTTAAAACACAATGCATAAAGTGTCAAAGGCTTAGGCTAGGCCAATGTTAAGTGGTCAACATACACAGACTATGTATAGTATACAATCTCTTTAAATGGTGTTTTGTGTGTGTGAGTTTGTACATGTGCATTGTGTTGTTTGTTATGTACTATTTTATTTGTGTTATACATTTACTGAAATTATATGCACGCAGCATGTTTTTATTGCGTGGTGTCCTTATTTACAATACATTGATTCCATGTTTTGTGTTGCTCTATTGTTCTTTCTATATTGTGTTTTCCTATATTGTATCTTCCCTTACCTTTGTATACATGGTTTGAATGTGTTTTATATTTGCTGGTATGTATGGAGTGTGCTCTCAGTTCTGTGTGTGTACATGTTCAATGTTTCCCCTGGAGTGCACATAAAGCTTTGTGTATAGAGTGTTTTGTGTATATCTGTGAGTGTGTGTGTATATATATATATATATACATTTGGATGTTTTTTTTCATTTATTATATCTTGATAATAAATGCTGACATGCAGAAGTGGATTCAGGGTATCGTTATGGAGTTTGATGATTAACTGCAGTATATATATATATATATGTTACATGCTTTGTATACATTGCTTCTGCAGTTTTGTGTGTTTTTCTAATGAAAAGTGTTGTGGACCCAGAGCACTTGAACATTACTTGTGTCTGAGCACCTGCTGCAGCAGGAAAAACACAATATTCCATTGCCTCTTCATCATGTAGATCCCTTGAAGGCTATACTTCATCTTGTTATGGTGGAATGCAGGGCTTTTGCATTATTTTGCAGCTTTCAATAGACTCCTCCTGGGTGTTATATGAAATGTATGTTCATTGTTTCTCTATGGAGTTGTGCTATTGTTCTTGGATGTGTAGTTCTGCACGTTGCAGGTATATATGCAGTGTTTGGATATGCTGCAGACGTGAGTGGCTTGTCCCTGCACGGTGGTGTTACAGGTATGCAGCACTTTCTCTTGGACGATCAGCTCAGTATGCATTGATCCTGTTTGGATATTCAGATTTGTACGCAGCGTTTCTGCATGGGATTGCAGGTTTGTATGCAGAGCTTCTGTCTGACAGGTCAACATAATAAGCAGTAATATGTCTAAGTAGAAGTCCAGCCTAGCCTGCAATTTCACTACTTGGATACAATTTTCACTGATAATATGGCAATCAATGCAAGCTGCGATGGCCAGGGCAGTTTTGTTGGATGTTGGATAGAGCAGTTTTAGGGACGATTGTTAATACACACTTTAACCATGAGGTTTTACCATTGCTTGGGGTTTGCATAATTATATTCAGTAGTACTGCAGATGTGCACAGTCTCTGTGAATGGTTTTCTAAATGTTTTGAATGTTTTATCTGATTATCTGATACGATACAGAGATGATGTGTTTTATAGCCCATGATTTATGTTATACAATCTGTGTGTGAGGACCGTTTATAATGAATTGCACTTTACTTTTATATTTGCTACATACAACTGTATTTGCTGTGTATAAATAATGGAAAGCATTGTGCAGCTTACAGAATTATTCAAATGCTATTCTGATTCAGGAGATATACAATATATGTAAGAAATGTTATTTTTCTTTTTTCTTTTATCAAACAGCAGAGATTAAGCTACGAGACTTCTTGCCTCACCATCACAAACTAGAGTGGGTACCCAGGGCACTGGCAGTATTATTTTTATCCTTCCTACAGTACTTGGCACTGTCACTTCCTGTCACATAGGACTCTGTGGCTATGTAAGAGATTTGAGAGCAGCTGGTCAATTAATGGCTGCAGGCATAACGCGTGACGACCTTACTGTGATGATTATTATTGAAGGTCTCTGTCACTAAAATGCTGTTGTCGTACCATTCCTCTACTTCGTGCTTGATACGCAATCTTTAAAGTACATCTCGCACCATCACGCACTTTAACGCTCACAGGTGTTTGGTTTATGGGGCATTCTGGTTTTAGTGCAATCGATGAATACGTTCATGCTGCCCGTAACTGTGTGATGTATATAGCCAGGCATTATTTCTTTAGCTCAGATTCATGGTCATTGCAACAAATGACATCTGCAGGCGTTGGTTGGACTGCAGAGAATCTTGTGACACCTCTTTGGTTTCTCATATTCACTCATATTTAATATACTTTGTAGTTTTATTTACCTGTATGCGTGGAAGGCAAAGCTAAAAAAGCAATACGTCTAAAAATGTTTGCTGGATCGATCTTTGTTTCAATCGGTTTGTGCAATCAACTGTCAGTTTAGCCTCAATGGATCGTGCTACCATAAGCTGGCCATACACTTTCAGATCTTTCTGTCAGATATCCTTTAGATATACCAACAACTATGTAGTGCCGGGTCCACTGCGACTGAACACAGGTAGACTTGATGGTTTATAAAGCCCTCATATTACATGGTTTTGGTAAAACAAAAGGAGATCTAAAGAAAATCTGACACAGAAAGGTGTATGGCCAGGTTTACAGTGTAATCGATTCAAAGCCAATTTATTCCGTTCCATAAGCCCTTTGCACATGCTCCATAGTACCATCAGATACCATATTGATTAAAAAACAAAGAAAGCAAATACTTGAACAGTCAACAGAATTAACCAACATTTCCAATCACCACTCAATCAATTTCAATCACTTTTGGGCGACCAATTCAGGTCCAAAAGAACAGATTTTCAAACGATCAACTTAAGGCCCCCCATACACCTTACAATCTTACCATACAATTTCTATAAACTATGTATCAGGGAGGCCGCCATACTATATAATTGTTGTTAGATCTAAAGGAAATTATTTGGCATGATCTAAAGGTGTATGGAAGTTAATCGAATGGAAAAATGTACTACCTTATTGAAATTTGTCCATCTTAAGGCTCTTTCACACTATATGATTCTTGTTGCTGTTGCTGTGTTACCATTCTTACTTGTATGTGCTGCGTTGTGCAGTGTGGTGCTTTAAAGGATAACTCTCTGCTGTATGCATTTTGAATGCGCCAGTGTTAGGCTTTGTTTCCATTGAAGCGTTCCCGTGCGGTTGCAGCCGCGCGGCAGCCACGCGGCTGAACGCATGCCTAAACGCGTCCTAAACCGCATCCGAACTCCCACAACCGCACCAGTGGAAACTATATTGAAGTTTCCAATGGATGCGGTTGTGTGCGGGGGCGGCCGTGCAGCGGCCGCGCGGCTGCAACCGCACGGGAACGCTACAATGGAAACAAGCCCTCAGCATCAGGTCCCAAGGGCTCTTTTCCACTATATGCATTGAGCTTTCATCAAAAATAAGTGTTACCATTCACAATATAATGCTCTGCTCTTGTTTACCTTTGCATAACACACTGCTGTATGCATTTTGGCTGCAGTTCCACTAAATACACTTAATACAAAATGCAGCACACCTTACATCGTATAACACATGCAGTGTATTCGGAGGTGAACTGTGGGTATGATGTAACAGAGCCTTAAGCCCCCCATACACGTATAGATTGTGACCCAATGTTTTGGCCGATCGACCATGTGTGATGACGTCATCATGTGCGGTCAATCGGCCGAAACAACGGGTCACAATCGGCCCTGTCACCCTTTGCGTGCCAGCGCTGGCCGTCAGGTCGGCAGACCCAGCAGATAAGCCGGCTGTGCTGTGTGTCAGCACAAAGGGAGAGAAGCACCTCCCATTCCTCCCTCACTCACAGGGAGAGAAGAAGGAGGCAGCCTGTGCAGAGAGGCTGATTCCTCAGCCGATGGATCTGAGTTCCCTTGAAGCTGAGGCGGCATATACCCATACTTTAGACGGGGACACTGTGTCCCTGTCTAAAGTTTCAGACCGATCTAAGAATTACAGACATGTACATAATGGCTTAGATCAATTTGGCTGCCGATTTAAACTCTTTAAGCTTAAGATCAGCACTCGATTTTTTGACCGCCCGATTGCTGAGAGCGCGCACGGCGGTAGGTCGACCATAAAATCTAAACGTGTATGGGGGGCTTTAAGAATACTTTGTGTTGTTTGCCATCTCAAACTAGGTGGGTTTCCTGTCTTTCAAATTTGTTACACTTCACAGGTTGTCCAGGCAGTCAACCTTAACCTTAAAGCCGGCCATACGCTGATCAATTCCCATGCAATCCTTAAACAATCAATGATAGTGTGCTGACACATCGTTTGCCGATTGTTAGACCATTCTGCACCACCAATCGATTCCTGGCTGATACTTTGTATGAGGACCCTCAATCTCCATCCACAGTAATGGCGATTGAACAGGAATTTACCGACATGTCGGATCCCTGTTCGAACAACATTTCTTTGGAGTGGAATCGATTGCTCCAGGTTGGTTGCATTCGATCCCCTGAACGATCTCTGCAAATGTGCATGGCAATTGATCGTTCGGTAATCGAGTTCACCAGCAGATGTGTCAGTTAGCATCTGGCTGTACCTGTAAGGGGAATGTTTACAGATTTCCTTCTCAATCTACGCACACCTAGGTATTTGATCTCATGTTCGCAGGATAATAAATGATATGGATTGGGCATACATAGTGTTTTACCTGCAATGCCTAACCATTGTGGTCCTGACTTTTACTGCACCTAACCCCTTCAGAGTCATATCTCTAAATCCGAGCACTAATTTTTTAGAAAAAAACCTTGTTGCATTGTTGACCCCCTTCTTGATGATCCTTGTGTATTCATACATCTGCAGCCGGCGTATTGATCTGCCCGTCTCTGCTTGTGAAGCAATATTTCGCAAATGCTGCTGGTAAAGAGCCAGAATGATGGTTAAGGTGGAATGTCGTAGAACAACCTTACGGACATCTATTAGAAACCGTCACCAGCTTATAGGCAGTAAGATTCGCTAATGATCTGCAATCATCCATAAAAGGTTCCTGTAACAATGATTTTATTTTACAACACAAACAAAGCAACAATGTTGTCATATCTTCGTATACTATTTAGTGCATGCATGATTTGAACAGGCTCGTCCTTCTGGATACTGCTGATTATATTACTATACCGCTACTCTAAATAATAGATTATAAACCTATTTTCCATTTGTAATTTATTTCCTCTGCAGTGTGGGGTAAATCATTAACTCTTTTACAAATCATTCCAATTTACAGAGGAGCCAATGCTTTGCTTGAATAAAAAGTATGTAATCAGGTTGCTATTGCTATCGGCAACACCTCTGCCTTGATTCCGTAAGTCCCTGGATACCCACTATTGTAATAAAATTATGTTATATAGTGTTGGATATTAATAATAATTTCTGGAAGTTGCAGCCAGTGCATGCAGAATTAGCACTCCCTTGCACAATATATAGTGACTGATCTGGCATTTTCTTTCCCTTCTAACACATGTAATTTTGTTTATCATGTGTTTTCGCACAGATAGCTGCGGGGAGAGTTTGCGGTTTGTGTGCAGTGACAGGATAATAGGAATGTGTGCAGTGACATCAGCCAGTCCCTGATAATTGTGTAGAAGGACTGCTTCCATCTGCAGGGTTCTTTCTCATGTACAGGGAGTGCAGAATTATTAGGCAAGTGGTATTTTTGAGGAATACTTTTATTATTGAACAACAACCATGTTCTCAATGAACCCAAAAAACTCATTAATATCAAAGCTGAATATTTTTGGAAGTAGTTTTTTGTTTGTTTTTAGTTTTAGCTATTTTAGGGGGATATCTGTGTGTGCAGGTGACTATTACTGTGCATAATTATTAGGCAACTTAACAAAAAACTAATTTATACCCATTTCAATTATTTATGCACCATTATGGGATGGGTTTTACCAGAGTTGTCTGTGAACTGTTTGTGGCCATGGGGGATGAAAGGA
>CM070035.1:68123920-68142390 GCA_036250615.1 Ptychadena robeensis | reverse complement strand
CTGGCTTTTAGGAATGTTTGCAGCCACTTGGGGTGATGGCAGCTTGTTCTATGTAAGTAGAAGTTGCCGGCTGTAGGTTTAAAATGGGTTTTAGTGGTAATGTCCATGTCCTGAGAGGAAAGTTCCAGATCAAGTCCTTCTTTTGGCCCATTTTGCCAAAGGAAAGGAAGTTGCCTAATAATTATGCACACCTAATATAGGGTGTTGATGGCATTAGACCACACTCCTTCTCATTACAGAGATGCACATCACCTAATATGCTTAATTGGTAGTAGACTTCCGAGCCTATACAGCTTGGAATAAGACAACATGCATAAAGAGGATGATGTGGTCAAAATACTTATTTGCCTAATAATTCTGCACTCCCTGTATATGTGACCCACCATAGGATACTCCTGATTATTCCATGACATATCAAGTCATTTTATATTACACTGTCCTTTCTTCATAGAAGTCTGATGTTCTTCATTCCTCTGGTCGGGTGGTTGTCACCACAACAATTCTGTGAGGAAGTCATAGCTGCCAGCATTGGGCTTTATGTCTCCAGGGTTGTCTCTAAGGGTACAGATAGGAAGTGACAGATAAAAACAAAATCATGCCGGCTTTCATCACCGTTGTTACAATAGCAATGATTTCACTTGATGCAATTACCGTACTTTCCTTCGTCATGTAAATGGGATATAAATCTGGTTAATCACGACCATGTTCAACACATTGTGATCCTGCCAGAATCACTGTCTTCATCATACAATGCCATCTGTGTTGAAAACTTGATAAGCACATATTAAAGGGCTTTAATATGTGCTTATCAAGTTTTTTCCCTTACAACTTAAGCTAGGCATACACGGTTCAATTTTAGCGTTCAATCGACCTAAAACTCATCAAAGTTTACATAGATCTAATTTAAATCGTATACTGCACACCTGGTTCAATCGGTGAAAATAGTTCAATACTGATTAAAACATCGAACGTAAAGTGATCGGACATGTTGGAAAATTTTAGTCGATTGTACAGCGATCAAACTAAAATCTTAGCATTGTGTTGGTTGGTCAGGTCGATTGAATTTGAAGAACACATTTATATATGACTGTTTCCTGTGTTTTGTGATCGAAACAAAAATCACAGATTTTGGTCATAATAAGATCGAACCTTCCATGTGATACTACTTTGGATTCGATTTCAATCGCTGTTGATGAAAACATTACGATCTAAAATAGAATCAAAGATCGATCGTGCTAAAATCTAACCATGTATGCCTAGCTTAACAATCTTACCATACAATTTCTGTACAATCAACTTTTCTTCTACCAAAACCATGTGATATGAGGATCTTTCTAAACCTTCCAATCACTATGTATTGTATCAGGGAGGACCCGGCACTACATAGGTGTTGGTAGATCTAAAGGAAATTGTGTGGAGTGATCTACAGGTGTATGGAGGGCCTAACTCATAGCACGGTTAGAATTAAGCTGGGCATAGACGGCCAGATCCTGTCTGATTTTTCAGGCCGATCAACTGCCATGCACATTCCCAGCCAAAAGGCGGGTGGACAAAAATCGGATGTGCCCACCTTGCAAGATTGACCAGGAATCTGCTGCATGTTAGATCACACGGTGATCCGACCTGCAGGTAAATTCGATTCCATTATTTTGGATGGGGACGGCACAGAAAGGGTGCCTGGCCGAGCAGCATCGGCCAGAAAACGACACGTCTATGCCCAGCTTAATACTGCTGTACAGATTATAGAACGTTCTGTAAAGTCTGACAGAATCTCCAGCCAAAATATAAATAAATGATATAGTTTCACTTGCTGCTGTTTTCTGATCGTATACATTTTATTTCACTGCAGTTCAATGTAAAAGTTACTTTGCATAGTAATAAAGTGAACCTGAACTCAAGAACACCTTTACAATTAATTCCTATAGCTAATAAAGTTCTTTTTCATTGCAAAGACAAGATGACAGCACAATAAAATATGTAGTCGTGTGAGCTATGTGTGATGACCATGAAGACTGAAGCAACAACGCTATATACCAGGTATGTATGTAGATCATTGCACAGAGGTAAAGCAAAGAAAGTTTGGGGATCTTTTGTATCACTGATTACTGTTTACTACTTAATTGTAAATAACTTTGGTACAGTGTAAACATTGAAAGCCATTCTTGCTCTAAATAGGTAAGTAAAGCCTTAACTGACTATTCTGCCACTGTAGAATCCACAGTGCTTTATATGAAAATGAGTAATGAACTTATGTCATTGCAAGCAAACTTGACCCACAAATATGTTCAGAAATATGACCAATAACTTTTCAAATGTATAATCCCTCAACATACAGCAGAGCACATTTTTTGAAGAAGGTGATTTATTTATCATCACCTATGAATAGGGAATGTGTCCCCTAGTCATGACATAATGATCAGTACATGCACAGAACAGATCACGAAAAGCATAACAATACAACACATGTCCATTATTTGCAGAGAATTTATTACCCAGCTGTCAGTTTCCAAATCATAACATGGACAAAATACCCTGATGTCCTAAACAAAAAGAGTTCTCTGGTTGCAGGGCCTGGCTTTGTGTCAAGTCTTTAATGTTTTATTAAATTGCGTAATCACTGTATTTTTCGCACTATAAGACGCCCATACCATAAGAAGCACTTCATAATGGAATCATTTGGAGAGAAAACTTGAAAAAGAAAATAAAGATTTAGAGACACAGCAATTGACATAGTGAATATACAGCATGTTCCAGCAAAGTAGGCAGGGCTGGATCATGCAGTACTTATCCTATATTATTTTTCCAAAAGGCCAGTGCCAGGAGTGAGGTCTTAGTTCCAGCAGAGTGCAAAGCTGAAACTATAGCATTTATATACATTAGCAGTACCTATTTTTGAACCCACTGACCAACTAATGGAGAGTAAAATTTTTACAATCTGGCATTAACAACTTACACATGAGCAGCTATTTACATATGGGAGGTAAGATGAGGCCGGGTCTCATTTACTGCAATGCAGTATGTTAATGTAAAACACAACACAGGGTGCTGCTTTGTTTACACGAAGGTGGACATTCACTAGAATGTGAGGCATCTTTCATCTAGTTAAGGCTTGTCTTTTGCCCCGTGTCCAACCTAGGAAATAAGATGCAGTGGAAACAAGCCCCAATGCAGTGGCTGATATTTATTTACACTGTGTTAACCTATATTTTATTCCATCTGTGAACTTCACCTCTAGTACATATTCTTTTTGGTTTACAAAGGAACTACTATTTCGTTTATATTTTCTGGAAATAACACTATTAGGACAAATTAGAATTAGCAAAGACATTGACTAAAATACATTGTAACATATACAACATTTTACTATGTATTTATTAATGGAGCCTAATATTCAGCAAAAGCCGGGAGAGCAGGAATAGCTGAGCACTCGGTGCTGCATCTTTACTCACAATCATATACGCAATAGTAGAGTGTTGTACCGTGTTAGCCATCGATGAATAAAGAGAGCTTGGAGTTCAAGTGATACAGTTTATTGGCTAACTGAAATCATTGAAAAAGCAAGCTATCGAGATGTCTCAGATCCATTCTTCAGGCTTAATAAAATTTTTATACAAAAATCGTTTTTTGAGACTCACATTAATACACAAAATAACAAGGTTATGAAAATTTTTACAAAAACAACTGGTTTTCACTTGACACAATTGACTCATAGAGGTGAAGGTGACCATACACAGTTCAATATTTCAGTTAGATCGACTTAAAATGAACGATTTTCAAGGCAATCGTACGGAAGTAGTTTCTGCGCACCTGGTGTGATCAACCAAAAATCAAACAAAAGTGGGTAGACTGCAAAAGTGATAGTTTTAGTGAGTGGAGATAGTAATGAGTTATGAAGAGTTTTTGAGGGTAATAGAGATAAGAGGAATGGTTAATTGACTTACAGAACAGTCCAGACACACTTGTTGTTTAGTGATGAAGAGTTCCAGTTTTTATTGCCAGTGGTCAGGAATTTAGTTAAATTCGTAGTGGCACATAAAGTTGCTGTCCCTAAATAAACCGTATTCCAAAGTTTTCAGTGCTATAATGCTGATATCTTTTATGCTGTGGCCTCTGCTGCATAAACAAACCCCTACATTCCTGTTCTTGATGGTGTACCTAATTGATTCGCTGGTGAAGGGTTAGACCCCCCCCCCCCAACATAAAGTCCTGTGGGGCATTTTTTGCATGATATTAACTACCACATTGCAGGATCTGCAAGAAAACGCACCCTGTATCTATATTGCAGATGTGAAATTTCGACTTTGACTTTGAACTTCATTTATGCAAAAACGAATATGCTAAGACTTTTTTTTTCAAAGTTTTCACTACCCTTTACTAAGTATACAGCTGTTTTTGGCGATGATAGCATGTCCAGCGGCTTTGCAACCAACCCACAAAGTCAGTTAGTTGGAAAAATGTGACCATATCTACTTACCATATGGCCATGCTATTGAAATTGTGCATGCTTCCTTTTTTCCTGAAGCATTCACCCCAAAGCACTAGTGTGTTTCTAGCGTGAATGGCATCACTAATTTATAAGGGTCAGCACAGTCTATCCATGCACCAGCCATGTTGTCTGAAAATACAAAATTGTTGTTAATGCAGCAATCTGCAGGTTTAAACTTTCTTTGCTTTGTCATAGAAACATGTTTTCCATTTAAAAAGCTGAAATCTATGCTTTTTGATGGTTTACTATGCGTTACTTTTGCTATTGTTGTAATCTCCGTAATACCCTGACTGTTGCTTACTTTTTAATCTCCTAACATACGCTGGTGAATGATTCCTTTTAACAGAGTGGAAATTTACCACTAGTCCATTCTGTTCAGCCCTTCGAGGGTAATAAGCTTTCTAAAAGCACATTAAGCTGTTTTGTAGATTGCCATCACACTCACTTTTCATTTTCCAGTTAAAGTATTCCAGGCACATGTTTCTTTGTTTAGAAAATGTGCTGAATATATTAGGTTAGCCATAGACGAGACAATAATTCATCCAATCTGACAAAGTTCCATCTAAACACATGGAATGTCGACGATTGTTAAAAACATGATTGTGTGAAAAAGCGCAGACATTTGTTGTTTTGGAATAAAATGATTTTATAGCAAGCCAGAAGATACACACAGCAACAAGCCATCACCTGTGCAATCATTATACTGACAACATCTCTAACAATGGTCTCAAGACAATGATTTCAGTTGTGTTGTTTCACGGATTTCTCTTTTATTTGAAACATAATGATCTCTTATATCATCAGTATAAAAACTGAACACAAAATGAAAGCCCACATGATTTGATATTTTTTATTTATGCTGTACATATAATTCTATATACCGCACAAAAAACTACAGTTTAAACCATTAAATGTTGTAGCATTATTGTATTGCATGTCATTTTGTTGGTTATAACAACACATGCTAATATGTGTGCAATATTTCTAGATGTAAGCCTTTTGCTAAGATGATAATCTAACATCAGAATTACAGATAAATCATTAATGTCGCAATTGTACAAATAATCTTTATTGTAGATACTGATCATAAATATAAAATCACCAAATTTACACCATACCCAACATGCCATGCATCTGATGCGTTTTACGCTTAATTATAGATCACCAAAAGGTGTCCATAGGCTTTATAGCTACTAGGTACAATTATTCCTTGAATACCCAAATCCTTCTGTCAAACTTTGTGGTCTGTAAAAGCCAGGCTGCCAATGTTTTCACTAGTGCAGCCCTGCAGGGTTATCAACCTTGTTGCAGCTGCATAGCTGTTGTATTGATATCCCTGTCAGTGAAAATTAAAGTCTAGCCTAGCACCACCCACAGCCCATTAGATTGACAACAAATTACAGAAATTCTGTGTTCCATCTATATTTACCTTACATTAAAAACATTAAACTTGCTACATTGTTTGCTTATTACTAAAGCTGGCCATAGACGTCTCGATTTTTCATGCAATTTCTGAGAGCTCGTCCGATGTGATCGAAATGGCAAGAAATCGCTATCTAAAAACTATCGTGCTGGGATCAGACATGTCTGAAAAGTTTAGTCAATCAATCATGGATCGAAGGACATTATTAGAGACTTGCGAATGTTTCCCACATCCCACTTCCATCTTTACTGTTATTTTTTTTTGTGTAGCTGATCTTTAGTTATGTAACAGATAGATCTGTGATAAATAGCCCATAAACTTTATCCCAGAAATGGTGCGATCGATGTACCACTGTACATTCCAAAACTCAAATGCATGCCCTGATCATTTAAAAAATCGATCTTGGGTAAAATCGAGACGACTATGGCCAGCTTAAGCTTTCTTATAGTAGGGCCCACATAGCTGTGACAGTACAGTACTGCTCTGAACTACTGCCTACTCTGACTTTGAACCCCCAGATCTCCAAAACTCTTAGAATTCCAACCCTTTTTTGTAGGATATTTTACTACTTCCTTAGTAGTGGTAAAATGGGGGGGGGGGGGGGGGGTGGCGCAGTGGGGCCCTCATTAAAAGCCTTGAGGACCATATGCGGCCCCTGGGCTGTAGTCTGAGAACTCCTGGTGTAGGCTGTGGCTTTGCAATCGGCTTGCCTGAGTTGCTTGATTACAAAGATGAGTGGGGATCCATAGAGGTCCTAGCACTTTTTTAAGTACAGTGATATTTAGGCTGTGAGGTTACATTCGGGGTCTCCATATAATGGAAAATGCTGAATGATTCTGTCCATAACATCCTTTTATAGTCAGAAAGTAAAATCAAAGATAGGAAATGTAAAATGTAAAAACCAAGAAAATACTTGAACGATCTACTGAAAATTACCAACATGTCCGATCACTGCTCGATCTAGTTCATGTTTGATTTCCATCACTTTTATTGATTGATTCAGATAAAAAGGAATCGATTTTCTAACGATGGATTTTTTTTTTACGTCAAACATCAAACCGTGTATACCCACCTTATGAGATTTTGCAGACTCCACCCCCTTCATTGGGAAGAAGGTTGCTGAGGTCCTGCACACAAAGCAGAAATCCAGAGAGAAGGTAAGTACAAGTTCTTGTTATTGTGGATCTAGACAGATAAGAGATTGAGGGCTTGTTTCCATTGATGCGAAACAACCGTATCCATTGGAAACTTCAATATAGTTTCCACTGGTGCGGTTGTGCGCGTTCTTGTGCGATTGCGGTGTAGGGCGCGTTTCTGAACGCTTTATGCAGCGTTTTGAAACGCATCCGCGTCCCAACCGCATCTGCATAAAACAAAAATTGCGTCGCGCGACAACTATGCCATGCGGTCAGCCGCGTGGTTGCCGCGCGGTTACAACCGCACGGGAACGCTTCAATGGAAACAAGCCCTTACAGGGGTAGCCCTGTCTAGGGATCCTTACAGTAGCTTACAGTAATAAAAAATGTTAATTGGCTGAAGATCACATTCAGGGTAGACAGTCAGTACATTTGTCCAAAAAGTGAGACTGTCAATTCCCTTAAAAGATTTGTAAGTAATGTCGTGCTGACTGGTGTCTGTGACCCAATTGTTCCAGTGACACTCATTTGCCCAGCCTTTTTTTATCTTGCGTAATACTGTATTTTATGATTTATACAAACCACTAAGTCCAATGACCTATGTAATGGACATTATACAAAGCAAGTTGGAATATTGGGCAGAATAGGAAAAGCACACAGTGACACCACTCCAGAATACAGATATCTGGATAGCAGCTGTAGTAATTGGATGCTGCAATGAAAATAACAGGCCTTGGTTGCCTAAGAAACAGTACAGGGAATATGTGATCGTGGGAGGCACGTTGTTAGTGTAAATGGACCCGTGTATGACCCTACTGGTGGTTTGTTAGCTCTATGAACTATGACTTTTACACTGTATTCAGCTGCTAGGTAGGAATTATTTTATACATTTCATTATAGAGTTTTGTTGTGTTCCTGATGTTCTATCTCAGCTAGTAGTGGCTTACTTTATATGTCTTTCTTATTATTAATTCATCATATTCCTATTAAATAAATATTGCAGTCAAGAACCAGACACTTATAATTGCAAATGTATGTTAAGCATTGTATGTCTCTGTGAGAGTGCAAGTAAGTGTTTCCTGGACCTGTAAAATGGATGCAGACTCTTGAAACATTAAATAATATCTGGAGTTGCTATAGACGCTTATTTAATGGCACCTGAAATTATTGTTAACGATTGTTCTGGTTGACAGTTTAAAGGTGGGTTTACACGTGTAGATGTTTTCTTCAATCAACTGCCAATTCTATTTTTTGTTCGATAAATTTGTCGAACATTGTTCATTCATTCATTCATCACCAATATTGAATGAAAATAAATCGCTGGTTCTTCGAATGAAAACCTTCATGATGTACTGTGGGGGTGTTGCCATGCTCAATTTTTTTCTAGTAGCCTTGTGCGCCTCATTGTTTTGTTGGGATTTATATGCTAGTACGAACAAATAATAGAACGAATAAATCAAAATAATCAAATATGTCTGTGAAGTTTCTCATTTATCCAGGTCATTGTATATCTGTAGTGTTTAATTAAATCAACTGGACTTTTAACACGACTGGGCGGGTTAATAACACCTCACAGCTCCAATCATGCTAATGTAGTAACACCTGCCTCCATGGTAGGCTCAGACCTCATGCTGGGTAAAGCCCCCCATACACCTTAAGATCGATCCATGCAATCTTCATTAGATCTACCAACATCTATGTAGTGCCGGGTCCTCCCTGATAGAATACATAGTGATTGGAAGGATTAGAAAGGTCCTCATATTACATGGTTTTGGTAGAACAAAATTTGAATGTACAGAAATTGTATGAAAAGATTGTAAGGTGTATGGGGGCCTTTACACATTATGTGGATTGGAGCTATACCCCAGAGTATAAACAAAAAGTTGCACTAATCTGGGTAATGTGACCAACATCCCAAATATATATTCACTGCCAAATTAGATGGGAGGAGATACACCCCACAACTAATCAAATTCCCCCTGAGAACATCTCAGGGGCAAGAGGACTTTAACGGTCACCGATGTATGACAAGATAACATGTAAATAAAGTGATCAAAACAGTAGCAATTTAATAAATGTAATGATTAAAAACATAGGACATTCCAGTGTCGGTCAGTGTTACAGCATTATCCTATAAGCATCAACATGGTAAACATTTTGAAGAATTCAGTAATAGGTAAGTCAGGATAGTCCTGTATCCACAGGATTGACCCCAACGCGCGTTTCGTGTAAAACTTCATCAGGGGTGTGTCTTTATCCAAGTAGAATAGTGAACCACTGAAAGACCAGTCACTGAGGCAGGTAGCTGCCAAGGCCCCTACCACGGGGCAATCATAGGCGAAGAGCGGGAGGCCAAAACAGACAGCCCGGCAGCGAACCAAGCCGAAACAAACCTGTAACTTCCAATAATTCATGAGTGAAAATAGTGCCAATTGGAGTGGGTAAATCGGTAAGGTAAACTTCTTTTAAAGTAGTACTTAGGTAAGCAAATCAATCATGTAAGTCAAGTATGCAGGTAAGGTCCAGGCGTCCTTGTGCTCTTGATTAGTTGTGGGGTGTATCTCCTCCCGTCTAATTTGGCAGTGAATATACCCCAGAGTATATATTCCCAGTAAGATGGTGTACAGTCACTCTGAAAGGAGAAAGCCAGGTGGATGACAAAACAAGAAACAAAACACAGCAAGTCCAGTTGAGTTGAATTAAACACTTCAGATAAAAAATAATCAGAGACTTTTTTTTACAACAATTTCTTGTCTAACACATGTTTTTTTTGCAACACACAGACATTCCATTACAGCTATACATGGATTGTACACCAAATAAAAAAAGAAACCATAATAACCCTTCCTTCGGTTATTCTGGGCTGGGTTTCATTGGTTATATGCTAGGACGAACAATTAATAGAACAAACAAATAAAAATCAATACTTTTTCCTGAAAACGATCCAACCCACAATCTCTCAAACAGGAAATACGTCATGCTAAATGTTGAAATTGAGCAAAATATATCGAGTGAAATAAAGGTGCATTGCTTTTTTACTCGAAATAACAACAACAGGTAAAAATTTGCCAATATGTTCGATGACCTTTCCAATTATTTTTTGTTTGAGGTTGGACAAAATGTATCCATCAAACAAATTGCCCATTCTAGATTTTTGTTCAATCAACCAATAAATCGTTCGTTCAACCACCTTTAGAAATGATCACTGTACAGATAACTGTTAAGCTACAATGTGAGCGGCATCCCATAGCAAGTATAACAATAGCGGTCATTAGAATTCAGTCCTTTGATGATCTTACTCAGTAGAATGCTAAATGACCATGTGGGACCCTTTAACAAAAGCTAGATCACCTGAAGCCCCCCATACACCACATACAATTACCATGCAACTTCTGTACAACCAACTTTTCTTCTACCAAAACCATGTAATAGGAGGACCTTTCTACACCTTCCAATCACTATGTATTCTATCAGGGAGGTCACTATACTACATAGTTGTTGGTAGGTCTCATGAAAGTTGTATGGAGGAATCTGAAGGTGTATGGGGGGCTTTAGACAATAACAAACAATCGTCTTTTACAATTACTTTGTACAAGCTCACTCTAATCCTTAGGGAATTTATCTTTTGGTTTTCAGCTTTTTTAAAAATTAAGAGAAATTGTAAATATTTCAGGGAAGAGAGGACCGTACTTATGAATCGATATGTTGGTGTTATAGAAATATATACAGTTTCCCCAAGGCAGATTAGTCATCTTTTCTTACGGACCTTCTTAGAGAAAAAATAAACGTTATTCATATTGCTCATCCTCTCCTATATAAAGAATAAAGTGGTGCCAGTAAAGATGTAGAATATGTGTGCTCACTGGATGTTTGAATGCACTTCGTAGAATAAATTCTGTGCGTCTGGAGTTCATTGTTGTGGAAATTTAAAATGACTGATCAGAAAACTCTTCT
This sequence comes from Ptychadena robeensis, assembly GCA_036250615.1. NCBI lineage: Eukaryota > Metazoa > Chordata > Amphibia > Anura > Ptychadenidae > Ptychadena > Ptychadena robeensis. The sequence goes on along the minus strand of CM070035.1, from coordinate 68,131,391 downwards.
CATTTCACCACATTATGTTATAAGTCAATTTTCAGGCATTTTCTTCCTTTGTATGCTTTATACATTAAACATAAAAAGAAATCGGGCCTGTCCAATTTGATTGGATGCTGAGAGAATCAAATCTGATTGTAAACTTAAAGGAGAACTGTGCCTTTGGTATAAGTTGCCCTGTAAGCAGTGCTTCCACCAGCTTAGTGTAGTCTACCTGAAGAAATATTTACAGCATTCTGTATCCTTGCTATATGTCCAGGGGTGCACATAACTTTTTTAGTGAGCTCCTCAGATGAGTACCAGGAGATGGTTTATGTCTTCCTCACTGTCCTCTGCATCAGCCTCCTGCATGGTAGATTCTGCTGCAGACGCACCCCTCTGTTCCTGATTGATCCTCCGATTAGCTGTCATCCATTAGCTTCATCCACAGGTCACCAGCTGGCTTTGGTTCACATGTAACTCTTACTGTACAACACCGTTTGAACCCCCAGATCTCATACCTCAGTAGTGTGACCCTGAAATTTCCTGGGGTTAGTAACTAACCGCTGAGACTACCTGCAGTCCAAATGTCAACCTTTAATAGTCATATTCCAGCTGTCACACAATGCTTTTCTCTTTTACCCTTACATATGTCTACTCTGACTCTCATCCATCAGATCCCCAACACCCTTAAAAGACCAATCTTTTATTTTGGATTAGTAATTTATATTCCCAATTTGACACCCCTAACTGCAACCTATCATAATTATTAATGTCTACCTCAAAACTGAAAGAATTTTGCCAATCTAAAAAATTTACTTTAACAGTAGTGTAAAGTGAAGTTGTTTGTACAGCTATTTAATGTGGGAGGGATGCGGATTATGCTGCCAATTTCTATGCCACACTCCTTGGGTGCACCTGATAGCTACGGTTGTTAGTACGCATATGAGCTTTGTAACAATAATGCAGGTACGCATAGCTAGTTTCTGGCCGTACCAGAGTACCACTTATGTGCACCCCTGTATATGTCCTTGTCTATGAAAATAGAGTTGTTCCTGCTCTATCTAATCTGGCTGTCTGTTTTACAGCTCGGTCTTTAAAAATAACACAACAAAAGGATGGCATATGACATATCTACTGTGCCATATTGGAATATGCACTTTATCCTTCCACAGGATTACTTTGCCTCAGGCTCAATTTCATAGTAAATGCGACTCTAATTGGAAGGTCACTGTTAAAGTACGAAAAAAATATGAAGAAAGAAAAACATTAGATATTAGGAAAAGTGGAGTAATATGGGACTTCTTATGGAAAATGTTAGTTGCCTGGCTGTCTTTGGCTTGAACAGTTGCTGAGTTACACACATTAACATCCGGCAGGGGAAATCAAGTTGAATTCACAACTCCTAATATGTATGCTTAGTGATCTAGAAAATACCTAAATGATATGGTTCACTTGAGAAGCCAAGTTGCTTGTATTTTCAGTAATAGCTGTCCATGTTTATAAAGGAAATACTTTTTCTTGGCTAAATTCATATTATAATTCAACACAGCCAATAACAGGAATATTTCCATCAGGACTGTACAAGGCTACAAATGTATTATTTTCTTGTCCTGCTTTTCTGTATTGAACTGGCACAAAGGTAAGAGTTATATTTCATCCAAGTGCATTGTTTGCTTTGATGTACCATATTTATTTAGCTAGACGTAACATTTGTATTTTTGGTGGCTGTTATTCAACTAGTTTAGTCTTTGTTGTGACAAAATAATGAATTGTTTCTAAGAAAATCTTTGGGACAATGGATTTTTTATTATAACATGTATTTGAGACTTTGAATGCCCCCCTCTATACACCTTTATATCACTCCATACAATTTCCATTAGATCTACCAACAATTATGTAGTATAGTCGCCTCCACTTTTCTTCTACCAAAAACCATGTAATATGAGGACCTTTCTAAACCTTCCAATCACTATGTATTCTCTCAGGGAGGACCCAGCACTACATAGTTGTTGGTAGATCTAAAGGATATTGTACAGAGTGATCTCAAGGTGTATCTGAAAATGCTACATGGCTATTGTACTAATGGAGTATTTGAAGTCAGTGGCTGAGGGTCATTTAACAGATCCGTTTTTATTGACCTCGCTGTCCTAATATGCTTACCAAGTTTTTTTCCCCAGGATGAGCCATTGCAGCCTCCATATTTCTGTCAGTTCAGGTTTCCTTGAAATATTTAGCAGAGGTCTGTAACTTTATGATAGGGAAGTAAAAGCAAAGAGTCAATGTGGCTGCCTACCAAGTCTTTATGTAGAACAGTAAGTATTGATGGCAGAATATTTCATATGAGTCCTTCTGTCTGTGGAAAATGTAAGTTCATCAACTGGTGTAAGCCTTTTTAAATGGATTTTCAATGGGTGATTGGTTTTTCTGGCAGGTTGCATCAAATGCTTGAAGCTTGTTACCTGCTGAAGCTTGCTAAATGCAGTTCAAAGCTACAACCATCTCACTTGTTAAAAGTAAACCTACCATGAACCCTTGCAATTCACAACAAGCATATGGTAATTATTACCGTATGGCTGAGTGTATCACTAAAGGGGACCTGGACTGAAATACAAACCCTGACAGTGGCCATAACTCCTCACCACTCTATGTTAATCTGAAATACTGTAATACCCTGTTTTCCCGAAAATAAGGCATCCTCTGAAAATAAGGCACCCTTAAAGTATAAGGCACCCCCAAAGATACGGCACTGTAACTATGGAGGATCAGAGGAGGCAATCAAAATGACACAGTAAGATCAGAAGGGATTACTAAAATGGTAACCCCCCGTCTGAGTCTCCTGTGCCATTGTGATTCACCCCTCTGTGTCATCTTAAGTTATCCCCCCACCCTGATACCCCAGTGCCTTTCAGATCTGTACTCCATCTAGACTTAGAAAGTTAGTCAGGTTAGAAAGTTAGCTGTTGTTCTTGTAATGTTTCCTCACCACTTTCCAAATGCTAGATCACTCCATACAATTTTTTTTAGATCTACCAACAACTATGTAGTGCCGGGTCCTCCCTGATCGAATATATTGTGATTGGAAGGATTAGAAAGGACCTCATATTACATGGTTTTGGTAGAGGAAAATTTGATTGTACAGGAAGTGCAAGGTAAGATTGTTAGGTGTATGGGGGCTTTAGACTTAACATTTTAAAGTTTAAAGTATGCCCATGTGTCCTAGGTTTAAATTAAATCACCTAATAAAATACTTTTAATAAAAGTATCTTTTGAATACACAATGTGAAGTTGTCAGTTTAAGGTGAACCTTTATAATTAACCATTTATGAAATATCGAGCACTGGTATATTGCACGATCAAAGTCATTTACTTATGCGTAGGCAATGATCAATGCAGTTTGCAAACCCCGCTTTTCCACAGACATGAATTATTGAAGAAACAACCACAGCTAAATGTTTTTGTTCCTCTAATTGATGCATCGCAATGATCCAACAAATACGATAGACTAGTAATGGATAAACATGTAACATGAGCCATGATCAGCAACAGGGTGTGTTAATGAACTCTGCTACCCACAGTTAGGATGACCGTATTTTAGCAGAAACTGAAGTAGAACAGAAATGGAAATCAAATGTCATTCAGCAGAAATTAGATTGCAGATATTGATAGTTCTTGCTATTTATCTACATTGCACAAATTAGTGTCTCTACAAGATAACAACAATATACTATAAGTATTTAGCTAGGGAATTCTATGAAACAGCACCAAACAAAATGAACAAATTATTTTTTTACTAATAAATTAATGCATTCACTGCAGTTCAGCCTTCAAGGACAGTAACATAAATCAATCGCCCTTTTGCACCAAGTAGCATTTCTGCATGTTTTCCTTGTAGTGGGCCAACAGATCGTTGTCATACAGCTTACATGGAGCAGAAGAAAAAAGTTCATGACTGATGGTTTTGGCAATTTTCTCCCTCCCTTACCATATTTCCATAAAACACATGGACTATGTGACATGGATTTTAAATGGCCACAGCAGCCCTTTTAATAACAACGTATTGTATAAACATACCAAACCATTAACATTTATTTAAACATAATACCAAGAAAAGGGGTCTTTGGTGTCCATTTGGCTCTTGCGCCTAGCCACGCCCCAACCTGCTTGGGGCCAGCACCGGACTAGTTCCCCATACACGGGTCGATATACGATGATTCGATGACCTGCCCAGTCGATGACGTCACACAGTGCGTGGCCATGGGTCCATAGCTGTCAATTTTGTGAAAAACAATTCCATGGTTCCGGGCTTACTTCTCGGCTGATCTAGCAGGGAGAGTGTCTTAAGCTAGCCACACATGGCTCGATGAAGTAACAGAGTAGAGGAACATAGGGCGCCGTTCCTCTAATTTGTTTCTTCATCTGAGCCATCCACGGTTCCTTCGAGCAGGAGCAATGGATCCTGCTGGAAGGAACTCGACCCAACAGGTTTCCAACTGTTGGAAAACCTTGGTCGAAATCCATTACATTGGATGGGGACAGCGCTATCCCTATCCAATGTAATGGACGGGCTGACAGCTGAGCTGCACACACAGGCTGTGTGTTCAGCTAGCTGCTCTGTGTGAAGGCCAGAAGAGAGGGGGGGGGGGCTGGCTGCAGGCTGGGTACTTCAGGCTGGGGAAAGGAGAGACTATGTGGTAATTGATGTGCCTATGTGGTGCACATTGATTACCGTACGATTGATCCGCGATCAATCACAGCGTGGTGGCGTCACCATGCTGTAATTGATCGCCGATCGATTGCACAGGAATCTACCCGTGTGTGGCCAGCTTTACTCTCCCTGCTAGAACTCTCCCTAGGGAGAATTACTTCCTCTCCCTGCTAGATCAGCGCGATTTCAAGAACCCGGAAAAAAAACAGGATTTCTTGAAATCGGGATTTGGCCACATAAAAAACGTGACTTTATCAACCAAAAAAGGGAGGTTGACAGGTCTGCATCAATTACACGAGTCATCAATTGTGGCCACCCTGTCTTCGAGCGGGATCGATTAAAAGGGAACTAACATGTTTTTCTAAAAGGGTGTGGAAAGAATCCCATTCAATCGATGAACACTCGAGTGCAGCGTGGTAACGTCATCATGCTGCGCTCAAGTGGGTCATCAATTCAATGGGTTTCAACCCGTGTATGGGGCTCTATTTCCTCGGTATCCAATACCATGTATTTGGGGCTCTATTTCCTCGGTATCCAATACCATGCATTTTTGGTGCTTTTTTGGGGGGCATCGGATGCATTAAAAAATGAGCTGAAAAATGCATGGTGTCCGATGCCGTTGAAATACAGACACTGGGGGACATCATACCACCAAAGGGGCCTCCCACCTATGACAAAATATATACAACAGCAAAGAAAAGAAGAAAAAAACAACAAATTGGAAAAGGAAGACAAAACAGAGTGAGCAGGTGGGAAGACCTTCTCTAAAGAACTCATAGAAGCAGCCAGCAAGGACTTCTCTTGTGTCTCTTCCAACAACCTAACCTTGACCTCCAATCCTGAAAGCCCACATTCTCCCCTTCCTGCTATCTTTAACCTTTCTGTGCTCTGGGAACTATTCCTTTCATGTTCATTGAGATCTAAGGTCCACCCTGTCCTTAGAGCTGGACTAAGAGCGATCGCTTAATCATCAATGTAGTTCAACCATCTGAAATAACAGGAAGTTCCATGTGTAACTTTCAGTAACTTTCTTCATTGCCGTGTAGAACACCCTTTTAATAAGGTTAATCAGTATTTGTTTTATACATTTCCAAGAAACCTGTCTTTTTCACTCTTAACTTTTTTATTTGCACTTTTTTTGCATTTTTTTCAAGCAGCATTGTATTATAAAATCTATTCCTTGTGGCTTGCTCCAACTAATTATATGGTGCTAACATACACAGTCAATGGCTTTAAATTAACAAAAGCAGCTTAGGCCATGGCAGGAGGTAGATGCAGCATTGGGCAGACTCAGGTTAACTCTTGGGTCGGTTATTTCAGTACCGGGGTCACTATGTCACCTCATATTTCTTCTGTTTCCTTTATTTTATCTTTAAGGTGCAGGACGTCACAAGGTGCTTTCCATTAAATAAGATGAGGAGACCCTAAGTTCCAGGAACTAGACTTTATGAGGTGCATTAGCCTGTCAGTGGTTCAAACATCAGACATCTGTATTGAAATTTTACAATTTCCTCTCTAATAAGGAGTATTTTAGAAACGTGTTTCTAGAAGGTTTAGGTCACTTTATCAGGAATGATTTACTGCTAAACCTGAAAACGTGTTGCCTGTGATCACATCACAGTGGATACAGTTCCTTGAAACGATTCTCCACTTAACATCTGGGTATATTTTAGATAGTAATTGCAAGGAATTAACTCTCTCTAAAGCCACTAAACATTTATTATTGGGACATTTAGTAAAATTGCTATTATCTATTGCACCTTACCAGACTATAGGGTTCAAACAGTTTGAAGCCCCCCATACACCTTACAATCTTTCCATACAATTTTTGTACAATCAACTTTTCTTTTACCAAAACCATGTAATATGAAGATCTTTCAAATCCTTCCAATCACTATGTATTATAGCAGGGAGTTGTAGCATAGTTGTTGGTAGATCTAAATTGTTGTACCTCCTACCCTGTGTCCCCGAAAGTAAGACCTAGCTGCTATCCCCCCCCCCCCCTGGTGCTTCTTTCCCCGAAAATAAGACCTACCATGTCCCAGAGACAGCTTCCTTATGTAGGGAATACATAACAGAAGGCGTTTTGTCACCTCTTCTAAACCCTAGTGCATTTTCTGCATCTAAAATTAATATATTAATAAATAAGACAGTGTCTTATTTTCTGTGAAACAGGGTACTTTGTGTTTCATTTTGATAAGCTTATTCCAGGTGCCTATGCTTAACAATAATACAGTGTTTGTACCCCTCATATGTTTTTGATCACTTACAAACTTCTGTAAATAAGGGTCTTAATAAAGGAGAAATCGTAGGTTCTGAAGCTCTTCAATCCAAGGATTTTACAAAGATTTTTGTAAGCTCAGATATCTGTAGTATGCAATGCATGAATTTCATCCGGCGAGCTTTGGTTTTTCAGTCTTCTAGAAGACATAAGTTGGACATAATTCTTTTCTGAAGCATCTATGGGCCGAGAATAAATCACAATAAAGACGTATTTCCAGGAGCCACTCAGTACTATTGTTTTATAGATGTCGCCCATGATATTGTTTTCCAGGTAGTAAATAATGCTGTTTTTTTTTTCTTCTTATCTCAGCAGAAGGATCATTTGAAACATTGTTTTCAGGCAAGGCACTCGTATTTCTGTCTTGTCTACACTAGCAATGCAACATAATGACTTCCTTCTGAAACGGAGTTCTACTGTCAGAATTGGTAACTAAAGCTAGCCACACACGCTTCGATGTTGGTTCAATCGATGCTCGATTAGATGAATTTTTTCATCGATTGAACGAAAAT
>CM070035.1:68083570-68109548 GCA_036250615.1 Ptychadena robeensis | reverse complement strand
CTTTTCAGGCATATCTGTTTTTTCTGCGACCCCCTGTCATGGGCATGTTGACAGCAAAGCAGTGCGGGCAGAAGTGGATCCTGTCCCATCCAAATAAATAGGACAGTTTGTGTCCACATCTTTTTCCCGGCAGTCAGCCTGTGTTTGATATAAATGAAAAAAACCTTTCTTAGTAAAAACACAAAAATGCCCCAATTTCTCTCTCTCTCTGCAGAGTAAGACTCTGATAAAGAGACATGTTTAAGTAGCGAATTACTGGAAATCCAGTTGATTTAATTGGTTGAAGGTTTATGTGGATTAATGATTTTCTATGGGTCGTACATCCATGTGCCTCATCTGTTCCGCACTTCCTTCTGTCATGGGATCTTTTCCCGTTAAATCTTTTTATATGAGTTTCATTCAAGAACATGAAGACTTTTGGGCCCAAAAAAGTTGACCTGGGTCCAAGAAAAGTAACCTCTGCAAGTCAGAGGACTAGACATTTCTGTCATGTTTGTAAAGGCAGCAGATTTAGCATGAAAAACCTTCAATAACTTTTACGTATATTTTAATTTCGAAGACCCATAGATAAAACCACTGAAAAATATATCCATGTGTGACTGCAACTTGTACACTAAAGACCTGGTAGTACTGTATGCATGTCCCAGAATACTATGATAGAAGAGAGTTTGTTAGGATATCTCTTTTGCTGTGAATAAAATCAGGAACTTCCACAAGCTGAGCATTCTGCAAAGTACTTGGTATTATACCAGTATAGTTAGCATAGCCGGTGCTGGATGTTTGTATACAGCCATGTCCTGTTAGAGATGGACATTTCATGTACACATGTCCCTGTACAAAGATGTCTCTGTACCCCAGAGGAAGTATCAGGTGATTTATTTCCCCTTAAAAGAATTTTGATTTGTCGCCTCCCTAACAATTCCACAGAGGCAGAGACTGCATGTACACTGGTCGTTGCACACATAGAGAGAGAAGTTCTTTTGCTACTTTCTCTGTGTGCACACGGACCAGCTTGCATACAATTTCTGCTTGTGATGGTGGTTGTTTATTGTTGGATGCTTGTGATCCTCCTTTGTGTGATGACGTCATAAAATGACTAGTCGATCAAGACTTTAGTGACTGATGACTCGACTTTGCAGAATTTTAGTTCGTTAATGCCCTAGTTGACATGCATTTTCATCTGAACAGCTTATTGGATATAATGTAGATTTTTTGGACATGCTTAATATGTGTGTCCCAACACATCTAAATGGATGGGTGTAAACCAGGCCTACAACAAATATTAGGAGCTGGATCATTCTAGCAGGTTAGAATGTTTTAGTCCAATCCAACTGTCCATTGTTTATACATTTGCTGGCACAGCTTAATCTTACGCTTATCATGTAACATAATATTCCTGGTTCACACCAATCTGCTTTACATACTTTGCCATGTGTTTTTGTGTGTACTGGCACATTTGATATAATGGAAACATAAAACTACATGCTCAACATGTGTTGCCATGCTTTAGTCCCCAGCATGGCATCCCAATTCACATTGCTAGCGATTGAAACATGCAGCACTTAATAACATATAGTAACCTTTTTCAAAAATAAAATTTTTTAAAACAAAAACAAAAAAACATATAGTAACCTACTTCTGTGAACCATGGATGGATTGAGTTATAACTAGAATCAAATAGTTTCTGTTTGGCACAGGCCTATTGGTCATGCACAGGGCATTTTAATTGCTATGGGGACCATTCCTTGTTCCGATCAGTTTAGTGATAAAGAGAAATTAACATTAAAGGCTGTCATACACAGGTCGATGCCGTGAGATAGATGAGCCATCGAGCTCACCGCGATGACATCATCGCACTGAGCCCGATCTCGAAGGAGCTCTGCTATGTCATCGAGCTCAGACAATTCTTTGCATGGGGACCATGGTTTTGATTTATGGTCATGTCCGATAACCCTGTCTTTGAGCCAGGTTGATTGATCCCGCTCAAAGACAGGGGTGACCGCATTAAATATGCGCTAGATAGATGGCCGTGAATGCGCACGGCGTTTAAAGCACCCATCGATCTAGAGCATATCTATGCGTGTATGGGCACCTCTAATCTACCCACCTGCGACCCTTTCCATTTCCTACTTCCAGCATGGAGCACTTGATAAAGCGGTACAGAATTATTAATAACACCTCTACATCACTTTCTCCAAAAGATTTGCTTTTAACTTCTCCTAAAGTTGGAAGTTAGTTGAAAGAGTCATGCTTGCGTGCAATAATATTTTTGAAATTTGTTTCTAAAATATATTTTTATTAAACTGATTTGCTAGTTAATGTATTCTGCAGGTTTTATATTTTTGTTGCATATGTAGCTTTATTTAAATAGATATTGACACCCCCTCAACATCTGAGCACCTCCTGTCTGACATATCGCAATCATTGCTTTTTTCATAAATGCAGATGATTTCTGATGGCACTGATTTGAGAAATAGAAAACTTACTTGTAGGTCTTTCTGAGTCTAGGTGATTCATTTTAACCCTATATTAGTGTATCCAGTAAGAAGCAATAGATCAATTTTCTCTGAAAAAGTTGATTCTAGTTGATTTGAGCAAAGAAGCACAAAAATAGACTGCATTTACTAATTAAATAAATTGCATTGAATGATGTGGATCATTCTAAATGGATAGGAATAATATTATAATAATTTTTTCTTTATTAATACAACATATTATACAGCGCTATACATTAAAAATGGTTAAAGGGCAACACAAGTTAACATATAAGTATAAATACAAACTTTTATATTGAGGAAGCCAAATTGAGCTTGCAATCTAATGGAGATTAGATGGATGGATAGAGGATAGATAAAACAGGATAGAGTGGTTAAGGCAAGTAAAACTGTCTGAGACTAGACAAAAAAGAGACAGGTAGGCCTGAATGAGAAGGTGGGGTTTCAGGGCTTCTATGAAAGTGTTCAAAATTGGAGCAAGTCTATTTAATATGATGAGTGAGAAAGTAACAGAAGGTAGGGGTAGCCCTAGAGAAGTCTTAAATCCGCGAACATGATGATAGTATGTGGATGTTATGTGGATGTCATTAGTAGGTCAGTAGAAGACCAGAGGGGTCGGAAAGGGGAATATTTATGTACAAAGTTGGAGATGTAAGTGGCACAGGAGGTGTGAAAGATTTAAAAGCAGGGCTGTAGCATAAGTAGAGCCATGTATACATGTTTTTGAAAGGCTGGATACAATTTTTTTTTTTTACTTTTTATTTATAGAAGAAATGTTCCCAAAGAACAATAGTAAGGAAAACAATAGTCTAAATACAATAAAACAGATAATATAAACACTTCCTGTGCATGGGCAAATAGTCAATAAAACTAGGCAAAAAATAAAGCCTCTGGAACCGGGCACCACACATGGGGCTATAAGACTAAAAAGACTATAGGCATGAGGTCCCGGGTAAACTATAACAAGATATATATCCCAATACAAATGAAGGAGCACAGAAAAAATATAGAAGAAGAGTAAGGTAGGGAAGGAAGGAAAACAGGAAGAGTGGGAACACCGATAATTGCCAAAGCAAATCATCAATAGCTAAAAAGATGAACATAGGTCTTGGTCACAGGGAGTGGGGCTAGTCAAGCCAAAGAAACGCTGGATACATCATTCCTTCTGACTTATAAGCATTGGTAGCCACTTTAGATCCTCACCCCACTACCTTCATCTCACATAAACATGTATGCTCAGCAAAGCCAATCATATAATTTTAGCAGCTTATACCTCTTTGCTGTCTGTGAGTTCTATAGTTTTATCTGAATATTTCAGCATTTGACATTTAGATACTAAAGATAGAATCTACAATTCTGTACATAACACCTACCATGAAAACACTATTATACAAAACATCACTTTCAGCAAACTTAAGGTGGGTTTACACGTGTAGATTTTTTCTTCAATCAACTGCCAATTCCATGTTTTGCTTGATTTCGTTGTCGGACATCGTTCGTTCATTTATCGAATGTAACATTAGATTTTTTGCTCGTTCATCGCCGATATCAAATAAAAATACATTTGAAATTACAACGACAGATAAAAGTTTACCAACAATGTTCGATGACCTTTCAATGAGGTCGAACAAAATGTATCCATCGAACAAATTGGCCATTCTAGATTTTCGTCCAATCAACCAAAAAAATTTTTGTTCTTCGTTGATCGAACGAAAAAATCAACACGTGTAAATCCACCTTTATGTGTAATTTCCCTTCCAGTGTAAAAATATTTATAAAAAAGAATAAAAGGAATTGGAATCAGAAACCATTGGACGTGAATGTTTGGAAGTTCATTCATATAGTAATTTAATCCAGCCACTCTTATTGCTATATAATGACATGATTCAGTTAGGAGTTTATGCTTGGGTGGGTGCTCACTCATTGAAACAAGCCCTCTAATCAAAAGGTGAATGTTGTGCACATGTTGTGTAGCCCTCTTCCAACTTCTGTAATTCAGTTTCGGTGGGCACATATATTACATACAAAGCATTACATCTGTTATAACACACAGCCATTTATTACGGCATTGGACTGCTTCATGATTGGATGCAGATTGTGTCCCCTTGGGGAAATTTCGGCTCTTTTATTATGCCAGTGAGAAAAGTCTATCACGGGGAGAAGACAGACATTACTAATAACTATCTTTCCTATTTACACTAAAAGTGTTTTGCTGCAAACTATCTCCCATTAGAAAGATTTACTACCATAACAAGGGTAATTATGGCTTTATAGAAAATCATATACATACACCTGCATTGATTAAAAGTGTTCCTGTGCAGTTACTGCATATGTTATTGTTTAAAAAGGAGCCTTAAAGTGTGAACCCTATGTTTATTGCTCATATTGTGAGTCTATGGAGACCCGTATGTAGCCACCAGGGCAGTTTTTCCTGCTATGATGAATATGCATGAGCAGAGGGGTCCCGGGGACCCCTCCCATGGCGCCTCCACCGCCTTCATGCAGATCTGAACAGCGCAAGCTGGCAATGGGAGGGGGTGAGGTGCTGGAAGGGGGTAAGAGAAGAATCCAAAGGAGGAGCGGTATGTATGGGCGTGTTCCTTTTATTCTTCTTCTTTCCCTTCCAGCAACGCCGCCCCAACTGTCCCCCCCCCCCCCCCCCCCCCCCCCCCCCCCCTAGTCAGCAGCTTGCGGTGTTCAGAGCTTTACAGGGAGGGAGGGTGTGTCCGCACCCCCTTCCCAGGTGATAGGGGGCCCCCGATAGACTAGTAGCAGCTCTGGTAGGCACCCTGCATATGCTGCAACCTGTGTACCCCACATTACTTTTTATCTTGTGCATCAAGTAACTCACACAAATTCTCTGGGGATACAGAGTGTAATAACTCTTTAATTACCACTCTATCCAAAACCTAAAAAAAAAGTTAGGCTGAAAATATCCTTTAACCTCAGATAGTGAGGTTTATCGCTCTCCACACTCTCCATTGAGTATTTTGGGGCAGCGGGGTTTAATACTACTTACACATGTGGTATCCTAGAGGGTAGTGGTAAATGTGGTATACTTGAGGGTAGTGAAGTTCATTACTGCCCATATCAGAGTATAGTACATTGCATGGTAATAAAACAGAGGCCGGGTGTTGGGGATCTAGGGGCATCCTGCAGATGCACCGGAAACACGTACTGGGCATGGTGTATGACGCACGCAAGCTGCACCCAATGTGTTTCCGTTTTTACTGCCCATATCAGAATACAGTACATTGTATGGTGCATGTGAGTACATTCATGACCATATAATTGGGTATGATTTACTTGGTGGTAGCAAGGTCCATTACTAAATGGGAGCGAGGTCTATTACTTAACATATAACAGAATATGGTGTACTTGATGGTAGTGAACCATACAACTGGGTACAATGTACTGGATAGTGGTGAGGTCAATTATTGAGCATATACTACAGTATGGTGTTCGTGGGGTCCATTACTGATCATATTACAGAATACGGTGTTAGTTTGTAATACTTTTAAACCAATTGTTCAGTTTATTCATTGGAAAGCCATACGGGGTATGGCCTCAATTAGTGACAGTGCATAAATTTTTTTTATTAGGCATTTAATTTAGAAGATGTTTGACAGCTCCATGAAGAATGTATGCCTTGGACAATAATTCAAGCCTGGTGATCATTTGCAGTAATGGCCTTGTCAGTTATATTCTGGCTAGGGCAGGAAAGGGTTTTGTAGCAGGCCAATCTATTGTCTCCAAAGCATCCAATATTTGGCAGCAGGGCATTATCTTGGTAAAAAGTGCTTCTTATAGTCATGTATGCTTCCTGCTTTAACATCAGGATCAACATACTGTGTGACCATGGTGATCCTCCCTAAAAGGCATATTTCCCCTTGCTTGAAAACTTGCAAATACAGAAAAATATAAATAAATTTGCCAGAAATATAACATGCTTCTACCTTGACATGACATGATACAAATACAAACATCGAGCGATCATACTACCACACAGTGTAATAGTTTTGTTTATCGTACTATGGAGCGAATGCGCATTATGATTGCTTTACAATAATATTACGCAATCGCTCCATAGCATGATCGTAAAACTAAATACCTAGAAAACCCATCAGATTACTTGTATGATTGACTTAAATGAACCATCATGTCCAATCGTTTTTCAATAGATTTTACGAACAATTTGGTCAATCATACTAGGTGTGTGGTTATCGATTTACGTTTTCAGATCGTCTAATCAAAGTTGATCCCATGGAAATATCGAACTGTGTATGGCCACCTTAAGTCACTGCCCAGCACAAGGACCTCATAGTGAAGGAACAGTCAGCCTTAAATACATTCTGTGGTCCAAAATACCCTGTTTCTCCAAAAATAAGGCATCCTCCGAAAATAAGGCAGCCTTACATTTTTGCCTCAAGCTGACATATAAGTCATCCCCCTGAAAATAAAGCACCCCCAAAGATAGGGTACTGTAACTCTGGACCCCCCTGTCCAGAGTTACAGTACCCTATCTTCGGGGGTGCCTCAGAGGGGGCAATCAAAATGACACTGGAGGATCAGAAGGGGTTACTAAAATGGTAATCCCACCCCCCTCTGATTCCCCCTGTGTCATTTTAAGTGATCCCCCCCCACCCTGATACCCCAGTGCCCTATTCATCATGAAAACATACGACATCCCCTGATAATAAGACATAGGGCATCTTTGGGAGCAAAAATTTATATAAGACACTGTATTATTTTCGGGAAAACACAGTATATGTCATAAATGGAGTGGGAAGGACTGACATCTGGAACCAGACCAGGCCCCTAGAATTGTTCAGCATAGCTAGGTAAAATGTATTTGTATAGCCACAGTAACGTTCCGGTAAATTGTTAGAGGTTCTGGTAATGATTAAGAGTTTTTTCAACCCCTGTGCTACCTGCATACATGTAGTGTCATCATGTTGTCATAGATTTTACCTTTGTGTTTACCATGCACACATATATCCTGATATTTCCACTCCCTGACTTTTCTTGTGTTTCTCTTGCATTAGTTACATGTTGAAGACACTGGTGAAATGTTACCCAAGTCCCGACGTGCACTCACTATTCATGAAATTACGGCCCTTGCTCGCTCCTCTCTGCATGGTAAGTTTAGATACCAATGTCACACAACTGATATTTTCCAAGGGATGTTCTTAGACTTTATAAAGTAAACGGTCTAATGGATGTATGGATGAAATACATTGAACGAATGCAAAAAAAAAATGTTGATTTAGTTTTAAGTAACACTATATATAACAAACTGCAAAAATCACTGACGATGTTCCAAGTTCAGTAAACCATAGCAACCAATGCACTGCCAGAAGATGATGGTTGCTATTAATACACATTGAATAGAAGGCAATCTGTCATATCTCCATTTTATCAGCAGCTGACACAAACACTCAAAAAGACTAATGCTCGCCGTATGCTATGGAATATATTTTTGTGAAAATGGAGGAACACTTTAAATATACAAAATAACAATTAAAAAAAGTGACTTATTTGCTAACTGGTTAAACATGTAAACCACTCTTTGTTACACTATTGATTTTTCAGTTCGATATAATAGTGTAGGTCAGTGGTTCCCAAACTGGGGGATGGGCCCCCCTGGGGAGTGGGCGTGAAGACCCTGGCCCTCATTCCTAACCTGAGTTTAAATAGGGTAGGGGGGCTCAATAATGTTCCTAAATAAAAAAGGGGGGCCCTGCAAGGACAGTTTGGGAACCACTGGTGTAGGTGATGTTAATATGGTTTTATTATTTATTAATTTTATTTATTAATTATTATGGCAATATTTTTAGCCAATGGAAAGCAATGGTTTTGATATTTGTGTGCTGTATTGATTAAAAAACGCATCAGGAGTAAGAGAATAAGCCTAGCATAACACAGAGAAGCAGGAATTCTAAAGACATCATGTGAAATGTACGGTATTCTGTATAGACCTGAACAGATGCCTACATATAGAAATTCATACAGAGCACAAGTTATTCATGTGTGAATATATATCCGATATTACTCATATGGAAGGCTATAAAAAGTAACAAAGCAATGTGTTTCACAGTTTCCTTTCATCTGACTAAGTTTATGTGAATATTGAAGCTAGTATAAATTCCACTTTTATATTTAGTTATTATCCTTTCCCTTTTGCTTCTTCCTGATGGAAAGTAATGTTTGTATTGTTTACAGGTTTTCAGTTTTCTTTGAGTGATGATCAATTAGTAGCAAGGCAGTCTGGGCCCCCCCCCCCAGTATCTGTTAGGAGTCTGAATCCGTTGTATCTCAAGGATGTTTCTTATAGGCCCAAATTATGGGGGATTGCTAAAAGATTGAGGGCCATTTCACACTATATGCTTTATATTTTAAAAACGTGCACTTATTTTTACCAATGTTACCATTCACACTGCATGCATTGCGTCTTTTTAAAACGCCCTGCTGTATGCATTTTGATTAATTTTTTCTGCATTTTTCATTGATTTGTTCAAAAATGCAAATGCAAAATGCAGATGTAATGTGAAAACGCATGCATTTTTGTATATATGCAGAAACACATGCCTTTAAAAAATGCATATAGTTTGAAAGGGCCCTTACATTTCTTTTTAGGGCCATTTCTCATCTGCAGTGCTGCAGTGCGGTTTTTGACCGATAATGGACATGCTAGCAGTAATGTGTCCATTACCAGCGAAACTCCACTGGAAACCTTGCGCTAACACTGCATTATGGTACTGTACCGCAATGCAGCGTGGGTAGTGTGAAATGGCCCTCAGACCACATCCTAGCATTTAACCTCCTAAGCAATAGAAGGGGCGACACTTTTTTTGTTTCTGTAGAGGGCTGGGGGGAGATCCGGCAATCGCGGCGGAGTACACTCCACAGTAAAATGACGCGAAAAGCCCATAGCGCTAGGGTATGTTGGCTGTCTGTGCTGACTCTTACACTAAGTCGAGACTTCTGAGCTCCTACTGACTTTTAGAGATGGCTGAATTTTTGGACTTGCTAACTTTGTGAGTTGATTGCAAGCCCCTGAACATGGTATCATCACCAAATTTCTGGAGATGTAGAGAAGGGCTTCTCATGTTCCAGGACAGCAACTGTCACTAAAATTATAGGTACTAAAGGTACCTTTAGGTACTAAAGTTATAGAATAAGGTAACTAGCATTATTTGTAGAGCAGTAATGACAGCTTGAATGCTTCCAAATCATCATTTGATTAATTAGTTATTACATGTGACATGCAAGGTATGAGGGCACACAATTACCTGGCCTTGAAAACACAGAAGTGAATGGTTCCAAACAGTTGTACACAAACACAATTACATGGCAGCGTATAATTAGATGTACATACACCTGTGTCCCCGTCTTTTCTCCATCTCACAGGTATCTCGCAGGTGGTGAAGGATCATGTGACCAAGCCTACTGCCATGGCTCAGGGACGTGTGGCTCATCTGATTGAGTGGAAGGGCTGGAGTAAACCCAGCGACTCTCCGGCCGCTCTGGAGACTCACTTCAACTCATACTCACACCTAAGTGAAGGAGAACAGGAGGCCAGGTTTGCTGCAGGTGAGAGAGCATAGAAATGAATGGATGACAAAACATACATGGGAACCTTTAACTCACTTTCTCTCTTACCGCTGTTCCTGTCTGCTCTTTTCCATGGCCTTTCTCTATATTTCTTTACTTTTATTTTCCTGGCGGTTTTCTATGCTCTAATAATGCATTGCTGTCACTGTGCCTTTCATTGGAGCGTCCTCTTCTTGTTATGATTTTCCTTCTTTATGCTGTTTTCGTGTATTACATCCATGGCATTTATACGCTATCATTCTTTCCACTATGTCTTCATATTGGACTGTGTTGTTGCACTGTATTTTTGTTCACCAATTTCTCCTCGCATTGGAATGCTGCTTGTTTTATTTTTTATTTCAAACTTTTGTCTTGAAATCTTGTCTTGCTTCCTAATAAATGTGCACACTTTCACTGGCTTTTTTTTTGGGGGTTGTTGCTTTCCTCCATGATGCACTATTGCTGTCTTGCTGCTGTCGGTCCATTCTTGCTGCTGTTTCTGCTCCTCTTTTCTGTCCACTGTTTGTACATTACCAGGTGTAGCTGAACAGTTTGCTATAGCAGAAGCTAAACTTCGTGCCTGGTCATCAATTGATGGAGAAGATTCCACAGATGATTCATACGATGAGGACTTGCAGCCGTCAATGGACCATTCTCAGCCTGCGGGTAGGTAATTGCAGACACATCCTAGAGTACAGACACTAGGCCCCCATACACCTTACAATCTTACCATACAATTTCTGTACAATCCACTTTTATTTTACCAAAAGGATGTAATATGAGGACATTTCTAATCCTTCCAATCACTATGTATTCTATCAGGGAGGACCCGGCACTACATAGTTGTGGAGTGATCTAAAGGTGTATGGGGGGCTTTATAACTACGGTAGCACTCAGGGTGGAAAGGCTACATATTCACCCTTGTGATAGAGTCTCCACTTATATTTTCATTCACATATATTTTCTCCAATAAGTGATCTTCTTGTGAGTACTTTATACTGAACTTGCCCTAATTCTAATTCTAAGAATGCCCAATCAATTATTCATATATGAGAAAAGGGCTTTTTGTTTGCATCTTCACACCTCAAAGCATATCAATAAGGTTGACCCCTGTTTGGCTATGCAGTTGGAGACGATTACACATCATTTTGGGAAAACAATTCCAGCTGAACATGCTTTTGTTTTATCCAATAACATTTTCTTCAATATGTTAACATTAACAAAAGAAAAAAATAGCAAAGAATAAAACCTCTTGCAGGGACATAGAAACATTATCAGAGACCTGGGGATTTCTTTCTAGACCATTGCAGTAGGTCTCCCACCCAATTGGTGAATGGGAATGACCTTTCCTCCCAAATCAAATGCAGCTTAGAGCTATAGACTTAACATTGCAGAGGAATGTCATCATATATATCATATGTTTTAGGCTATGTTTCCATGGCGCTATCAGGTCCGTCGGCACTCCCTGCGCTAAGCGCAATCCAGATCTGCATTACCTACCTGCAGCCTCCTTTGTTCCCATGGTGTTCTGCTGATCCGCAGGCTGGAGGTTGTACTACATTGCCGTTCTGGCCGGTGGATCGGCAGAACGTCATGGGAACAAAGGAGGCTGCAGGTAGGTAGTGTGGAGCGGGTCCGATGGGACCCAATAGAGATATGAAAACATAGCCTTAGATGGCATCTGACAAAGTTGGAGGCTTTGTTTAGGAAAGGAGGGGGCAGTTCTAAGAAAGTGCTGGATAAGGTTCATATTGATCCTTTTACAAGCCTACAATCTTATTAAATTGTTTCCATAGAGGTCCTAGAAATGAATTATTAGATCACATAGTGCTACCGTTTGTTATTGTTGCCAGTGTGTTTTCTGGTATGTAACTGTAGACCCCTTTTCTCATTCCTCTAGATTTTCTAAGTCCAATGCAGAAGGATCTAGTGTCATCCCGTGTTTGCTGCTGTGACAGTGACTCCTCTCATACCTTGTCTCCTGAAACCCTGTGCTCCAGTCTGTGCAGCCTAGATGAAGAACAACTGCTTTTGGGTTCTCCAACACAGATGGTTGAAGAGTCTTTGCTCATCAAACCACAGTCAGTTCTAGGCACCTATGATCGCCTTCGAGATTTGGAATGTGAGGACTCTTCATATTCCATGTCCTTCTCTGAGTCTTGTTTAAGCCCCAGTGAGGACGAGCTAATCTCCTTTCCTCCAATAAATCGCGAGTCAGGGATGCTTTGCTTGCGTAGAAAGGGCTCAGATGTGGTGTCATCTGGGGTGGTATCTCTAGATGAAGATGAAGAAGACCAACCCTGACCTAAAGTCACACTGCCACTCTTTAAACTGCCGTTAGGTTTCGTCGCTTTTTCTTCCTTTTTTATGTTTTGATGATGCTTCTTTATTTCAGGAAATCATGAACTAATCTGAGGGCATTAACTCACCTAAACATTACTTTTCTTTTTAAAACAATTTGATTTGGGTTTACGTTCCAATTCACTTTAGTGCTTTCTTCATCGAATCTTTCAGTCTTTATTTTCAATATCTTGTGTCTCTAATTTGCTTCATTACTTTTCTCACTTATTTTTTTTCTCTTTTGAAACAAATGAATTGCCTGTTTGACCTGTCTTAAGCATTTGGTCTGTTTTGCATGACCCTTGCCCTGTGGTACCTCTCTTGCTCAGTGGAGGGCCTTTAAGCTGTTGTCTGCATGTCTTGCACCCCACTTGATGCCACCTCTAAGTGATGCCACCTCCAGCTCAGCTGTTGGCGGTGGTGTTCTCATTTGGCGACAGTGGCAACATGGCTTGTCCCTGTGATCTTTTGGATCTGTTTCCAGCTCTGTGGTTTCTTATTCTCCACAGATTTCAGGTAGCAGATGAGATGAACATTGGGTATGTTATGAATTCTGTGACATTAGTAAAGCCTCAGAACTGTAAAAGGACTTGTGGAGCTCTGGTGATACTGTGGAGGACACTCCTCCATGTGGGCTCTGCGGGCGCATGCTTTGTGCAGGGGAGACCCTTCTTTTCTAGCGTTTTGTACATGTCTGTTTGCTGCTCTTGGAAGGTCTTGTGCGGTAACATCGAAAGTTTGTAACTCATTTTCCTGCGTCTATGAAAATACTTGACCAGCTGTGTATATAAAAAAATATATATATATAAAAAGCAAAAATTGTACATTATTACATTGAAGGGGGATAACTATTTGGTAATGACAGTGGGAGTCTGAGCTCATGGTTCAATGTATATTTTAAAAAGTATATATACCATATGGACAAATGGGCATATATTTGCTATACTTATATTCCAATTTATTTGCATTCAAGGGATTGCTTGAAAGGTGAAAAGGATCATTTTCTTTATTTTAAAAGTATTAATTACAGAGTTTACCCATAATTTGCTTCCTATACCGAGTAATTGAGTTACATTCCTCACACAAAGGTAAGTTAGACCTGTAGGCTGGATTCACTCCTTTCCATTTTACATGTGTAAGCATATGTTTTCATATGAACTGGCCCGTTAGATACACAAGAGACATAAGCTAACATTCTTTTTCCAAAGTGTATTAAAATGTAAAGGTGTGAACAGGGCCAAAGGTAGCAATATATAAAAAAAAGTATTCAATGAGATTAATATGCATGCTTGAGATCTTAGGAAACATTTACGTTTGAGTTACCAGGATGGAGAAATGGGACATGCACAGTTTGTTTTCCTTAAGTAGATTTCCGTGCAATCGACCCATGTTCAATCACAGAGGGGTGACATCACCACGCTGCGCTTGATCGCGGCTCAATCGAACGGAAATCAATGTGAACCACTTTGCACATCAATTCCTGCTCGATGGGGACCCAGTACACCTGGTGTGAGAGCTGGTCCATGGTTGACTGAGAGCTGCAGACAGCCAGGAGAGCAGACACAGAGACACAGCTCCCCCGTGCCCCCCCCCGCACAGCACACAGAGCGGGAGCTGATCACAGCTTGTAGGCGGTGCGGGGGGGGGGGGGTTGGTGGTTAGGCCAGCCGCAGCACTTCTGCTTTGGATAGGGACTGCCGTGGATCACTGGACAATGGACAATGACTGTGATCATGGTCATGTCCGATATCCCTGTTTTTGAGCGGCATTGATAGATCCCGCTGGACAACAGGGATAGCCGCATAAGATATGTGCCAGATAGATGGCTGTGAGCGGCCATCAATCTAGCGCATATCTATGCATGGGTGTATAGATGTAATCTTAGCAGGCCCCATTTCCCATATCTAAACATCTTAGGCAGTGGTTTCCAAACGTTCCCTGCTGGGTCCTCCATTTTCTAGGTAGGAACACCCCCCCCCCCCCCCCTCCATAAAGTTCAGATTCAAACTTTTTTTGAGATACAACTCCCTTTTTCTCCCAATAATACACACATAATAGTACAGAGACATGCATCATACATACACACACCCATCACACAGAGACATGCATCATTCACTTAAACAAACACACACACATATTACATGTGCTCTGTTACTGTCTGCAGCTAGTTCCCCCAAGGCCAGCTTCCTGCTCGTCCCTCCCCCCAGAATTCTGATTGTCTAGCCATGGTAGAGGAGGGTGAGGACACTGTGCCTTATTGGCAGAGGGAGAATAGAACTGCCAGTGAGGAGAGCCAATAGGTAGCTGAATGCCGTAGTTATCTCCTCTCTCTGACTCTGTTATGGCTGACAGCATGCCTCTCACACAGAGGCCTCCGAGTAGCATCATGGCTGCCCCCCTGGAATACCTCTGCGCCCCCCAGTTTGGGAACCACTGATCTTTTACATACACCAGAAACATATTGTGTGAAGATCACCATTCTGAAGGACAATATCTACTAGGAAAGGTAGGTATGCGGAATGCTAGACAAATAAAATGATTTAACCTCTGTGTTGTGTGTTTATTTTTAGTAGCTTTTGTTACACCAATGTCAATTGTATCTCTCAAACCATTTTGCACAAGTGATTTTTTTGTGTTAAAATGGTAGAAAAATTACAGTGTGACCCTAGCCTTACAGATGGGTAAAAGGGTCACTGGCTGAAAATAGCTGCAGGTAACTTACAATGCAGATAGTCTTAGGGCTTGTTTCCATTGTACGCCGGGACCCGTACGCTAAGCGTATACGCTAGCAGGGGTCCCGACGTATCTCCGACGTATCTCACAGACCTTTGCCTGCCGGCGGATGGTCTGTTTACACATCCGCCGGTGTAAAGGCTGAACGTACTCGACTACGTTCAGCCTGACACCGGCGGATGAGCTCAGCGCAATGAAGACAGACCGTCCGCCGGCAGGCAAAGGTCTGTGAGATACGTCGGGACCCCTGCTAGCGTATACGCTTAGCGTACGGGTCCCGGCGTACAATGAAAACAAGCCCTTACTCAGTGCAGTGTAGTGTATTTCGATGCAAAATGAGAATGAACACATTGCACTGCCAATTTAATGTGTAGAACATACATGTTATATTTATAAATAGGATTAATTAATGAAAACATAAACAGGCAATTAGAAAAATGGGAAAATCCTGTTGCTGTATAAATATTTCCTAAACATAACCATCCTGGAGGACAACATTAATTGGATCTTTTTGTTTCTGATTTCCTCATGGACATTAAGTACATTTTCAAGACAAAAGTTCACATTCTTGGGTCAAAAGTTTACATTCACAGGGCAAAAGTTTATGGACACTTGACTATTACACACATATTTAAGCTTTTTGGACATATAAAACGGACCCACATTTTGATTTTACAAGAACCGCCACACCTATGGGGAGATTTTCCATAAGTCATTGTTGTATATGTGTTGAGAATTGTGCCAATACAGCCAGAGCAAGTCAGTTATGTGTCTTGCAAAATGTATTCTCATTGATGTTAAATATTAGAGTTTAATTCAGGGCCATGTGCACTTGCGTTCTTTCACAGCCGACTTTTAATACTACCGTATTTTTCAGACTAAAAGACGCACCTAGATCTTAGAGCAGGGAAACCAGAATTTTTTTTTGAAGTGTTCAAGTGAATAAGATCAATGCTAAGAATCAAATCAAGGCAATACCAACTTTCTGCCACTACATGCCACTAGCAGCAGTACTCTCGCGACACACACATCATCTTCTTCACTGATCGGGAGGAGGGGGGACACGGGGACAGCTGCAGAGTCTCCTCTCCCTCTCTGGCTGTGCCAGTGGAAGCTGCAGAGTGATTGCAACTCCCACTGACACAGAGAGAGATATAGAAAGTTTATCTATCTCTCTCTTCATTGCTTATACCAGCAGGGCTCTGGGCTCTGCTGGCATAAGCAATAATACAGTTCAGATGTGAGATCCAGGCGTGGACAGCTCCCTGGCTAATCTCCTTGCCGGGAAAGCTGACGGGGAGCCAAGACGCGACCGGCAGCAGGGGTCTCGCATTCGGACCATAAGATGCAGTCTTATGGTCCGGAAAATATGTCATGTCTTTATGGAGCTGGCTTCCTGTTTAGGAGCCATGTTGGAACATAAAGTTACCTTTCCCAAACTGCGGTCACAAGGAAAACACATGTAATGCAGTGAGCATCCAGCTGCTTGCTGCATCACATGTGTTTTTGTCGTTTATGTTATTGGGGAATTATCTGGACCTCTATGTTGATCCCCCATCTAATTTCATATCATCACCCGCCCAATACTTAATATAATAATAATTAATATTAATATATCTGCTGTCACAAGGCTTGAAGCTTACAGTGGTCAGAAATCTCATTTGTGTTGCAGCATTAACAGTATTCTTTACGGAACATAACAGAACGGAATTTGGTGAGGTGTCTACTCACCTTGTTGACATAGTGTAAATGCAGCCCATGGTGCATCCAGTATTTGCTCATGAATTCTCATCCATACTAATCACAGTATATAGTTTGTTATGGACATTAGGAAACACTTCTTGCATTAGTGATTCACTATTGTTAAGGTCGCAGTAATATGTCATATTGGTGGTATTTTAAATCAGTGACATTATATTACTAACTCAGTTTTTGTATAGTTTCTGACTCATCTGGTTATATAACTAAGTATACTGGTGATATAATCAGAAATCATTCTTTTTAATGTGTAAGGGACACAAACAGATTAAAACTCCTACCATTTTCTGTTTTCCTAATCAGGTAGACTTGCTTGTAAAAACAAATGTTTTGTTTTATTGAATTTTTAGTTTGCTTTCACAAAGTCAGGGGATCATGGTTTTGAGTGGATTTTGTGTCGCCTCATTATTACGGTTTGTCAAGTAGTTTGTTAGATGTTATATCTGAAAAGACATGCCACATGTGCATTGAAATAACCAATTCTTTTAGTAATATAGACTATTGAGCAGGAAACAAACTTTATTTTTTTATTTCTATACATTGGACCAATACCCCACCCACGCTATAAAAATTATATATTCATTAATTAATCATAAAAATCCAATAACAACCAATGAATTAATGAAATCTGAATATGTCTAACCAAAATGTAATTACATGTATATGTGGTCAGTATTACATGTGCGATCTGCCACATTTATACCATTGTAACAGAGGTTCTGAGCCCTGACTCATTTCACCAAACTCATGGAACAAGTTGGAACTCAAAGTTTCAATGATTGATTGCAATATCAATTTGTCAGCATAAACTTACCAGGTCTGCAGGAGTACAGCGTTCACCAATGGAAACTTCAATAGACATCTGCCTCCTCAGCAAGGCCAAATATTGCTTGTTTTTCCTTAATTATTTTCTAGGAGCTTTTTGTGTAAAATCTTGAATATACAAATGGCCAGCAATAATTTGGACTCTTGATGAATTAATGCTGTGCAAGCCAAGACCCTTTCAATGCCATCACAGAAGCACTTATATGAGGCCACCAGGGCCACCATCAGAAATTTCAGTTACTAGGTAATTTTTTGAGACTCCCTAGCACCCCCCTTCCCCCCGGTCTGAGAGCTCCAGAGGATGCCTACCTAGGGGTGCAGTCGATGGTGTGGGGTACATACCCCATATGCAGTGTGGTTTAATTAAGTGCTGTCTTCCTCACTGTCCTCTGCGTCCGCTTCCTGCATAGAAGATTCTGCTGAAGATGGACCTCCCTGTTTCTGATGGATCCTCCAATTAGCTGTTTCCATCCACAGGTCACCAGCTGGCTTTGGGTCACATGTAACTCTTACAGTACAACAGCATTTAAACCCCCAGATCTCAAATCCCAGTAGTCACTCTTGTCATATTTTACTCTTAGACCCTAACTCCATATATGCTATTGGATCCGCTGGGTTCTGTCAAGCCTCCGTTACTTTCCTATAGATGCAGATGGCTGCATGAACAGGACAGAGGCCTAGATCAGTGGATCCGTGGCTCTGATGGGCTATGGAGAAAGATGCAGGGAGCACAGGTCTGGGCAGCAGACCTCCCGGGCCCCCCTTAATGGTCGGGCCCAAGACAGGAGTGGCCTCTGTACCCGCCTGACAGCGGCCCTGCAGGCCACTCCCCAGTTTTCAATTATCCAGCTTTAGTGATCTAATGTCTGTTGTAGCTTTGTTTTCATGTATGTAGTGGTGAAGGGAAACACCCAGAACAGGCTTCTTCTGCAGTCTACTTAAGGTATGGTATGCTGGGTATGGAGAGAACCCCTTTTACACACAACCTTTATATAGAGAAGTTTGTGGAAAAATTGTGGGCTATTTGTCAGCTATGACATCTTTAACAAGCTTATACAACTTATACAACTGTCCTTTACTGAATGGTTTTGTTTAGGGCTCTTTTGGTAATTCGCAATGGCGCAAGCGTAAACACAAGCGCAAGGCTAGTGGGAAAGGTACAACTTGCTAGCCGCGATGCATGCGGTACTGAACCACAATGCAGCTGCAGCGCAGCTATTGTGAAAGGGCCCTTATACATGAATTGTATACATGTTATCTATGTTTCTATAACAAGCCCCATTCACACAGTGCATACTGAATGTATTTGCAGCACATCACTTTTAATTATGTTATCCTTCTTCCAAATTGGATAAAATTTATCATTTTCCTCAGAATTCTACACACCACACCCCATTATGACTATGTATAAAAAAATTTGGGCAAGTTTGTTCAAAATAGAAAAAATCACATGTACATAAGTACATAAATTCACAGCCATTGCTCAATACTTTGTCGATGATCCTTTGGCAGCAATGACAGCCTCAAGTCTTTTTGAATATGATTCCACAAGCTTGGCACACCCATCCTTGGCCAGTTTCGCCCACTCCTCTTTGAAACACTTCTCGTGCTCAGATTCTGCAATCGGTTTAGGGGTCTGGGCTCTGACTGGGATACTCAAGAACATTCACAGTGTTGTCCTGAAGCCACTCCTTTGATATCTTGGCTGTGTGTTTAGGGTAGTTGTCCTAAACAACTACCCTAACCTTGCCCCAGTAGGAGTTCAAGTGTGCTCTGGAGCAGGTTTTCATCCAGGATGTCTCTGTACATTGCTGCAGTTTCCCTTTTTCCTGACTAGTCTCCTTGTTTCACCACCATGCTTCACTGTGGGGATGGTATTGGCCTGCTGATGAGGGGTGCCTGGTTTCCTCCAAACGTGACACCTGGCATTCACACAAAAGAGTTCAATCTTTGTCTTATGGTCAGAGAGTCCTTCAGGAGCCTTTTGGCAAACAAGCTGCCATGTGCCTTTTACTTAAGCCGATCTTCCCTCTGGCCACTCTACCATACAGGCCTGATTGGTGGATTGCTGCAGAGATGTTGTCCTTTAAGTTTCTCCAATCTCCACCTCTGGAGTTCTGACAGACTGACCATTGCGTTGTCACCTCCGGGACTAAGGCCCTTATCCCCTGATCGCTCAGTAAGAAAGCTGGCCAGCCTTCTCTAGGAAGAGTCCTGATAGTTTTGGACTTCTTCCACTTACAAATTATGGAGGCCACTGTGCTTGTTGGGGCCTTCAAAAGCGCTAGAAATTTTCCTGTTTTGGAGGTCTACAGACAATTCCTTTGACTTCATGTTTGGTTTGTGATCTGACTTGAACTGTCAACTTTGGGACCTTTTTATAGACAGGTGTGTGCCTTTCCATATCATGTTCAATCAACTGATTTTACCACAGGGGGCATCAATTAAGCTGCAGAAACGGGATGCACCTAAGCTTAATTTTGAGCTTCATGAGCAAGGCTGTGAATACTTATGTAAATGTGCTTTCTCAATGTTTATATTTATTTAAATAAGGAAAGAAATGCATTATTGCCACTACCATCAGGATAAGAAGGAAAGTAGAAGCTAAGTGATGCTAATCAAATGGACAACATTGCTCATCAAGTGTGAACACTGCTATAAAAACATACATTTTGGAAGTTAACTGTCCTAGAAAATCATGGTGTGTGTTAACATATTTGGTTAGACAAAAAGTAATTTTGTAAATATTGGTCCAAATTTCTCTTCACATTTAGTCCTGTTGCAATGGAGTCCATTTGTCAAATACTGCCATGGTATTGTCTAAAGCTAGCCATACACGTGTAGGATTCCATGGCCAATTGATCACTCCCCCGATCGATTCCGGCGATTCTGCCGGGAATCGCAGGTGTGATCAATCGGCCAATTAAGAGTATCCATCACTGCATACCACCTTAATCCAATGGATTCCGGGACGATTCCGTGTCCGATTGTCCACCTCACAAATGGCAACTCCCCCTGATCTGGGCAGAATCGGATCAGAAAGACCAACATGTTGGTTCTCTGTCGGATCCGATTCTGGGCCCCTGAACGATCGGACCTGCATGCGATTCCGGCACGATCGTTTCGCGTGCACGCGCCCGGAATCGATCGTGCCGGAATCCGCTGGGAATCCGACACGTGTATGGGGGCCTTAAGTATTGCAGTCCATACAAGAAGGATTTGTTTTTGTGTAAATCACACGTGATGGAGGGGTTGAAGTCTTATCTGGGTTTCTTTGCAAAAAAACAAAACTTTATTGTTCCCATAAACTACACAATTACTAGTTCATTACTGTTATAAACATTATGATATGTGCACATGTCCCATCATCATAACACAGGACGGGAAATTTCGGTCCAGAAATATAGACACACTGTCAAAGAGGAACATTTCCTTCGTGTAAGGGTCTACTTCTTAATTGAGAATAATTAATTTTCTGATCTTTTCAATAGTATATTTCACAGCCTGAATCTGGACCTTATCTAAAATCTTTATTCATTTATTACAGAGGTTTTAGTTCATGTTGGAATTGTTTTGTACCTTTACTATATTTAAGTATAGACTTCTAATTATCTAAAGGTAGGCATAAATGGTCTGATTCTCCCTCGATAGGTGAGGGACCGACTGTCATCAGGCTGCAGACCTTTGTGTGCCCGGACATTACTACAGTCCCAATCCAAAAGTAATGGGTTCGGCCGGGAATTTACCGACATGTCAGATCCTCGTGCAATGTGACATGCGGGAGGATCCTGGTCGAACTGTCCCAGTGGGCACAGCCAATTTGTAGCCCAGAGACCACAGGAAAATCAGTGTGTGGCTACTCATGTATCAACCTCCTTGTAGGGTACATTTTCATGTAAACGTTTAATTTGTTTACTAAAAAACAATAGTGGAATATTACAGTATCTTACAAACACTTTTACACAGCAGATTCAGCTCAGCCAGCTCTGGTTTTCTTTTATTCATTTATAGACAAAGTTTTTACACTCATGGTTAATTGATGTGCAGATTAGAGGCCATTGATTTTTGTTTGTTAGGTTAAAGTATACAGTATGAACTTTAATTGCTACTTGGAACATTAGCAGTGCTCCATTTTCTTCCTTTATGGGAACCTAAATTATTATGAAACAATATCAACCTTTGAAATAGAGATAAAGATTAATAAATCAGCAAGCTTTTAAAGGGTTGTTAAACTTTCATGCACAAGTATAACATGCATACACGTTTATGTGTTTCTTTGCACCTACTGCATTTTTCTGTTATGAAGCAGCATTACGCTCGTGTTTTGCCAGTGGAACACTTTTTTTTCAAAGCGGGTCATGGGCAATTGCGGTGGATTACAATATAATCTGCTGCTATTAAACTCTCGCCCTCCACCCCTCTACACATCGTGATTCTAGGAATGTGCTGAAAAAAGTTGTCTTTGCCTCCATAACATGGGAGTCAATGGCACCGCCAGCACCCCCTCTCAAAGACATCTGCCGATATCGCTGCAGGCTTGCCAGAGATAGGTGAATATTTCCTAGTGTAGCTCAGGGTGAGTTTGCAGGGTCAGTAACATTATCCCGAGCTACACTCGGTGCAAATGCTCAGGAGGTAAATAGGAGTAACAGGCACATTTTGTTTTGTGGTGACCTTTGCTATTAGGACTCTATGGAGCCCTGTATGTAGCATGTGTTATGTGTGCATGTTCAGAAAGAAACTGACATAAGTGCTCTTAAGACATATCGTGCTAGGGAAGGAGCCCTTGTATAGAATGGAGAAGGAGCCCTTGTATAGAATGTTAGGGGCAGTACTGGCACAGGAAGACAGAGGAAGGAACATAGAATAAAAGTAATAAAGGAGTAAAAAGCCCTATTAAGTATTTCTTGTGGGTTTAATTCCCAGGTGCCCAACCTGCAGCCCGAGGATCGTATTCGGCCCTTCAGTGGTCCCTCTTGGTCCTACACTTGCGGCCATCAAAGCCTTACTGTTTATGCATAGGGCATAGGAACTTACCTGCCCACCCAGCCCCTACTACTGTTTCCTCACTCTGCATCTTAATAAGGTGGGAAGAGGATAGGAGATGAGGGACTCACTTCAGCTGAGCACATTGATTTGCGTAAGTGAAAGTAACCCAGCAACCCAGACGGGTCCCGAGCAAGTAGCAGGGTATTGGCGGACAGGTGAGTGCCTATGGTCCCACTATCCCACCAATGAAAGGGGGATGATTGCATAATATAAATTGCGGCACATTACCTTAGAAAAGGAACACAAAAGGCATTGATGAGGCACATACCTTTTGATTATATATATGGGGGCATATACATCAGGCATTCTATATATTATCATGTGTAGAGGTCACTCACTGATCCAGCTTTCCTAATCAATTTTGGCATGTTGATCAGGAAAACCAGTTCTAAATATGACAGATGCACCCAGGGGTGGTCCTAGGCTTCATGGCACCCTGGGAAAGAAGGTAATTAACTATCACTATACATTCTAATCTAGGTTTACTACACTGGGCTACCTCAAACAACACCTTCTTATGTACACATGACACAAAATGTGCATTACCATACTACAGTCATCCCTAATGGTTGAAGTATCAATGAAAACAAGTTTTGTTATTTAAAAATGAAAAATAATGTCTTCTAGCTCTGCCTGCTGTCATTTATTTCAAAATGCTTATACAAGTCAGTATAGATTGAAAATGTTATGTGCGGCCATTTAGTGATGCCGAGGGCCGCACTTGTGGCCCTCCATATCAACTCAGTTGCCCACCACTGATTTAATTAGTTCTTTTTTCAATAACCCTTTAACTGAACTTATTTTAGATGACACTGGACTATACACTACATACATACACTTCTACTAGAACACCTTAAATATTGGATCAGAACAACACACATATCATTATCGTTGTCATGAGATGAGGTAAGACTGTGCTATTTGCTATGCTCAGTTAGCCAATAGCGTATATCATTTAAACTCCAGAATTTTCTGCAGCATTCAATGTACAGCACTCTACTATTTGGTAAATATGTTAAAGGATCAGGAAATTATCAGAAATAGATTATGAATAACGGGGAGAGAACCAGAACAAAACAATCAAAGCTCATTATGTCACATTCAATAGCAGGTTAAATGTAGAAAAAAGCCATGCCAGGTTTTTTGGATAACACATAACTGGGTGTTTGTACAAGTGCTCCGATACTTACGTATATACATATGATATTAGATTACATTTTACACAATGAACTGGAACAGGCTGGTTCATTGGAAACTGAACAACAGTAGATATAAAAAAAATCACCCGTGTAAATGAGTCTTTACTGCTGTGGACTACTGCGGTAATGGGTGTGTTTCTTAACTGCCCTGCCCTGTAATTTTTGTACTTTCCTTGACATATATTTAAAGAAGAATACAACACATTACTTCTAGTGATATCATTGTATGAATGTCATGGGCTGTGAGCTCATATTCATATGCATGGTAAATATTGAATCTATAATCTGGTAGGGTGTGCACAGTTCCTACACTTGCACAATAATTTTGATTTAAGATATGGCTTCCAATTACTGTTATTGAACTATTATTTAAATTAACATACAAGTACCTATTCCAGGTCATTTATTATCCCCAGGTTGTGCTGGCTGTCTTTAGACGTTTCATTCTGGTAGCCATGAATAATCATTCGTAATCATTACCACTGACCGGAGAGCGAACAGTTTCTGTACACATAGTGCTTCAATTGTTCTATGGAGAGGGATGGGCCAAATGTGACCCTTTGGACGTTCTTCAGTGGTCCCCCTTGGTCCTCCACTTGTGACCCCCCAAGCCTAACTTTTTATGCATAGGAACTCACTTGCCCACCCAGCCCCCGCTACTGCGTCCTCACTCGGCACCTTATTAACGTGGGAAGAGCATAGGAGATGAGGGACCCATATGTGAAAGTAACCCAGCAACCCAGATGGGGCCCGAGCAAGTCGGCGGGGGATTGGCGGACAGGTGACCTATGGTCCCACTATCCCACCAAGGAGTGGGTGATGATTGTATAATATAAATTGCGGCACATAATCATTCCTAATCATTACCATTGAGCAGGAGAGCAAACAGTTTCTGTACACATAGTGCTTCAATTGTTCTATGGAGAAGGATGGGCCGAATGTGGCCCTCTGGGGAGCGAACAGTTTCTGTACACATAGTGCTTCAATTGTTCTATGGAGAAGGACGGGGAAGGACAAGAAATCGGGCAAAGAACTGCGCAAAGTGACTTACGCAGTCCTTTTTCAGGAATGGGACAGGATGACGTAGCAGGACATGACAATTGTGCAGGGAGTATGAAGAATGAAAGATTTGAATAAAAGATTAAAATCTGGGTTGCTTCTTTCTTTTCCAGGTTTTTTATTACTCCTTCAATGAGCCGACCACTGTTAGACCCCCAGAAACCTGCCAGATTGAGAGGACAAGGCCCCCTACCTTGTTAAAGTAAGACATTGGTCTGGTCTGGTTCTGGAAGGGGGGGGGGGTTTACACACTTTGCCCCATTTCCCTGATAATAAGGTCTGCTACAGCGTCCGGAATTGACTGAAGGTAGCAATTAACAGGAGTTTGCTAGGCTCTTTACCTAGTAGAGGTATGACCTGGAGGGGGCTAAATGTTTGTTAATCTCCCATTCCTAGGCCTGCCAGGCCCTATGTCAAAAAGGGTGTCTGGTTCTTAAATAGGGGGAACCCCACATTTTTTTTAAAGACTTTATTCTTATTATAAAGAAGCTTTCTGAGCAATTGTATAAAAAATATCCCCCCAAAAAAACACAGCAGAGGGTGCGCTGGACAGCACTAGATGCGGCATTGTACAAACCTCTATTTGAATGGAGACAAAGCCCCTCATACACCTTTACGTCCATACATACTCCATACAATTTCCTTTAGATCTACCAACTTCTATGTAGTGCCAGGTCCTCCCTGATAGAATACATAGTGATTGGAATGTTTAAAAAGCTCCTCATATCACATGGTTTTGGTAATACCGTTGATTGTACAGAAATTGTATGGCAGTGGTTCCCAAACTGGGGGACGGGGGCCCCTGGGGGGACGCAAAGGTATTTCAGGGGTGCGCGGGCCCTCATTTTTAATATGTGTTTGAATTTAGGAATTTTTTATTGCTAAATAGAAAAGGGGGGCCCTGCAAGGAAAGTTTGTGTCAATGAC
>CM070035.1:68060337-68083470 GCA_036250615.1 Ptychadena robeensis | reverse complement strand
TATAGGAGCCTCGTTTATATTACTTTTGCTTTCGTCCAGGGATGAACTTTATACAGACTTGTTGAAATAGTAATACAAAATGGAGTGTATATTGTACCACTGTAACATAGCTAATTGCTACACATCACAAGATATATATAATATTAATACATTTAATTGGTTATATATATAAAAGATTTTATACCCCTATGAAAACCCATGACATTTGGGAACACGATAGTAAGGTGTATGGAGGCCTTTAGTGATCAGCCAGCTTTTAGAAATGTTGGAGTCTACATGCCTGTATCATCAACTTAATAGGCATGCTTTACTTTTTTTTCTTTTATTGCTGTGGTAGCCAATTATCAGTGAACAAGAAAAAATGTTGCTTTGTTAAAATAAAATGCATAAGAACTATCAATGAGTAAAAAAAAAGTAAAAGCTTCTATATCACGATGGGTATAGACACCATAATAACCAGCAATGCTATCTAGGTTTATATAGATATTTTTAGTTAATCACGGTTTTCCTTTGCTTTTGCTCATGCCTTTGTCATGTGACACACTGGAACCATTCCTTCCTACTCACTTATAGCAGGAACTTGACTAAATAAAAAAGGGTTTTAGGACCTTGGTCCCTAAGATGACTGGATCTAAGAGCAAAATTCACAATGTTCTCAGAGAATCTGTCTAAAGCTGCATTTATAGCTTCATAATGTTACTTGTAACTCTGTTAATGAAAAGGCTCTACAAAAGAACAGCTGAGAAATAGAACAATACAACTGAGAACACCAAAATGAATATAGAAATGTAATCATGACATTTCATCAGTGTAATTATGCTGCTTAACATCACA
The DNA here is from genome assembly GCA_036250615.1 of Ptychadena robeensis. Taxonomy (NCBI): domain Eukaryota; kingdom Metazoa; phylum Chordata; class Amphibia; order Anura; family Ptychadenidae; genus Ptychadena; species Ptychadena robeensis. The sequence continues at coordinate 68,082,636 of CM070035.1, read as the reverse complement.
TTTCCTAACCTAACAGTTATTTATTTTAATAGGTAATGGGATTTTGCGAGATATGAAACTGTCCTTTCAAATAAAATATTTAGCAACACATTAAGGTTACAGTGGGTTAGGGCTATTTCATATGGGTAGTAAGGAACTGACAATTTACCATTTGGCTGACCATTAACCACGAGTGTGAGCTCAGTATCCAGGGCAGATTAATTAATTTGATTAAAATGTATTTATTTTAAAATTAATTGTATAATTACACTCAAATACTTCCATAAAGGCACCTCAATATTTTCATACATACCCTCAAATATTAGCTCATTGTTGATATTTGGGTTGCAGGCTCTTGAGAGAAGTAATAGGAGTAAGCCATAGCAAGCCACTTTCACAACCCTCAGTGAACAATAGAATGACATGAAGGGAGAAATACCTTCCAGTAAAAAGTCAGGAGGGTCGTCTTATACACCAAGTGCTGAAACTTCCGAGCCGAGCCGAAAAGCTTCCGAGCCTGTCAGACATTGGAAGCTCCCCCTCACCCTACAATTTATGTCACTTGGATAACTGAAGGAAAACATTAACTACTATGAAAGGTTGCAGTTAGGGGTGTGAAATTGGAAATGTAAATAACTTATAAAAAAGGACTTTTAAGGTTGTTGGAGATCTGGTGGTTGAAATTCAGAGTAGGCATATGTAAGGCCATGTGTCCACTGCTGTTTCCCTGACATGGGCAAAAAATGGTGTGCATTGAAAGAGGGATAGTCTTTTACGGCTAGTATAGCCCAAACTCTATATTTTAACTGAAAAAGTTGGGGGTTGTCTTATACACCGGAAATTATAGTACATCAAATATTTTAGGGTGACTGATGCTTCTGACTGGCAATAGCAAGAATGTTGTGGTGTCAGTGATTAGACAGTGCATTTATATGTAAAGCAAGGAGCCCTGTGTTCAAAATATTTATGCTGTGTTGGGATGTGCACACATCTCGGGTACACACCCATTATAAATGAATGGGCCATGCAGCAAAGAAGCAACCACTACGATTTTGCCTTAAACTCTACTTTAACTAGAGCTACTCCTTAGGCTGGGCATACATCGGTCGATTTTTACATTGTTTTGAGCACAATGGATTTCCGTGTGCATTCCCCCACCCAAAGAATCGCACAGAAGTACTGCGCATCGAGTCTCCATTCAATCGATGAAGCTCAAGCACAGCGTGGTGACGTCATCATGCTGCTCTTGAGGGTCCATAAATTGAATGGGTATCAACCCGTGTATCCTTAGTCTAAGCCCTTTAATGACACCCCTGTATAGTGAACACCTATGACATGATTATAAAGGAAAGAAAAAAAATATTTGCCCAAAGAACTCTTAACTCTCAGAGTCAAACTACAATCCTAAAATTATGGAAGGGAGGAGACCAACGATTATTGCTAAGCTTCACCAGGTCACCAACCTGGATGTATGGCAGTCTGGTAGTCCTGGTAGTCTCAGGACTGTTATGGATAAAATAGTTATACTGTACCATATATATTAAAACTGTGTATTTAGCTTTTCCTGGGATTCACTTGTACTTTAAAATAAAACCAGAATGTGTCAAATAAGTTATAAGATGTAGTAGATTATAACTGTATCATTCTGGACAAGACCTGTACGGATATATGTACACGAGCACTTTTCCGTTTTTATTCTACTGTCCTTTTAAGTTGCAGTGCAGCTTTCTATAGAGAGAATCATCTCCATGGAGCTCGGAGTCGCACAGCTAGTATCTCATTAGCTGTGTAATTGGGCAAATTTTTTTCTATTTTAGCTTATAAGATAAGAATAGAACATTCAACTGGATGACTATTACACCATTCAGCAAAGTTGTTTTTCTGCTTCAGACATAAAATTACCATTTCTTAGCATCGTTGACTTATGTTTCAAATAACTCCTAGTGTGAATTTGCTTACGTATTATTTGTTTCTGCTGAAGAACAATAAGAACAAATATGTCAGTAACCTTGTCCCAGTTTAGTAATAAAATGGAAATATATAAACAAGTATAGCTTTCTGTAGATCTGCTGCAGTAGCCTGAACCTACAGTGCATACAGAGATTTATGGTGCATTACTTTTCCCACATTGTATGTTACAGCTTTATTCTCATTTTCCCTCAGAATTCTACACACACAACACCTCATTATTATAACATGAAAAAAGGTGACTTGAAGTTTTGAAAAAAAAATGGAGAAACAAAAAAATTGAGAAATCACATATACATAAGTATTCACAGCCTTTGTTCAATACTTTGTCAATGCTCCTTTGGCATTCAAGTATTTTTGAATATGATGACACAAGCTTGGTAAACCTCTCTTTTGCAGCACATCTTAAGCTCCATCAGATTGGATGGGAAGCATTGGTGCACAGCCATTTTAAGATCTCTCCAGAGATGTTCAATCGGATTACCGTCACAGTGTGGTCCTGAAGCCACTCCTTTGATATTTTGGCTGTGTGCTTAGGGTCCCTCTCCTGCTGAAAGATAAACAGTCACCCCAGTCTAAGTTCATGAGCGCTCTGGTGCAGGTTTTCATCCAGGATGTCTCTGTATATTGCTGCAGTCATCTTTCCCTTTATGCTGTCTAGTCTTCCAGTTCCTGCCGCTGAAAAACATACCCAAAACAAGATGTTGCCACCACTTTGCTTCACTGTAGGGATAGCATTGGCCTGGTGATGGTCAGTGCCCATTTTGTTCCAAATGTGATACCTGCCATTCACGACAAAGAGTTCAGTCTTTGTCTCACTAGACCAGAACATTTTGTTTCTCATGGTCTGAGAGTCCTTCATGTGCCTTTTGGTTCTCCTCCATCAACAGAAGATCTCTGGAGTTCTGACAAAGTGACCATCAGGTTCTTGGTCATCTCCCTGACTAAGGCCCTTTTCTACCGATCGCTCACTTTATATGGCGAGCCAGCTCTAGGAAGAGTCCTGGTGGTTTTGAACTTCTTTCACATATAGATGATGGAGGCCACTGTGCTCATTGGGACAACGACCCTAAGGACACAACCAAAATATCAAAAGAGTGGCTTCAGGACAACTCTGTAAATGTCCTTGAGTAGCTCAGTCAGAGCCCAACTGAACATCTCTGGAGAGTCTTAAAATGGCTGCACCGACGCTTCCCATCCAACCTGATGGAGCTTAAAAGGTATTGCATAGAGGAATATAGAGGAAACTTGTCAAGGATAGGTGTGCCAAGCTTATAGCATCATATTTCATTTGTAATTAATGCCAAAGGACCATGGACAAAGTATTAAGCAAAGGCTGCGAATGCTTATGCACATGTAATTTATTACTTTATTTGCCAAAATCCCAAGTAAACCTTTTTTCATGTTGTCATGATGGGGTGTTTTGTGTAGAATTCTGAGGAAAAAAAATGAATTTAATCAGTTTTGTAATAAGGCTTTAACTTAACAAAATGTGGAAAATTGATGTGCTGTGAAGGATTTAATGTAACTGTAATTCAATGAAGGGTGTGTTCTCTGATAGCTGTTTTGATGCTATTATTTTGGGCTTTTGTAGTACTGGGATTTCACCAGAAAGATGTGTTCAGAGTCTTTTTATAATATGTCATCTACCAAGCTTGCTTGATTTTTTCTTGAGTTCTGTCCGGCGTGCATCATGGGTATCTTTTAAACTATTAAAACTATTAAAACAGTATGGCCGTTTATGGAGGATAAATTTGACAAAATATGGGGGAATTGTATATCAAAGGTGGACTCCCTTATATCCACTGTATTAACGTTGAGGGCACTGTGTGGTTGTTTTGTTACAAAGCATTGGGGCACACCTTAAAATCTTGATTTTTTAAATTTGTCTTGTGAAGAGTTTGTTTTCTTTTTTGTTTTGCTTTTTGGACTGCTTATGTATGTCTTGCAGTTCTAGAACTCCTTACTGTGTTGATTTATATGCACCATGGTTTTGTGTTGCCCTGTATCATTCTGTATGACACAATCTTTTTTCATAATAAAGTTTATTGTTGTTAAAATACGAAAACGTATGCATGGACTGGTCTTCAGTTACTGCAAATGTACCATGTAGTAGTATGTTCATCATGTATCATTGCTCAAGCATGAGGATCCAATGACACAAGTGCATAGGGTTCAGTTTCAGCACTTTCATTGTATTATTCAGTTTCAGCATTTTAACCTTGGGACAGGTTCACATTGACATTTGGACACTTATTTAGATATGTAATCTGATTATTGGTGAATGATTACAAAATTTGGGTCAGTAACTCCCTAAAGCTGCATTCACACAGACATCTGAAAAGGAAAGTTTTCAGCGCCCAACATTTGAAAAGTACCCAAAATATTGTGTTCCCTACTTCACCCATAGGGATAATGTGGAGATATTTGACAAGCACCTCCCGAGTGCCAGGGCACAAGTGACAGACAACCGCAGCCCGGAAAGCGCATCTGTGAATAAAGCCCAAGTAGAAGATTCATTGGATGAGTACAACAGCCAGAAGTAACATCATGAGTACCGAGCCCTGAAGTGTAATAGATTGTAATATTTTGTCATCAGTGGTGGCAGTACACCTAGGACTTCAGGAGGAAGCAAACTTATGCTCACATACAATTTACAGGTACCCCCACATTGTACACATGTACAATTTGGGGGTACCTCTACATTTGCTGATTACAAAGCAGTATGACATAAACACACTGGAAATACTGCACTCCAGTGAAAGCCAGAAGCTTCACTTAATTTCTTTTGCTTTTTTTCACTGAAATGAAATTTCCCACTTACAATTACAAATTAATTTAATTTCATGTTGTGATCATGTGAATAGGAATATTTGCTGTGCTGAGTATATAAAGCAATAATAACACAGTAATCTACCAAACAACATATTATCAGCCAGCCTATCTCCTTATTCAGCCCACGCATGTATCCCTTTAATTCTTGCACTCTATTGCCAATATTTGTTCCTTTTTATGCTTTCTGGTATGGATGAACACATCTACCAACCTTAAAAATTGCAAATAACGCTTCAATGTAAATATTAAGCTGTTATACTTTCCCTTTCCTTTCCCATAGCCACCATTTGGAAATCACGATAATATCCTTTCATATTCTAAATACACTGAATGATAAGATGGATGCTTTCCTCTTCCTTTTGCTGTTCTCCTTAATAGAATAAAGTTCTTCCATTATATATACACACACAGTTCGAATTAAATCTCTGCAATGGGACACTATTGACATATACTATTTTAGCTTCATTGGGAAAGTGAACTTCAGTATTGCAATGCAGACATATAGACAACGATATAGAGAATCGCGCAGCTTTCCTTTAATGTGGGGCGGTCATGCTATCCCCTCCCACCGGGAGTTTGTTTATCAAACAAACTGCTGAAGAACTTTGTTTGTCATGACGGCTAGGGAGGTTATTAACAAAAAACAACACCATAACCATTGTTCTTTAATGTCAATGTCTGCCCCTTCTCTTTTTTCTGCCCAGACAGGCTCCAGGCCATGGAGGTCCTGGTGTCAACAGAATTTAGGCCCATAATTGTTTTCTGCCCCACATTTTTCTATCCTGCCAGCAGGGCCGCCGTCAGGGGGGGACAGGGGGGATTCCCGTCCTGGGCAGCTAGGAGGGCCCGGCGATCCGCACGTAGGGGCTGATCGGCTGCTGCGCCCGGCGTGCTGATCAGGGGAAGGAAGGCGGAACGGGGGTGGATTTGGAGTTGTGATATTTCTGCCAGCACCCCCCCCCCCCCCCCCCCCCCCCCCCCCCCCCCCCCCCGCCAACAAATCCTGCCATGGGGCCCGGACATTTTTGCTGTACCGGGCCCCATAATTCCTGCCTGCCAGGCCCTAGGTCTAGCAGGGGCTTGCAATAAGCTTCCCTCTCTAACCTTCCTTTTACCCCCGCATATCAAGGAGGTTTAGTAATGAGACCATGCTCAGGGATTTGCCCTTAACTCACAAAGCGCAGTGGCCACTTCAAGTCACTTTAATGTCATTTGCTTTCAAACTATTGCAAATTCGTTCAATTCATAAACACATCGATCAAATGAGCTCAGGGGAGTTTACTGTCTCAGACATTACAGTTAGTTCCTTCATATTGCGTCCAAAGAGTCTACTTTCCACAGACATGTAATTATGGTCAGTCACATGACCACTTAAGAAGCAGAATAAATTCCTGAAGGCATCCTAAATTCATCCACGTGCAAAATGCATACATCCTGGTTTCTTCCTTGTCCTGGCTACAAGGAAGCAACATAAATCAAATATTTATTATAAATGCATTTTAAAATATATTATAATTTTTTATAATATATTACTGATTTTAACATAATTCAGGGTCTTCCGAACTATGAACCTATTAAAGTCTTGAAGTTGAACTAATGGGACGCTGGTACATTAAAATCATGTTAATGGTGGCCCCTCCTATTCTGCTCTATCTATGTGACACCACAACATCGACAATTTCATTAAATAGGTTTCACAGAAGAAAATTTTATCATAAACTGTTATCCATAAATATGTTACAATTAAAAAGTTCAGTGGGTGAAAATAAATCACATTACATGTAAAATCACAGTAATATATGTTGACTTGGCTAATAAGATTTTAAAAAAGTTTATCTAAATGTAAATAGCTAAATAACTAGCATTAATATCTTATAATCTTATTTCTTGAAATATTGCAAAGGATTTGAATTTTTTTTTTAATGTTTTAAATATAAACTCAGCAGTTGCATTAATATGGAAATGATCAAATTAAACAAGCTGCTATGATTTTCTTGGATATGATTTTGGTTGCTAAGGTAGTTGTTGCTATGGATTTTACAATGTCAGGAAGACCTCTCCACTCCAATTATTTCTCCATAGTTACAGTATACATTCCTTAAACTAAGAGCCTTGGGGATAACAGACTGCAGTGTTCCATGTATAGGTGATTGATATACATTCTCTCCATCTTGTCAGCTCCCATATTCCTCTATGTATACTATAAACTATTATATTATTGGATTAGGCAAACATTGATGTGCCCGGTGGCTGCAACATTTCCTTTGCTTAACAGAATCTACTATTATGTTATGAAATATTATCTTTCAGTAGTATTTTAAAGTAAGACATCTCATTATATATGTGTGTGTGTGTATATATATATATATATATATAAATACATACAAACTGTATATACACTATAGTCAAAAATGTTTGAACATTTTTAGCAATTTTTATATTGCAATTGAAGCAGTTCAATGTCTCACTGCAGAACAATTAAACAAGCAAGCATAGGACAAATTAACAAGTGTAAAATGTTTTCAGCTGGCTGACTTTGTGAGTGAAAAGCCCCTGAGCATGCTATTATCACCAAAACTGTAAATGTAGAAATGGGTTCTGGAAGCATGTGAAAAAAAAGTATTGCTCTAGCACCGTGATGGCAAACCTATAGTGCGCGTGCCCACGACGACACGCAGAGCCGTCCTCTCTTGGCACACATAGACAGAGTGTATATCGGGTGTCTGCAGTCTATCTCTGATTGGTGGGGACAGCAGGAAAGGGTGATTTTTTCAGCTTGTGTAACCTCGTATTCTGGTGGGTGAAATGTATAGACAGCAGTGCCATCTTGTTGCCATACTAATTTACCAAGAAATACGAGGTATAAGCCTAATTTTGTTTTCTTCATTGTTTTGCTAATGTTACAGAGAACTTTAATAAAAGTATTGATGGTCACTTAATTGTGTCCCTTTACTATGTCTGTGATGACGTCATCACGACTAGTCGACTCGGCTACAACAGCATCATAAAAAGTACAGCCATGGTCTAACTGGCCATTAATGAAGATACAGCAATGTCACTGACATGATGGTGAGGATGCTGTCTGTATGCTGCCTTGCTTTCTTCTCATTCCTGTATCAGGGCAAAATGTTCCCATTTGAAAATTTTTAGTACCATTTCACACTGCCGTGCAGGATTTTTGGCCAGCGTTTCAAATGCACGCCATTTTTTACTTACAGCATGGAAATAAAGAATGAATGGATGTGACCACAAAATTTTCCAATAAACGAGAATGAATGGATGCGCCAAAAAAAGCAACCTTTAAAAAGAATGCATTTATAGACGATAAGTGGAGACATGGCTTAACGGACGTGCTAGCGGTAACCATGTCTGTTACTGGCAAAAAATCCCATTGTTTAAACTAGATTCTAAAACTAAGCATACCATAAAATACTGTTTTACCTTACATATGTTGGTATACTTTGGGCCTATTTAAAGTCCCAGGGGCCTAGCCGCCCCACTACTAGGATCCTGGTCCACCACTCGATGTTTGATTTAAATGTGTTATGGGATGAGGCCTTACTTTTCATGGTGCCAACACATTTTTTACACCTTTGCGAATACCCACCCATGAGTTTTCTATAACCTCAGTGTTTGGGTTAAGTTGCCATATTCGCACTTAAAGATAAAAAGTTAGTTATGTGTTTCCGTTTGGGCACTTTTATCATAAATTAAGTTAAAAATGTCAACATGACTTTGCACTTTAATAATGCAAAAACTAATTGTATTAAAGCAATACTTTTTTGTAGTGTACCCTGGGCCCTTCTCTACACCAAGTTTGGTGATGATACCATGCTCAGGGGTGAACTGGTAGAATAAAAAATTAAATTACAATCTTTAGTCAACATTTGACTGATCAAAGTAACTAGTAGGTATAACAGCAGTAGAAACTACATCTTTATTTTAAATATTCTAACTTAGTTGCAAGTTCCCATGAATGTATGGCACTTTTTGGTTGCTTTGCTTTCATCCTCTGAGTTCTCCTAATCTAGCCTGGCTGGAGACTGTGCTGAATAGTATATGTATTCAAGCTTGCCATTTTGGTGTATTTTCCTAAGGTGGAACTGGCATAGCTTGGACGAGAAAGAGAGACCTTGCCCCCAAAACCATCCATTATATCAGTTTCAATCAAAATAAAAAAAAACAGGAGCTAGTACTGAGCCTTTTGGTACCTGCTGGTCTCTTTTGAATGCACTCCATTTATAACCAACCACACACTGATGCCTCTCTTCTAGCCAATCATCCATTGGACTAAAGGTTTAGGCCTACATTGTATAGTTATATGGCAATTTATTATTAACTACAATGGATCAAACTTCACTAGCAAATAGTACACACTGATAAATGAAAGCATGTATATAGAATATATTATCCTGAATTATCATATGCATGGCAATGTCTCATGGCTGAAACTAACTTCAGAAAAGCAGCGTTACATTCTCATAGCCTGGTAAGCAGAAATATACATTATATTGCAACTTGAAAGTTGTTATAGCATACAACCTCCTAGCTCTGTTACATGACATCAATCTCCCTTCATAACCTGTTCTATAGGCAGTGCTTACCCTTCAAAGTGGTCTACCCTATGGAAATGTAGACGTAAGCTGTAACACGGTATTTATAAAAGCACAGCATGGCATGAAACAAATAATATATGCTTACATAATATGTACTCTACTTCCCACACTCGGCATACCTGCCAAGGACTGAAATATTATAATTGGGGCACTCCAGAATCATTCGAGCACACCATGAGTCTTATTCTCAGAGTGGAAAAAGAAAGAATATAAAAGCATAAAGAAAAATAATAATTGTGAGATTAACATTTACAAAAACTCAAAAGAATATTACAAAGTAAGAGCGAACGATGCTTCGCCTTGAAAAGAGAACAGTTCTGGAAAGCCGTTTTAACAGACCCTTTTACCTAGTGAACTTTGTTCCATATGTGAAACAATACAAGTAGCTATAAATATTAACAGCTTCTAACTGCCAAACCCTTCAGCATAGGCATCAGTAATGTCAGTATAGTCTTCCTACTTCCTCCTGAATAACTAGTATACTACGACCAACAGACTTGGCTTAGGAAATGGGCCACAGGGCTTTTAAGGCACCAAACTCAATTATAAAGAATGAAAAGCAATCTTTATTTACATTTTCACCATCATGAAATAAAAAAACATTCTAAAAGTCCATAACTCATCCATAGCTACCAATCATCGATTAGTACATAGTTGTTCCACGCGTTGGACATATACAGTTGGAAAAGTCCATTCTTTGCTAAATATTACCATAATAATGCCCCACAAGTTAGAAATAAAAAAAAAGGATTTTCCATTGAATCAAAAAACTCAATAGGCACAGAACATTTCCACCCACAAGGTGTATTAGGAGTATGAGTTCTCTCTCTTATTATGTATGTAGACATGCTAGTATTGATCTTAGTCTATGTAAAAAAAAAAAACTATATACAGAAGCAATGACGCTTCTATAAGAGTTCATTTTCTTTAACAATCTAAGTTCATCATACATGGCCAGGGGTCATGATAACAGAATTTCAAAGTTAAAAAGGTTACTAGATGGCACCAGGGCAAGAGTTTCAGCTTCTATGAGAATGCCTTCTCTTACCAAATATCACATATTGCAACAGCGTGTGCCAGTCAAGCAGAATCCACTTTACTAAGACAAGATGGAGTTTGATTGGTTGCTATGAGCACTGAACTTCGCACTTTGCCCCTAGCACTATTTATATGAAATATGTCCTTACCGTGAAAAGTAACAAGTGACATATCTGTTCTATACAATGTTGCTATAGCAACCATAACGCATAAAAAAAATGTATGTTCATGTGGGCTGGATGGCTTGCTTTACAGGTGGTCATACACTGAGGAGCCTTATTTCTTCAAGTCAGGAAGTACACTGGGTATTAGGTGTTACTTGGAAATGTGGAGTAAAGCTAGCCATACACAAATAATTGCATGACCTATCACAGTGTGGAACAATTAGTGCAATTATCATATCGATTGGGCCTCTAACATCGATCGCTGGCACCACACACAATGGTGTTATCAATGGTCATAGGCTAGGGCTCTCCACAGAAGACCTCTGACAGAGTGACCATCAAGTTATTTTTGTGTTCTGACATGAACTGTGGGACCTTATATAGACAGGGGTGTGCCTTTCCTAATCATGTCCATTCAACTGAATTTACCACTGGTGGACTGGCTTCTACAATTTTATTTTTTTAACATACTTGACAAAATCTCAAGTAAACTTTTTTTCACGTTGTCATTATGGGGTGTTAATTAATTAGTTCCATTTTAGAATAAGGCAGTAACATAACAAAATGTGGAAAAAGTGATGCTGTGAATTCTTTCCAGATGCACTGATTCTACATGCAAACACATCACACACACAGACATACTATATATCAAGGAAAAAGTTTACACTCCTACCTTAAATGTCCAAATGTCAGAAGAGGTGTGGGACCAACGGACTTTAACAGCAACAATAATTTTTATGTCATATTCAGCTTTATCAAACATTATACATTTAAGGTCCCCACACACGCAACAAGTGGTGGACAATTTTGCCGCCGACCGATGTGCGTGCATGCTTGCGGCCGTCTGCAAAATTGGCTATCGCGGGTGCCCACATGGAGCGACAGGGAACTGTCGCCCCATGAGGGCACCCGCGATAGCCAAAGAACGGACATGTCCATAAATCTCTAGCCGATGCCATTCGTTTCAATGGGGACCGGCGTTCCCATTTAAACTAACGGCCAGTACACAAAGGGTACCCGACGATACTTTGAGCTATGGAGTAGCAATGACTCTGCATAGCTCATCTGTTGGTCCCCACTCGATACGTGTGTGGAGACCTTTAATCTGTATGTTTACAGACAACCAAATTTAATTAGGTACATTGTTTCGAAGTGCTGGCGTGCCAATCATCATAATACATATAGACATAGTAGTTTAACAAACGTCTTGCTGATGTTTTCTCAACACGTTTAGCCCCAACTGGACTTGATCCCAACTCACACACAGGGCAGATGCAAATTGGAGAGATGCCCGTGGGCGGCTCTTTTATCTGCACTGTATGTGAGTTGGGCACAAGCTGCCTACCTCACATACAGCCTTGCCAGTCAGGGCTAGAGGCAGGAAAGGTGTGCTTCTCCACCTCTAACTCCTGATCCGTCGGTCAGAGCACGAAGCTCTGGCCAGCAAAGTAGGAGAAAGCCAAAATGCTATACATCTGAGCATCATATAGGCCAATATACGGTATATTTTAATTAGTGAACTGATGATTAATTCTTATATTTACAAAATTTTTACCACCTGTCCCTAGTACTAAGGCATCACCAAATCATGACAATACAACCCTGAAGAAGACCCTAGTGGGTTTAACGCATTGACAGATTGCATGCATCCAGGATTTTTTTTTCTGAGCATTGGCCAATGATCATATCATTCTTGTAGCCATCTGGCATTCTCACTTCTCAATGCAGAATTATTTCATTTGTGAGAAGCTTGATGGGGTTTCTTGCATGTGCAGCCCATTTGAAACTACCCCACAGCAGCCGAATATATTTTTTTATTCATTTTCAAACATTTTAACAGCAGAAATGATACAGCAACATCGTAACATAAAAAAGGACATCATTAACAGCATGTGACGGCGGTATCCAGAGTCCTCATAGAGACCTTTAACACTCCCAATGTGTTGCACAAATCATTCATAGCATAACAGGTAGAGTGTCTAAATCAGAACATTAATTGTTGGAGTTCCAAAAATGTTGTAACATAAGTATCACCTAGAGTGTCTGCCATCAGCCTTTCGATATGGAAGAGGTCTTTGAAGGCGTGAGGTATGAAATGGAGGGTGGAACAGACGATGGCCACTGATGATCTCCAGGTAGTCAGCAAATATATCTGTGCCTCCTGGGAGAGCGAGGACCATATTTCAATTTGGATCTCCCTATACAAATAGGCAAAGAGAAATAACCTGGGCTCCATCACAAGCTTCTTTCCACTGACAGTGTCAATGTAGGTCAATACATCCTGCCAGAATTGGGAAATGGCCATGCAGGACCATAGACAATGTTCAATATTTGTCTTAAAGTGCACCTAAACTCAAAAAAAAAGTTGCTCAAAAACCTATAAAAAAATTTTTTTAGCTATCCTGCTGCCGTCTGTGGGAGCGGCCATTTCAGATTCAGTGTTAGCTTCCAGTCTTGAATGAGTTAAGGCTGCAATAAAGCCAGCGGCCACTGGGGGCCGCCAGATACAATGTGTGTCAATGGACACAAAGTGAAAGCAGGAAAAAAAACACAACAAACACCACATAGCTGCTGAAGGAAGTTCCAAGGCAGGCAGTGTGAGGCACTGTACGCCGCGGCCCCCGTGATTTCAGGGGGTGGGGTATGGGGGGATATGTACAGATATCTCCACACAGGTAATGATTTAAACATTTTTATTTACATATTGCTCCAATAATGTAGGGTTGGCTAGCTATGGGGAAAAGTTTGTCTGGTGGGTTTAGGTGCGCTTCATGCTTATCACATTTGGTAAAACACCCTGAAAAAATTAGCGGATGAAAATATAGGATAAAAGCCCATGTACACACGGTGCATTATTTTGAACTGCGTTTCTCACCATGTTTTTCATGTTATTAATTTGACCACTGGGGATTACCTTCTAGATCATCTTTCTCACCTCCAGCCATGCATCTAAATGATTTTAAGACATTTTCGGAGACAGATCGTCTCACATGTCCCTCAAGCTCTCTCTGATACATGTTTTTTTTTTTTTTTTTTGGATGGTGAGCTGGCCAGGTTCTGCTGCAGCAAAGCATCTCCACCTCCATGCTTCAGTTAGTATAAAGTTTTTCTTTCCCATTGACTGGTGCATTTGGTTTATGACAAACAATGTCTTTTGTTCTAGTGTCCAGATAATTACATTTTGGACTCATCTGTCCAAAGAAATGTATTCCAGAATTTCTAGTCTTTGTCAAGTTTCAGTATTTCCATAAAGTTTTTAAAGAGTTTAAAAGATTTCCTCCCCGCACAACTCCAACGCATGTTAAATGTAAGTATATTCTTTCTAATTAAAGAGGCATGCACTTTCCCACCAATAATGGAAAGAGTCTTCTGTAGGCCATGTGATAACATTTCAGGGTCTTTGTACACATATCCTGTGGTCTTGCTCTTGGGTAAACTTGCTTGGATTGCCAGATTTGAGCATATTTGCAGTCCTCCACTTGTAGGCTATTTGCCAGACAGTGGAATGGCTTATTTTAAATTCATTTGAAATCCCTAGCTAGACCTATAAGCTATTACAATCTTATTTCTGAATCCATCACCAGAAATTGCAGTTTAGTAGAATGGATTTTCACTCTTTGCTTTTAGCTGACGAAGGGCTTTTTCCGGGCTTTGCATTTCTTTAGCCCCGCTTGTAGAAACCTATAGTTACAAATGAGTTTGCGGTCATCCCTCGATTGTGGATATGCTTCTGCTTTGTGCATAGTTGTGCCTGCTGCTTGACTTCTCATTTACTAGCTTTGTTTAAATGTTATGGCCTGGCGCTTACTGTATACTTGGGCCAGAAAAGCCAGCATTGCACCTTTCTTTTTCACATGTTTTGGTATGGTCAAGAGTTCTTTTTAAATTACCATTTACATTTGATATACTAGCGGGGCTTTGCCACATATCTTGTCACAATGCAAGAGGAGGGTTGATTACTGCAGTGTTTCATATACTTTGAATCAGGTGGTCACCTAAATCACTCCCTTAAGGCAGGATGCGGTGTGTTTGTGAAGGTATTTAACCCCCCTGCAATTCCTGACGGTCCCAGTCCAGTTCTGACCTGTCAGAACAGCAGTGGATGAGCTGGGTTCGTCAGGAGGAGATCGGAGCCACAGGAGAGCAAACCAACTGCTCCGTGTGTCTCCGATCTAATGAAGAGGCAGCTGCAGGAGAACGGATCACTCCCTCCCCCTTCTGTCTTATGTAACCTGGCACATCTGCAGCGCCATCTAGTGGTTGCAGTGCTAATTTACCTGATAAAGTGAATTATTGAAATATTCATTATCTGATATTGTGAGTTATTTACAAAGCATCTGAACATGTTATTATATTCAGGATGACACCAGACTCCTGTATGAACATACTTTGGGAAGTAACAGGCCTACAATGTAAAAAAAGTTTTTTCCATTAATGTCTTTGTTGCGCTTTTGGCACAGAAATCTGTACCTCAGCAGTGCGCTAGGGAGGTTAACAGACACAGCCATGGAATTCTCATATATAGATCATATATACAAACACCCACATATGTGTTTATATGTGTGTGTATACACACACACATATAGAATTACCAACATGCTTTGGATGAAAAGATCATCGGTTACCATCCAAAGCAATGGAGATCAAACGGGTATCTATTGCTCAAAGTGGTGCGGATAGATTCCCGTTCAATCGCTAAATGCTTGAGCACAGTGTTATGACCACCGCGCTGTGCTCAAGCAGGTCATTGATTGAATGGGTATCAACCCATGTATAGGGACCTAAAGTCTCGTTCTTTGAGCTCTGTCTAATAAAGTTTACAGTTTAAAAAAGAAATCATGGAGTCATGTATAAACCAAAATGCATTCTAAAATTATGACTCAAAGTAGCCACCTAATGGGTAGCTACACCAGCTTAACACATTTGTGGCATTCTGTCTACAATGGAAACAAAATATGCTATAGAAAAGTTTTTTTAACCTCTGTTGTGAAAATTTCCATAAACTATTTGTATGCATTAAAATGAGGAAACAATTCAATAAAAACGTATTGATTAAAAAAATTAGGAAACAAAATGAAATACAATTTTTACATACATATCAAGACTTAGTACTTAGTTAAATCCCATTAGACAGAAGTGACACCCTGCCATTCCTGTTAATCCCTCAAACCCAGGTGAGATGGGAACCATAAGAAAGAGCAGGCTGAAACATAATACAAAAGTAATAAAAGTAAAGGCAGTATGTTCTCCAGCCAATGAATATGTTTGATGTATATTTATTTTTTATTAATAGACCACTGTATTCATCTTTTTATTATTACATTGAAGAAAACAAAAAAATAATACTGGGCAGAGTTATGTCACATCACCAGTCAGTTAAACTCTTTGCTTTATATTTTTTATTACTCTTTGATTGCAGCTTGTGCATTTGTCCCTTGTATCAATGTTCATAAATTATCTATAAACAATACGGTTTCATACAATAAAGTGTCAAGAAAAAAAATACTTGTTGTCTATAATGACCAATTAGATTCTCCAAATTGTGTTTTTCCACACACACATTTCTGAATACAGTTACACAGTATAAAACATGTAGGAAAGAGATTCCAGTTACTCTTGCAGTGCTAGTTAAGGATAACACCTGATTGTTGTTACAGACAAACATTTACTTTAAAAAATTCAAGTCAGAATTCAGTTACGAGTTGCAAAATGAAATGAGCTGCAAGTAGAACTCCAGCCAAATCTACATTTATTCTCTGAGATTACAATTCTCCCTCTTTTACACTGTACTTACTCCTGAAATATCTAGCGGGCTTGCTTTTAGGGTCCCCATACATGGGTCAATACCTGTTCCATTGATGAATGCTTGAGCGCAGTGTGATGAGGTCACCAAGCTGCGCTGAAACATTTGTCGATTGGCCCAGTGAATTGGTGAGCACCACTTTGAGCGTTCAATTTATGTTCAATACTTTGGGCACCCTGGTCCCCATCCAAAGTAGTGGCAATCAAACAGGGTTTACCTACATGAGAAAGTTTTCTACGAGTGGGATCAATTAAAAGAAAGGGTGGTGGTGTTCGATTCGCAAATTTTCAGGTATATACCTCACATAAATACAAGTGGTCCTGGACAGATCTCATCCCCTGGCAATCAATGTTGACAAATGTCAGCACCCAGGAGCTTGTTTGTGGCTTTATTCTAATCACTTGAATGGGAGGTGTCGTTTATGTGTCTTTTTCCCCTAGTTTGGATGCACAAAGTGGGGGAAAACTCCTTAGTTACATAGTTACAAAGTGCCATGCATAATGGTAGTAAAAAAAAAAAAACAATGAACTGGAGGAAGAGGAAGGAAAGAATGGCACATATGTAGACACTCTAGCAAGGAGCTGTATTACTGTATGGAGAGCTCCTTGGTAAACACTTTCACACATATTGTGCACTATGGAATGGTTTGCACTTCTCTCATCTAGGTCTGTGTTGGTTTCCTTGTGCAATGCAATCTTTTGGGTATTTTTCACTTGTTCTAGACTTCTGTGGTTTAACTGGGCAAGTATGCCATAAATAAGTGGGCCTCCAAAAAGACAAACCCTAAAGGAAGGCAACTCAATTCTACAAAAATAAAAAAATGTTGGCAGATCTGTGGGGGTGGGGTGTTGACTCTATGAAAATTCCTCCTCAGCAAAATAAACCACAACAGCTTCCTCAAAACATTTTTACATCAAATTCCTGGTACAAAATTCATTAGGGAAACAGATGATAAAATGTTTGGAATTGTTGTTACATTTTGAATGGAAACCATAATCTGTTAGATATAGTTTTTTGAAAGAGCTACAGCTAATTTTGTTTGCAGTAATATACGTGTACAACGTGTACAAACCCAACTACCTACTGCCACCACTAGCTTTAAAAAGTCATATTCGGTAGTCAGATCTGGTTGAAATACTGGAAGTTGTCCCTGCAAATATAACTTAAGATTATGGTGGAGTTTATGATGCAAAATTTTATTTCATGTTTACTTATGCATTTTAAAACCAGTCATCTTGTCTGCATTACAAAATAAAACTTAGTTACAAATTAATTTTTTAATACAACAGGTAGAATAAAAAATTTACTTCATGTGTAATGGAAGTGAAAGCGGTCCCTTAACGGAGTATACACCAACCAATGAGTCTATTGGGAATCGAGTATATCCACTAGGAGATTTCAAGCTATTTTCTGCCCTGCTAACCCCCTTCTTATGTAGCAAGAAATACCATTTTGGCTGGTGTAGTACTTGAAAGGAGGTGCCCATAATTATTAACTACACAGAAGTTTCCTACTTACCCAAAACAGGCATTTGTTTCAGAACTATACTATATAAATAATCAGACCACTGTGTAAAACGTTAGAATAAGCAACAAATGATTATTCAGAGTTAAAGAAAAGTGAACATGTCTATTAACTCCAAGTAAAAAGTACAGAACATTATTCAAAATCATTACAAAATAACATGATGAAAGGAGGAAGTACATCAAATTACTGGCAAGCTGGAAGTACCTTGTAATGATACAGCTAAAAACAGACAATGGTTATCAGAGAGGTGACATGGTCACATGCTCTAGACTTAAATATAAAATAAAGAGAACATTCTCCTAAAACAGAGATATATGTCTCAGATGCCAGTATATCCTGGAAATGTGCAGATGATCCTAAACATGTTTGCTGCCTTAGATCATTCATCAATCATTTTAAACAAACAGACAAGGAAGATATTGGTTGGTAGTGCTTTTTTTTGTGTTTCTATCATATGATATCATAATTTTTTTAACAGTAGAGTATTGAAGTGGATCTTTTAAAATCTGTGAATATATAATTTACTAATTATCTAACACTTATTATAATGTCACTTTTCATGGCAGTTATCTGTATCTTTAATGTGAATGCCGCAACATAGTAGCTATAACCTTTGTACCAGGGCCATCATTTAGTTGTGCGTTTGCAGGTGTTTAAACCTGTTATGTTTGTTTAAGATATTATTGTTTCATAAATTACATTTAAATTAATTGCATATAAAATTAGTGGCAGTATTAAACCTTCATTTCCAGCATACATCAGGTCAATATAAAAAATATGGCTAATGATTATGGAAGATCAGATATTTCCAGCCACAGTGTTACTTCATCTGTCGTAGATTGCACCAAGTCCTGTGATTATCACAAACCTTGTGGTTACTTCACTGAAAATCTGTAGGACACTTCTGGATTGAAGGCGAATAGAGACTCCAAAAAAGTCCAACTCCTTTTTCTTGGAGTTTGCAAGGAAGACTCAGATTAAAAGTTCATCTATGCATTAAAGTTTAAGACACAGGTGACAATACAAATGTCAGATAATGCTCCAGAGATGACAACCAGAGATGAAGTCACTTGTCCTCACTGTCAGATGGACTGGACTCGCGAGGTAGAAGGTGTCGTCTACTTCTTTCCCATAATTTGCTTACATTGGCAGTCTCTGTCTCACTGCTACTGGTAAAACTGTCACGGAAACTGGCCAGAGGAGGACGAACCTTAGCACCCTTCTGAGTTACCGAACCTTCTATGGCTTTACGAAGCTGAAATAAAATAACAACAAAATAACTTAACATGTATTTTGAAAAAAATCAACATCTAGAATTTGTGACTTGTGAGTATGAGTCATTGAACAGGCTTACAGAAATGAACAATACATGAAAAACAAATCAGGCATCCTAAAGTAGTGATTGACATTATTAATAATCCTTATTTTCTATAGCTTTGCCTAACTTTGCATGATGTATAAACAGATCTACTGCTTCAACTAGAATATAAAAGGGTAGAAACCTGCCTTTAAAACAGACTTTATCATCAACAAAAGTGTGGAAATGAGGGTAAGTGTTGTGGGAACATATTAAAAAAAAGTATTGTGGTAGCATGTGTAGTTTTTGCATACACAATGATCGCACAGATCAATTGCTGTGCATGTTCATGTAGATCACACAAATCAATCAGAAATCGAGGGCTGCCCACCTGGAGCTCCAAGAAAATGTCAGCCGAACAGGGATCCGACATGTTGTTAAATCCCTGTTTGATCACTGGTGGTGGCGCATCGCCAGGCGATTATTTGAGTTGCTATGTTGCAATTGATCATTTGGCGATCGCATGGGAATCGTCCCATGTAAAGCCCCCCATACACGTTCCGATTTTTCGTAAAAATTTTGGAGACTAATCGGATGCGGAATTATGTACAAATTATGTACCGATCCCGATTTCTCAAAATCGGCTGAAAAATCGGTCGGGACCGCTTCGGACCTGTCTGTAAATTTTGGTCGATCTGCTGTTAATAAATAGTCGATCGGTAATAATTCAAATTCCGATCTTTCGTGCCAGCTGACCAACCATAACATTTTAGGTAAAAATCGGGTGACACGATCGGTCGAAAAATCGAAACGTGTATGGGGGGCTTAAGGCATACTTAAACTGTACTAACCTTATATATACGATTAGGATCTTAAAAGCGTTGTGAATAATGTATCTTTTTTCCATATCTGCTGAGTAGTACCTACCTCTCTTAGTGTTACCATCCCAATCAGTCTCCCTATAGAGGTAACATATGCATGGTCCATTCCAAGTAATGAGAAAATGGTGTGAGCCTAGTGAAACAGAAGAAAGCAATCAGAAAAAAAATACTCCTATATGTGCAAACTGCAATTACCAATACCAAAACATAATACCGTATATACTCGAGTATAAGCCGACCCGAGTATAAGCCGAGGTACAAAATTTTAGAAAAAATCTGGAAAACTGTATGACTCGAGTATAAGCCTAGGGAAGGAAATGCAGCAGCTAAGACTCAGCACACAGCAAATGTACGCTTGTTTGAGGTGTAATGTATTTAATTCAGTAGACTTGTGAGTTAATTACAAAGCCCCAGAAGATGATATCATCACTAGAAGTGCTGGAGATGTGGAGAAGGGATGTGGGAACATTGTAAAGAAAAAAGTATTGTTATAGCATATCAAGTTTTTGCACAAAATAAGTTCAAATTTGACTTGACTTTGAACCTAATTTATGCAAAAACTATACATGCTGGAGAAATATTTTTTTTTTCAAATGTCCCCACAACCCTTTTCTACATCTGACGATAGCATGTTCGGGGGCTTTGCAATTCCATCATGAAGTTCACCTACAAAATGCCGCGATTTTCATTTTTTGACCCGAATATAAGCCAAATTTAATTTTTTGAGCACATTTCAGGTACTGGAAAATTCGGCTTATATTCCAGTATATACAATAGTTCAAGCTTTTAATGCACTTAACTGATGACAGTGAAATCTTTTTTTAAGATCTACTGCACATTAAGGATAGTTACACCTTATTTGAAGGGATCATACGATGGTTAAACAGTGCTCAATAGCCGACACTGGCCACATTCAATAAGTCATATGACATACCACTAAGAAACCTACCACATCTGAATCTAGAAAAGAAGCTCTAGACTGCATGGACCCTCAAGTAGATGAGTAATTCCTGCTGCACAAGATTCCGTGAATAGTCAGCAGGATAAACAACAGCTAAGGACAAGTACTAGTGACAGTGCTTCTCTCAAAGTCCAAAAAAGGTGTGCCATTTTGAAAAGAGGATTTATCTACACACACACAGAAAGAACAAGAGTAATTTGTTTTTAACACATCCTTTATACCTCTCTGGTTCCTTGGCACCTCCCTTAATTGTTTTCTTTTTTGGCCTTTCTATTAGTGTGCTTTGGGTCAATGGCCCAACTCTTGCAAAGCTTTTGCTGCTGCAAAGATGACCTCACATTTGATTGTTGAATAAAGTGATATACAGAAGTATTCAACTCTATGACTGCAGGGTGCCAAACCCCTGTAGATGTAAAAAGGGGCACTGTGCGTCATGTTTGGCCGAACATCTCTACTTTAGTCTTGTATATCCCAAAGTAAATTGTTCCAGAAAGATTGCAAGTTTGTAAACCAAAGCAGTTCTGCTATGATCTTTTTTTTAAAAAGTGCCTTTCTTCTGGCAACTTATCTAAGTAAGCTATACTTGTTAAGATTTTTTAATTGTACTGCATGCAGACTGAAGCTGAGCTTACTGCACTGTGCTTGATTGTCTCACCTTCAGATTGCATGAAACCTCAAAGCTAATGTTTAATTTTATGGATCTTATTAAACATCTTTAAGGGTTGGACCATTAGGGATTATCCATTAACCTCCCTAGCGATATGCCCGAACCCAGTTCGGGCAAAGGGGCGCTGCAATAATCGATACGCCCGAACTGGGTTCGGGCACATCGTGGGAGCTCACCTGCTCCGCCGCCGCCATCTTCTCCCTCCGTTCCCGGCTTCTTCCGGGTCCCGGAGTGACGCGTGACGTCACGGAGGCGGGACCCGGTCTTAAAGAAAAAAAATTTTTTTTTTTCTTTTTTTAAATCTTTTTTTTTTTAACTTTTGAACTGGATTAGAGAAATGTCTTTCTCTAATCCACTTCAAAAGTGGATCATCTCTGCTCTCTGCACCCGAGCAGATCCGGAAATAGCCGAGGTCTTCAGCTTCTTCCGTGATCTGTGCTCGTGTGCCGATGACGTCATCGACCGGGAGATTTAAAAGGTACAGAAATATTTTTTTTTCTTAGATTTTTTTCTTCATTTTTTTACATTTGTTTTTATTTTGATTGGATTGGATAAATGTTTTA
>CM070035.1:68041325-68058535 GCA_036250615.1 Ptychadena robeensis | reverse complement strand
GGCAAAACACTATCACTTTTGGTACAGAAATCTGCACCTCAGTGAACCGCCAGGGAGGTCAATAATGTATTTTATAAACTCACATTTCAATGTTCCAGCAAACTGATCACTTTACTTTGATTTAACTTTAGCTTTTATATAGGTGTTTATAATAAAGGATGCTCAATTAACGTGCATTTGATCAGTAACACCTAGCTGCCACTTCCCCAGCTATTTGCAGAGGCAAAAGCTACAGACCACTAAACTTTGTATGGACAATTTCATGTTCCTAACTTAGTGGGGAAAATTAAAGGAAAGTAATTTTTTGGGTTTGCGGAAAACAGCTGTGACCTCAACCACAATAAACAACTATGTGTGGAACTAGAACCTAAACTTTGGGCCTCAACTCATTCACCATTAGTGTGTGACCTCAAGAATGCATTTAATGGATAAATGGACAAACAAAGAGCTGCCTGAAAGATTTTTCCAAATTATGTAGACACATGCAAACAGAGCTGTGTAGTATCAACTAACCCAATATTACAGGAAACACAGAAAGCTGTGATGTTGGTATACTCAACCCAACCCCCCAAAAATAAAGCAAATGCATGACTAATAGTAAAATGTAGAGGACAGAAACACTTGTATTTGCTAGCACATACTGGAGTGCAAGTAGACCTTCCATGACGTGTCAGCCCTCACATATGTTAATAAAGAATCGGAGAACAGTAAAGTGTTACATAGGTAGATAGGGAGAGTGATTTATTTTACTTTATGAAGTGATGTTCTCTCCACCAATTGGAAAGGCGATGGGTCAATCTTGCAATTGTTAAAATTGATAGTTTCATCCAGCTGTTCTTCTTCCCATTGCAAAATCTAGGAGAGAAAAGACAAAGCCATGTAACATTTTTTTAGCATCCTGTTCTGCACACACAATCACTTTGCACCTCATCATGGGTCAGACTTTAGAGCATTTGAAGTTTAGAAGCACAAACACATGACAGTGACACCAATGTATTTTTCAAATCTGGGATAACAAGAACAACCTAAAATGTACTTAAAATTGAAACTGTGTTGCCTCTAACAATCTAATACTTTCCCTTTTTTAACCTGGAATGAAATCAGAACACCTGGGATATGACTGCTATAGTAAATGTCAATAATACAAACAGAAAAACAGTGGAGCATACACACATGCTGGGAGTCAATATGTTGATAAATCCCTGTTCCCCATCCAAAGTATCGACCAAGAATTTATTACGCAAAATGGTGTGCATCGATTCTATGAACGATCGTCGCCGATTCATTGCGGCACCATGCTTCAAATGATCGCATGGGAATCGACCCCTGTATGGTCGGGCTTTTGACATTCTTGGTTATGTGGAATATGTTGATAATTATTGTTTAAAAATGGAAGGCCTTGGACTTCTATATGCCTTGAATTGGACTTCTATATGCCTTGAATTAACGGTTTTCTGTATTTGTCCCAGGGCCGGGTTTGCCGTGTCAGTTGTCCTATTTCTATTGCAATGGTGGGTGGGGCACTGCGATGGGGCGGTGTATGTTGTTGGGATGTTCTTGTTGGCTGTATGTCCAGCCTTTTGTTTTTCTGTAACTGAAAAAATTTTCAATAAAAAGTTTATTCAAAAAAAAAAAAATGGAAGGCCTATTGACTAAAAGCTACCCATCAGTAATTCTCTTTTACAGTACATTGAAGTTTGATTGTGATTGTGTGGTACACCTCATTTGGCACAACAGCCTTGCTCTTTGCAATGTTGTACTAGCCAAGTTCAATTGTCTGTGATGTCAGTAGCTCCCAGTGAATTGACAGGCCATATTCTACAAAATATTTGAGCAAATTAAAACTTGTTTTAATTTGTGTGAATTGTTTGTTGAACGCTATCATTAGTTTACCTATGTCAAACAATCCACTGCATCTCTGTGCAAATGTAAAATATGTTCTATTATTTACATTATATACACTAATCATACAAATTAGAACCATGTATGTTATATTAGCAAATTCCCAATAACTGTGAATTTAAATTAACAACAAAATTGTCCTGAGAAATTTAACGACACAAGTTTTTTGAGCAACTTCTAATGTAGGGGGTGGGCAAAGGTTCGCAGAGCCTACAGACCACTAAACTTTGTAAGGACAATTTCATCCTTCTAACTTAATGGGGAAAGTTTAAGGAAAGTCCCTTTTTGGGTTGCGGAACAGAACTCTGACCTCAACCTCAAAAAACAACTTTGTGTGGACCTAGTACCTAAACTTTGGGTCTCAACTTGCACCAATCATGCAAAGATATGCATCATACATACACACTCCAATCATACAGAAACATTCATCATTCACATACTACACTCGTGCAGAGATATGAATTATTCACATAGAGACACATGTGGAGACACAGAAACACACAAATTACATGCACTCCATGTCTTCCTGCTTGTGCCTCCCTCAGACCCCTAGCTGCCTACCCCCCTCACCCCCAGTTTGGAAACCACTGCTATATTGTATTCAATGTACCCAACTGTGATTTTCTCCAATTACTGCCATCTCCATTCTATATTGTTTCTAATGTACCCAACTGTCATTTCCTCCAATTACTGCCATCTCCATTCTATATTGTATTCAATGTACCCAACTGTCATTTCCTCCAACCACTGCCATCTCCATTCTATATTGTATGTAATGTACCCAAATGCCCTCTCCTCCAATCACTGCAATCCCCATTCTACATTGAAGTAAATTATAGTTGGGTGCATTGGATACAATGTAGATTAGAGATGGCAATAATTGAAGGAAATTACAATTAAGTGCATTGGATACAATCATTGCCATCTTTATTCTATGTTGTATCTTATGTACCCAACTGCTATTTCTTCTAATCATGGTTATCTCCATTCTACATTGTATCTAATGTACCCAACTGTCATTTCCCCCAATCATTGCCATCGCCATTCCACAAAAATCCAAAAAAGAGGTTCCAAAATGTTTATCATATGATGCATGATCCTAATCATCCTCTGTTTTCTGTTTAGCATAGACTTATTTAGGAGAAACATCTATAATGCAAAAATGTATGTAGTTTTCAATCATGGGGAATGTTTTGCTTCATGGCCTCTTAAATCAAAGCCTGACATAAACGATAGTGTCTTAAAGTGTCTCCAGAAATAACTGTAAAAATGCTTGCATTTATAGGACATGACACGGTCAGTGTGTGCGTGTTACTGGAAGTGACATTTATGCAGAAAGGCTCTTAAAGTATAAAACTGCTGCATAATCAGGTTCTGACATCAATACTTAAATAATAGGTGAATTAAAGTAAGAATTATCTCCAGAACTCAATTTACTTTTATTTTATCATATAAAAAGAATGTACAGTACAAATTAATTCCTGGTTTCTTTTTCTGACCTCTTTAAATTGCCTCATTAATACAAGTCACAAACTGGAGTACTCACCTGGGATGGTGACATAGTGTCTAGCTCTTCCATATCTTCACCCTATAGGACAATAGATCAGTGTTACAGCATATTATATACTTTTTTAGAGCCATGGTGTGCAAAGTTAGATAACAATCAATACAATTTTTACATTAAATCCCTCCATGAAAAAAGTGCATAGAGACCTCCATATACAGTATGTTTACAGATATGTTATACCTGTACAGAGTTTTGAGATTCCGTGTGTGTGAAAAGTGAAACAAGTCATAGATAACCCAAATTAAATACAAAAGTACATTACCAATAATGTCTAGGATCCAGAGACCTGGCTAATACATCCCTTCAGCCCATACGTGCATTTGAAACAGTTATATCATCTCTCAACTATCCAAAGAAACTAGACAGAAGTTGGAGGCACCTGTCTGGACCAGGTGAGTAATAGAGTTGCCAAATGTCACACTGCCATTGCCCCACTCCCTTCAACAAGAACACCACTATCACTTCAATCAGTCAACAGCAACAGGAGGGAAAACCTTTTTGCACATCTTTTCTGCTGAAAATCCTTCTACTGATTTTTTGGGTTTGGAAGACCTCCAGTTCTGCGTTTTTTGAAACTGCACTACGAAACAACCAAGATGATTAACTTTTAAAAACTGACTTCACTTGGCAGTATAACAAGTAGATAAAGGCCCAGAACAGCAATGCTATATCGAGACTTTAATGGATCTGAAACAATAATGTTCTGGATCCCAAATACAGTCCTATAAAGGTATCTGTCCTTCACTTTTAAGGAGAAGCAATAGTGGATAGTCCTCATGTTAAAAATAAGGGGATCATTGCTATCAAAAGTTAGAAATATACATAAAACCTGTGAACGGAGTAACTTTAGTGCATTAAGTAAAATGGTCACGTAGTCCCAATAACAAAAAGGTTATGAAATGTTGTATAACAAAGATCAGGAATAACCATATGTGTGAGACTTATTAAGCATAATGTATTAGTATGCATATAAAAGTACATGCACACAAAGGTGGTGTGAATACAGCCATGCGATCACCCCCCGCTTACAACCAATGCAATATGGAAGCACAGAGAAGAGATTAGTTGCTCACTTACCCTAAAGCACAGACGAATTCCTTTTCCCTTAACTTTGGAAGGGGATGCAGGAGTCTTGGAAGACTTATGTTAGCAAAGACATAGAAAACAAATGGCAGGACTGCGTGGTAAATAACAATGCAACGAAATGGCAAAGCAGACGAATGGTTAGTATGTATGTTACATTACAGAGACATAAAGCAGATTTGATTGGCTTGAGTGAGATAACATATCTATGAAGACATGTGGAAAAGATGATATTACAACTATCCCATTACATAAAGATTGCCTTACCTCCATATCGTCACTGAAGTCTTTGGCACAGAACATATTTTTTAAGGCTGCGACTGAATTATCAGATTCCTCTGTAAACACATAACAACATATGTCCTTATTATGTCCTTGCCATAATACACACTTACCTGCATATACCCTTTTAATTACCTTGGGAATACTCAGTTAGGCTGCTCTGGTTACGTTTTAGAGCTGGCTTCAGAGGCTTCTTTACCTCCACTGATTTGGGAGAAGAAAATGTGGATTCCTCTGTGGCAATCTGAAAACAGATATCATACACATTCAGGACTAGTGAACACACCTATAATCCCTAAATCTACACACCTTTGTATTTATGTCAAAAAACAGATTACTGTATATACTCGAGTATAATCCGACCTGAACATAAGCTGAGGTGCCTAATTTTATCTACAAAAACTGCAAATACTTATTAAGCCAATGGTGAGAAATGAAAAGTCAGATATATTATAATTGAAATTCCACCATCACCAGTAAAAAGTAACAATATTCCCCCAAGATGGCGCTGCCGTCCAAGTTTGTTTACATTTCACCAGCTGAGCTCGAACATGCTGTAGATTAGAATACCGAATACACCTTGGACCATTCACAGGGCCTGCCAGCGCAGATTTTATAATATGGCATGAAAAACTTACCCATTAGCACCTATGGTAGGAGCGATGAGTCTCTGTCAAAAATGTATATTATTGCAAAACAGAATATTAACCTAAATACACAACTCATGCATCCTAATTTCTTCAACTCATTCAGCTATTACTGTTGTGAACTCAGTCAGCAGACCAGCAGTTCAGCTGTATTTTTCGGGGATCAGCTGAATCACTTTTGGTTGGATGTACTTTGAATGAAAAAGCACTTATATTTCACACAGAATAATATAAGTAAGGTATCTGGCTCATTTCTAAGTACTAAGGCTAGATTCATACAGTCAACCAGGTGCTCAAATTTGTGCAGGCACTCGCGGGTTGTGACCCTCTGACTGTCGGTTGCGCCTATTGCTCATCTCCTGGGTGGTTAACAACCGCCCGTGTAAACAAGCCCTAGAGTTATATGGCTGATACAGTACTATTGTTGAATGGAAGCAATTAGATCTGGGGAATGATAGACCAGTAAGCGTAATTTTTGTTGTATGTTAAAAATGTATAAGCATTTCAAGGGTTATTATAAAAAAGTTGAAAATCTTACAAGGCTAAATCAGCACAAAATCGAGAAAGATAGACTGCGCAGCTTTAAGGAGGCAAATTGAAATGTTGGTCACTAACCAAAACTGTTGTTGACGAGAAGTTGTTTACTTCAGCATATATATCTCATATTATAATAAGTGCATTCATACGATTATTACAGTAGTTTTGTTAGTGAGGATACAACAAAAATGTCTAGTTGGGTTGTTTTACTACTAGTAACTGTTTAGCACACAAAGAAGTAGGAAATGCAGGGCCTGCTTTAGAGTGCTGACATGCAAACGACAGCATGTTGATCGTTTACCTGGAATCGTACAGTGCTCTCAGTTTCTTTTCTTCCTCTGTTCTCTCTCTCGCTCAGCTGCTGCAGGCGACGCTTTCTGCTGAGCTGAAACCGCAACAAAGACACCAGCTGAGAGCAGTCAATGGAGCCCAGCAACACCATGGACTCTGGAGAAAGAGACAATCATTGCATCAATATTTCATTACGCTATCTTCCACTTCACACTGTTTCACAGCCTTCCCGTCAAAATTCTGTAGAAGAACTGGCCAGCAAGAGAAGAGTTCCAGGTAAAAATTATAGCAGCACAAGGGTTGTTTCTAAACATGCAAAAAGGGCAGTGAACAAAACAAAAACACACACAGATGTCTATTGATAAATGCTTTTACATGCACATAATTATAATAATAATTAGACAGCATTTTTTACATTTTCTGTCAAATACTGTTTTGTTTTTTTATATAGAATATAATTTGGTTAGTGTTCCATCTTTTTTGTGCAGGATACAGACCAATTTATGGAATGATGCATGAAAGTTATACAGAGTTGTATGCAGGTTATATTCCTTCAGTCAAGGTATGCACTCCTTATGCCTTTTACAAAAACTATGTTCCATGCAGAAATAATATGGCTGTCCTCAATTACTAAATCATTAACAATCTTGACATTAAAATGAAAATGTATGCAAACTAAAACTGAGCCAAGTACAATGAAAATTTATGCAAACTAAAACTGAGCCAAGTACAACACCTTTCTGCTTCCTGTCCTTTTCTGCAGAATGCTTTTCCGCAGACACACTAAGCCTTTCCGGCCCGTGTCTTCGGCGTCATCTGTGACGCCGAAGGGAACAGGGGGGGGCGCCATAGACCTCCATGTTAATGGACGGGGCGCCACTCTCCTCCCCACACACCGCCAGTATTTTTTACACCAGCGGTGTGTAGAGGACTGGGCAAAGAACCGGAAATCACGGCGGAGTACAGTGAACGGGGGAAATGGCGCAAAAAAGCTTGTAACGCCCAGAGGGTTCATCCTACTGTGTATAATTTATAAAGACAAAAAAGCTGGAAAAGATTGAGCACTTTTTTCATGCATCTATGATTTATTTAGCCGATTTTAACTGGTCTAGTTAGACGTTCAAAATATGACCCCAGTGAATAGCGTTCTCTTAAAACGTATTCACAGACATGATCCAGTGTACAAGTAGAGGTGACACATGGGCAGTGGCTCTTGGCCTCATAGAAGTTAAAGAATAAAATGCAAGACAACTTTTAAAGAGTATGAATTAACTTCAGTAAGGTAAGTATAATAGTATGAAAAGTAATAGCTGAAGCCATCCTACAGCAAGGGTGACCTAAAACTAGCTTTACTGTTTTTGTCTAAGCTATGCCATAAACAAAGTACAAAACAGCAGCACAGGATTGTTTCACGCACATGCTGAAATACTTAGGATAAGACTTTCTCATTTCCTCATATTTGTTGTTTCTCAGTTGCCTTCAAGGAATCTTGATATTCTACATCCTAACAAAAGATGTACATTATGGACTCAGTAACTATTATTGCACGTATGCAGCCATCAGCCGTTATATAAACAGGACCTGCGTTACTGTACAATTAATCGCCAAACAGCATGATTGGCCAGGGTTTATACCTCTAGGACCCTAATAATATGGGTATAATTTGTTGCTGGGAAGAACGATTTGCATTTGTTCCGAATAACAGAAAGTTTACAATGTCTAAGCCATTAATGAAGCTACATATGTTCAGCTAAAGCGTTATTTAATGACTTACAGAAAGCCTTATTAAGTTTGTTTACTTTTCAAACACTTGCTGAATCAAAAATTCACTCAAAAATTCAACTCCCATGCGTTTACAACTTAAGCACTTTATTTTCACCCACCAAAAGTACAAAAAGAATTGTAGCATCTGCTAGTGGATCTCAAAGGCCTGGAAAAGTCATAATGTTACCCCCAGTTTCAGCATCTAACTCTGAAGAGGGTCTTGTGTATCTACACCTCCATACACCCTTAGGTCACTCCATACAATTACCATAGTGATTGGAAGGTTTAGACAGGTCCTCATATTACATGGCTTTAGTAGAACAAAAGGTGATCGTGCAGAAATTGTAAGGTAAGATTGTAAGGTGTATGGGTGGCTTTTAATGCTGCCATAAATTTTAACCTCCCTAGCGCACTGCCCGTATCGCCCTGTTTTAACGCTCCCTCCCTCCGCCCCTCTCCACACAGCTGGTGTCATTATTGACGCCAGCTGCGTGGGCGGGAAAGCCGTCGCTCCTCCATTAACATGGAGGTCTATGGCAGCAATCGCTGCAGCTTTCCAGGGAGGCATCGGGTGGACCCGATGCCGGCTTCTCCTGCGGTTGGGGCAAGCCTGAACAGTGGACGAGCTGGGCTTGTCTCAACCGCTAGGGAGGCTAAGGAGATCACTCACATGTTATCATAAAATGTAACAAAACCATTGTTATTTTTAAAAATAATAGAAAATGACTCAAAATAATGATCAGATGGCTCAATATAATTACAGTTTTAGAAACTGAGGGAGATATAATTGGACGGACTATCAGTAGATTTGTCTAATCAGTACTTACTGATGCTGACCTTCATATACAAATGTGTCTTGCCTTTGTTTAACCTCCCTAGCGGTTGAGACGAGCCTAGCTCGTCCGAGCTTTAGGCTCGCCTCAACCGCCCGGGAAGCTGCCGATGGGGAGACTTTATGCCTCCCCGGAAAGCTGCGGCGATTGTTTACATCGCCGCAGCATTTCCGGGTTGGCGGCTCCGCCCCGATCGCGTCACGGTGACGCGGAAGGGGGCGGGGGGGGGGGGGGGGGGGGGGGGGGGGGGGGGGGGGGGGGGCGGCGCCATAGACCTCCATGTTAATGGAGGAGTGCCGGCTTTCTTTCCCGCGCAGCTGTTGTCAGTAATGACAACAGCTGCGCGTAGAGCTCCGGCGGGATGCCGGAAACGGCGGGCAGTGTACTATGTACACTGCCTTGATCGCCCATATCGTGCCGTTGTAAACGGCGCGATATGGGCGGTGCGCTAGGGGGGTTAAGAAACAGAGCAGTACCTGTACACTACTAATGTTGAGTGGGTCGCTGCAGCCAATAGTGTGCAGTGGCTTCAAGTAACCGCGTTGAACAGATAGGTGAATCTGCCTGTGTTTATTATTAGAATCTATTTACCACTTTCACTAGGCTAGACAGAGCAAGAGGTTGTGCATTAACATCATTACTATAAGTGACAATTGAGTTGGTAAATGGTTTCAATGCTTGGCAAATGGCAAAGTCCAGCGGTGATAAATTCTCTTTAAATTAAGCAAACTTAACGCAAAATACTTGCAAGGAATACGGTTCTTGGATGTAAACGAAGAGCCCCCTGTACTGTTAAAAAAAAAATTAAAAGAAACAAAAGATAAGGATTAACTGTATTTTTCACTATCCCTCTGCCAGTTCAAGCTCTGTGCTCTGACCAGCAGAGCAGGAGTTGAAGGAGTGCATAAGCTGTCAGAGACAGGCCTTCAGGTCCCAAGCAACAGAGCTTCTGTATATGAGCTGGGCACATACGCTGCAGTGCCAGTGTGTGTGAACTGGGCTCAAGCGCACATACAGAAAGTACAGTGCAAAAACATTAATACATTAATACATTAGTATGTCCATTAATTATATATAACACTGGAGTATGTATAGAACACTACAGGTTTTCAGTAATGCAACTGTAGCCTTCATGTCTCCTCATCTAGGTGGTTTTTACTCATTTACTGCATTCATCCTTAATCCAGCAACATAAACACATTGATATGCTGTCTAATGGAAAAGCAATAAAGGGCATACATTTCTTACACTACTTTACTTGTTTTTTGTTGCTGTGGAGACCAGGCATCCACAGTTGTCAAGGCAACAAAGCTGGTTAGATAAGGATAGATAAGGGAGAATATGATTTTTTATAGTAACAGTGGCTGATGTGACAGGCAGAATAATTGTTTAAAAAGTTCATACAGAACTATATTGGAAAATAAGGCCCCGAACAGGAAATGGTGAATTATTTATCATACAGAATCATTCTAGCTTAGATTCAGCTCATCACAATGTGTTTGGTGAGGACTAAAACAGACAAAATAATTTAAAGGTAACATTGACATCTGTGAAAATGAATAGTGCATAATACATCAGGTTCAAAAGATAATGCAATAACTAGTACACCATGAGCAGAAAATGACTTCATAAGATCACTGAACAGCAGTGCTTCAATAAATCATAAGGTCAAGAGTGACAAAACACGCAGACAAAGCCTATCCACATGATACACTTTTGCAATTCTTAACAGAAATATGATTAACATTTAACTTCAGCAGAGATCCAAACCTTACTGATATAGCTGATTCTGCTAAACACACATATGTCAATATGGTCACACATTTCAACAAATGTGCACATGGAATGCCTATAAAAGTATTCTCTCCATGGTGTAAGTATTATTGCTCTGAAATGGTCAATCCAATAAAAAGAAGTTAGGAATGAATTGAAAGAAAGCTGTTCACTCATGATTTCTGTGCAACCTGTATACTGCATCATAGTCCAATCATTTTTGTATAATAAAACATATACTCTTCAAAGCTGAAATTTATGACAATGAAATAAACACACACAACTCATGGCAAAGCCAAAAGAAAGAGACCCCAGGACACTTTGATATACCCAAGTCAGTACTACTACTGTTTTCCCAAAGTCACATACATATTCTGTGGAAAGTCTGAAGTATATATAGTATTGTGACATACCCATAAAGGGACATTTTCGGATTTTGTCTCAGTTTTAGTTCTGGAGAGAGTGGTCATAACAACAGAGTACGAATAAACCCAATTTGGAAGCAGGCAAAAATGAAATGGATGGGGGTAAATGTATCTGGGTTGAAGTTTTTAATATTTTTGTCAGAAAACACCCAAAAAACGCAAAGAACAGTTTAATCTGATAAATTTTAAACTAGTTTGTAGGCTTCAACCTGCAGTTGTTAGAATCTTTAGTGCCACTGGCAAAAGGACACTGATGTTGGCCTTTCCTGAATATTGCAAAAACCTCAGAATAGGTGGGAAGCAGGATGTCATGACCAGTGATGGGTTATAA
Source organism: Ptychadena robeensis (assembly GCA_036250615.1). Taxonomy (NCBI): domain Eukaryota; kingdom Metazoa; phylum Chordata; class Amphibia; order Anura; family Ptychadenidae; genus Ptychadena; species Ptychadena robeensis. The sequence goes on along the minus strand of CM070035.1, from coordinate 68,047,100 downwards.
ATCAAATTGCAGGAGAAGCTGCTTGCATGTCTCCCCTTTAAGCTGTATGGAAGCTGCACAATGAGTGCAGCACAAACACAGGCAGACATAAATTGGAAGCTGCTGGCTGGCACCCTTCATCTATATCTCTCTGCTGTGTTGCTTATCCTCCTCCCCGGCTAATCTTCTTGCCGGTAGAGCTGGAGGGGAGCCAAGGCGTGACTACCAGCGGCCTAGTGGTCGTAGGTGGTCGCACATTTGGACCATAAAACACAGGCTTTTCTCCCCCTGATTTTATAGTCCGAAAAATACGGTTGTTTTCTGGAAGACATTTTGCTAGCTATCCTTTTGGCATTCTCAATTTAGAATTTTTAATTGGATGGCTAGTGAAACATCTGAAGAAAGCTGCCATAGAGCATCTTCTGATTACCAACTTAAAAGGCATGTGTACTGTACATATGCTGAAATTTTATTTCAGAAACTGTTGTTATTGTTAATTTCAGACACTGTTACAATGATCAATGTGAATTTTAACTTAAAAATGTAACTTTCAAAGGGGACAGTCTTCTTCTGGTTTTAGCATGTGTGTGCATAGGAAAATGTATGTGCATCATTTAGTCTTAGTTTGAACATGAAGTAGCAATCCCCTACATGCATTTGGAGCATTGTGAATGATTAATCAACACAACCAGAGGCAGACTTTTGCTTTTTTTTTTTTTTTTTTTTTTTTATGGTTTGCGAACATTGGTGCTGAAGAAATAACAGATAAATAACGGATCAGCTAACAATTGGCTGTAATGTGGCAGCCTACACAAGGCTTTTATCTGGGTGTAATGAAAACATATTTTAACCAATGAAGCCTTTTTAAAGATATTAAATATTTAACAACTGTATGGGGTTAAAGGTCACAGCATATACAATAAGTAATTACACTGGCATTTTATTAAATTTGAATTTTATCTACTGTACAAAGCAAATAACGTTTGAAGAACCAAGGCTTTATTCACATGTATGCTTGGGAGGTGCTTGCCAAAATGACGAGAACCTTCATGTTACCGCCAAAAATGACCGGGGAAAGTGTCCGGGCTGCGGTACTTTTCAGAAAAGCGAGCACTGGTAATGCTTTACACCTGTGTAAATGCAACCTTAGCGATAAAAGTTGGAGATGATATTATATGTCCATATTATGTGTTGATGGTGTCATTCTTGCTGTGAAACTTCATGATGATACTACATCAGGAGCTTACAAAAATCTATCCTTACTTTGAAGGTCCTTTTATGGTGGATGCACACATCTGCAATGTGAAGAACATGTGAGTGTAGGTCTGTTACTACACACATACCACATATCGGTGTAGTACCCTTCAAGGCTTTCATCTTTGAAATGTGTAAAAAGACACATATTGTATGGGCTGACCAATTGTCCCATGAGTGTTACTTTGTGCATGTGGTGTAGTGAAAGTATGAACTTGCTCTTAGTACTTTAGTTTTCATAATTTTCATAATAAAATGTGTGCATATTCATACCATGAGCTTATATCCTAAGCTTTTGCAAAACCAAAACATATACATAGAATAGAAAATAAGTCAATTTATTCTGTTTCGGTGTCTTCCCTATTTTATACTGTGCTTTTATACCATGAAAATTTCAAATTCATGTAACTGTACATATTGAACATGATGTAATTAGGAAGAAATGAGCAATGCTGAACTGTGATCCCTCATTTATACCATCTTCAATTTATCTTACCTGCTGTCTCCACTAGCGCCAAGTTCTTCATTCGGCAGTCTGCAAGAAGCTCCTGCAGCTCTCGATACTTCGTGTTCAGTGTCACAAAGGGGATATTTCTCAGCATGATGTCCTCAACTCGAACATTGTACCTCCTGAAACAGAAACAAATATACCAGACACTGTCTAAAGTGCTAAAATATAATAGTTTCTTAATGACCTGCATGACTGCACAGGACACCTTTTGGTTAGAAATCATATAATCTATTTCAAAGAGTCTCTAGTGCCAATGTAAAATGCCAAATCATGGCACAATAATGTTAGGGAGCCACTGGTCACTGTCTGTCAACGCCAGCTCTACACTGATCACTCTGCACACTGCTGACCACTGTAGGGTGTAAGCTGTGTTGTGTGATACATACTGCTTACAGCTGTGCTGTTTTTTCTTTCCTGACCACTACTATTATCCATATCATTTTGTTTTTAGGTTTTCATTTCTACCCCTTTTACTCTGGTACATGGATGCGTGAAGAACCACCCTCCCTACTGTGCGAATTTGCACTCAAATTTGTGATAAATTAACATTCTCTAGGAGGTAAGAAATGGCCTCATTATCGCAAGTGAAGCTCGAAATCGGGAGCATCGCTTTCTATTATCAGATCACCTGAGGCAGCGCAGCTGTTATATACTGTGTAAGGAAAGCATATGTTGCTGTAAATGCTTAACTACTGCAAAATTGCCCTTGTTTAAGAAGATCATAAACCTTTTGGTAGCCTTTGCTAATTAAATAAATGTCAAGTGTAAATTGTACCTTTTGGTACTGTGTTGGACAATGGTATTTATATTTAGAGTAGGAATATGTAGGGTGGTATGGAAACATGATCTTTGCAATAAAAGTTTGTAAAAGTGAAAAAGCATGTCAGCTTAATGCCTGCCATACACCCACAGATGGGTGCCGACAGACATGCTCCGATATGAACCGGAATGCAAACGTGATGACGTCATCACGTTTGCATCCTGGTGCATTATGGGGCTGCTTCAATTGGACGGCACCCTTTGTGTGCCGGCCATTAGCTTCAATGAAGATGCCGGTCTTCATTGAAGCTAATGGCATCGGCTTGCATCGGCCAGAGAATATCGGACATGTCCGTTCTCTGGCCAGCCGAGCTGTGGGGCGACAGGGATCTGTCGCCCCATGTGGGCACACGCCGATAAGCGGGCGATTTTTTTCACTGACCGACGGCGCGAGCACGCACGCCCGTCGGTCAGGTGAAAAATCGGCCGCTTATCAGCATGTGTATGCCAGGCACAACTTGAGTTAAATAATAAATATCTCCTCCTACTAGAAATACAAAGCACTGCATTTCTACTATGAAACACAGGCAAACACCTTTCTTCTTTTACATGAACAAAAACCACAATACATGTGTTTGTAATGATGCAACAGTTTAAGTTAAAATGTGGGTAACCAGGGTGCTGTCAGCAGGAGTTACATAGGTTTTATTGTTCTGTTTTTTCAGGAGAATGAATGAATGGTCAATGTGACCAATGATGTTTATGGTTGTTTTGCCACCTTTATTAAAAAGTAAATATATCAAAAGTAATATACAGCCACAATGAAAGCAGATTTTTTTTAAATATCAACCCAAATAATTTTAATAGTAAACTACAGCTTTGGGTTTGTTTTACAGTTTGAGGGATCATGAATACAAGACATAAAGTGATTTGGTATACCAGTACCCAACTCCCTCAGTGAGTATTCTAAAGGGAATTCAGTTTCAGACCTTCAAACCCATTACACATACTCCCTGCAAATCAGCACTTCTATAGCTTCTATTGAGAACAAACCGTCTACAAACCCAGATTACATGTTTTACATTTCCATTTCTGGGGATAACTGTTCCTTTTGAATGCAATATTTATTTAGCTGCACCCAAACATGACTTTTCAGAATAAAGTACACTTTAAAATGTATAATACAGATGAAATAAACCCCCCAAAATAATAAATTATAATTTAAGAATGATGAAAAAGCTACTAGAACTAGGACGCAGTCAACCAAACTTTGAGCTCAGTATTTTTCATGAAGCCAACACAAAATTTATAAACAAGACAATCAGACGAAATTTTAGGTCAGATTTGGGGGTATGCTTTATAAAGGTAAAGCCAATTGTTTGATATTGATATAAAAAAGGTGATACTTACTCTTGGTGACCGAAACCCAGTTCTGGAAGATAAGGTAATTTTTTGATGCGGATAATGCTGTCATAAAGCGATGGTTGCAGACTCTGTGCTACAGCATTTGCAAGGATGACGGCAATCATTACAGGTAAGATGTGAGAAATCTGCCCAGTCAGTTCAAAGACGATCACTGCTGTAGATACAGTATGTGTGACTGCTCCAGAAAGTGCTGCAGCACCTGGTGGATAAAAAGATGCATCATGTAGATGGCTGAAAAATAAAGAAAACGTGGTTGGAAGTAAAAAAAAAAAAGACCTACCAACAACTGCGTAACCACCAGGAACAATCCGATATGTACTCCCATCACTGTGAATACCATCTGGGAACCAAGCAGCCATGCTCTCGCCAACCAACCGGCCAAATGCAGCTCCTGCAGTAAGCAGACGGATACAGTAGGTTTTTTTAAATGTATATCTGCAGACTATTCCCAAATAAAAGCATAATATATAAAAAATTCTATTTTTGTACACTAATCATTAAGGTATTTAGTAAAGGTCCCTCTACTAGGGTGAAAGTGTAGTAAGGTATCTGCAGTACTCTTTGTTTCACCATATAGTATTAAGGTCCTTTGTACAGGAGTCCAATACAGGCAGATGGCCTATTTAGTGGACTTGCCAAAAGGTAGATATTGTACAAGGACATCAAAAAGATATGCACCGATAAAGAAATCAGCTTCACCACATAAACGTACCGTTATTTACAGTAAGACAATCAGTGAGTACATTTCACACTCTCGCAAGACTTCTAATGTGCTATTCAGAAACTCCAAATACAAAAAAAAACTGAACCATAATCTTTGTGGCATGGACACTTTGGTATCTTTTTACCATGTAACAGAAAACTGAATTAGAGGAAAAACATGTGCACACAGTTCTATTCAAATGTTCTCCACACATTCCACCAATTTTTAAACCCCACCAAAATATTCCTTTTGGGCAATAAAGGCATAAATAAAAGTAAGGAGTTGTAAGCATTGTGTTTTGTATATATTTTGCCTGCTTACATTTTCAATTGTATTTGCTTGCATTGCCAATTAAGTAATTGAAAGCTAAAGCACTGCCAAAAAGAAACAGATTAGAGGAACATCACGGCACCCGATGTTTCTCTAAACGGTTACTTCATCGAGCCGTGTGTGTCACAAAAAGATCTTTGATAAATGCAAACTCTATGCAAGTACCAAGAAGACACATTTCATATATAAAATAATACTTTTGATATCAGAGGGCAGCTGTCCTGCAAGACACCTATATAAAATGTTATAGAATGGACTCAATATAAGTGAAGCATGTACGTGTTACAAGAATGAAGCAAGTCTGGAATAACTCACCTATCACAAAGACTGGCATGAAAGCTCCACATGGCACTGGGATTGTAGTAGCCAGGGCAGACATCCAAAACTACAGATACAGTAGAAATGTAAGTCATATTAAACCTTTCTGGGAATAGTAATAGATTTAGAAAAGAATAAAGGAAGTGCATTATTGTGGTGTATGTTGTTTTTATATACAATAGTGCAACACATTCCACATAAAAGGTGTATGTATTTTATAGATATAATATAACAAATACAGAAATAAGTAACTCATAGTATATACCCTTTTTTGTTTATCAGTGTTTCAAGCCTTACCTTTATTATCTAAAAAAAATACTTAGAGGGAACATCAACTTGTTACATAGCTACAATATCTCACATAATTATTATTATTATCATTTATTTATATAGCGCCAACATATTACGCAGCGCTATACAATACATTAAAGTGGACATAACACACAGGTACAGGTATGACATAGGAGGAGTAGAGGACCCTGCCTGGACGGGCTTA
>CM070035.1:68025438-68037907 GCA_036250615.1 Ptychadena robeensis | reverse complement strand
GAGTGATCAATTGGCCATGGAATCCGACACGTGTATGGCCAACTTTACAACTCTTACAAATCTATAACCTCAAAAAAAACAGAGTTTCATCTCCACAGCACACAATATATCTCTATCTTATTTATTTTGAAGACCTATTAATTAATAGGGGCATATGCTAGGTAAAGAAAAAAGTACAAATATTAAAAAAGAAATGAGCTAATTAATAATTATAAAAAATGAGGCGATAGGACTGTATGGTTAGCTGATAATGTGAAGATGCTCTTTATGGCTTGGAAGAATAATTGTCTGGCTTACACAGTGTATTAAACCCTGACTGCGATGTAAATGTTAAGCAGTTCTACCTCACAGTTGGAGTAAAATACATTTAATCCAGCAGGGAAATTGATGGCTCCGGTGCACACTGTGACTTCTCTGATCCACGTGTATTATTTTTACCTAGAGGAAACCCAAAATGCCAGTGAAACCTGGACCCAGAAAATGTATGATATGAATAATACAGCTGAGGAAACATGTCCACTGCCCAGCACAATAATTGAAATGGTACCATAAAAGAGCTGGTTTTACAGTGCACACTATAAGACAGCACATATGAAACTTGGGGAAACAGAACAGCTTTCCAATTAACATTTTAAAAAATTGTTACTAATGTCACTCTTTGGGCTGTTTTACTATTAAAAAAAGCATTACATATGTTTTTAAACTTTTAAAACTATATTCCATTCAAGCTAAATATAAAAGGTTTGTAACGTTTTTTTGGAACCTCTAAAGTGTTTTTTTTTTTAAATCCAGAGGTGTCTGGGGTCTTGTATGCCTGGTCCTTCTCTGTTGGCTGCACCTCCAGGGTATAGACTATAGTTATTTAAATTAATGTAACTGTTAGCAGCACTGTAAACTGAGCAGAGTTTCCTTGACACGTCTCTGACACTGGCTATTCCCAGTGTCAGAGACGTGTCAAGGTTGCTCTATAACTACAGCAGCTAAAATATCAACTTATAGTAAACACTGTTCAGACTCAAATACACTTTAACACTGTCCCATTTGTATCTTTTGTCCATCTAAACATCAAAATAAAATAACATTGATCTGCATTTGACCAGATCAGTTACCCCAGTTTAAAAAATATAAAATCATGTACATACACTTGCACTTGTAAAGTTTACATGTGTTTCTTTGTTGTTCCTGCATTACTGAATCATAATCCAGAAAGGAGCCCTTGTATAGAGAGGAGGGCACACTCCCCAAACAGAAGGTTAAGGGTAGCACTGGCACAGGAAGACAAAGGAAGGAACATAGAATAACATAGAATAAAAGTATATCAATAAATATAGAGTATTTTTTTGTTTGTGTTTTTAAATTAATAAATAATCTTTATCTATTAAGTATTGCATGCATTTTATATTCTAACATGATGTTTTATTACTGCTTTAACCTTTAAAAATGAGCTCTAATGAGCCCTATTTAAGGTATTCAGCCACTTTACTATTAATTTCCATTTTTTCTTATTTGTTTCTTTTTTGTTTATACATTGCATTTAAAGCAGAACTGCCAGCTCCGCCTCTTATTATCAGCACCAGAGGTGCTCCTGACAAATACCTTCCCTTGTCCCCATGTGCCAGCAGCCAGCCGCATGTGAATCGGGTGATACGGAGAGGCAGAGATTCAGATCCGGATTGGTGGAGGGAAGTATACTGGAAGAGTCTCGCTCCTCCATCTTGCAGCCTGGAGGACCGACGCTCCAGTCATGGTGGCGCAAGCAGACAGGAAAGTGAGCATTTATATTTTATTTTTTAGGGGTCACTCTCCCTGGACGAAGACTGGATGTAGGCGAGTTATGTTTTTTTCTTTAGTTTACATCTGCTTCAATCTAAATAATTATCATCTCTCTCTCTCTCAACATCTTTTAGGAGAGATAGTGAAACTAACAGGCTGGGATAAAACTTTAGAAAGATAGCGGTGCTTATACATGATTATCTTTTAGTCATATAGTTTAAGCTTTTAAACCCAAAGGGGAAACTAAACCGTTTTCTATGTTTAACCTCCCTAGCGCACTGCTGAGGTCCAAATTTCTGTACCAAAAGCGCACCATAGACTTCAGTGGTAAATGTTTCTTTATGTTGTAGGCCTGAAACGTCCCAAAATCTGTCCGTACAAGGGTCTAATAGACATCCTGAATATAATAATGTTTGAAACAAACAATTATGTAAAATAAAAAATATTTTTTTTTAAATAAAATTTATGAGAAAACACAAAATTCAGGGCACAAAGCTATGCTGCTATGTACTAAACATCACCCAAATAAAGTCTCTGGTGCCACAGATGTGCCTATTTGCAGTTAACCCTCTCTAACCTGGTTTGATGGATGTGGTAAAGTCAAACCAGGGAAGAGAGGGCTACTGCAAATGGGCACATCTGGGGCACCAGTGACTTTATTTGGGCGATGGTTAGTACATAGATGCACATTGAAAGCAGTTTTCTTCATAGAAAACTGCTTTCATGCAATTTACTTTTCAAATCTCCCGCCGCCTCCCCGAGAGATGTCATCACGTCACTCGGAGGGTCGGGGGGGAAGAGACGGAGCATATGCTGGCAGCATGTCACATCGGGGACACCGCAAAACCGTAAGTATGCGCTGCCGGAGCACCGATGTGTACTGGACGGCACCATCTCATCCAGTGCTATACTAGCAGTAGCAGCGCTGGACGAGATGCTGCCGTCCCGGCCACTAGAGCGGTTAAATATGTTTAGCAGGATTTAGGCTTTGCTAGTCATGTATGTTCACTAAATCTTGTAGTCCATGTTCACTCTGCCTTAGAAAAGAAAAATAATGCAAACATCACTAATTGCTGGTTAGATGAAATAAGGAACCTTTAGTTGTTTATATTAACCCTTTAAAAAATTTTTGCCATTAGAAATGTTTAGCCTTCTCTTTATACCATACAGCAACTAGAATGAACCAAGCAGATCATGTCAGACAAAAGCCATACTGTAAGTATACTGTAAATATTTTAAGAAAATTTTAAGCATAAAGAGGAAACAAACATATGTTGCGTATAGCAGTGGTCCAACCTTTTTTCCTTAAGGCCCTCCTTGGCTGTTTTCAAGACAGGCTTCCAAGCCCCAACATAAAGAAATTTCCCTGGAAGTGACATCACAACGCTCCATGGGGCAACGTACCTTCCCTCCTAACTTGCATGCACACAACCCTTCTTTATATCACCAGCCATTGTGAGATGGACCATGTTCAGAGGCTTTGTAAATAACTTGCAAATTTAGATAGTAGACTTGCTAGTAGAAATAAGTAAAACATCCACAAGATGACGCGGTCGCCTTACGTTATTTAAATTTTACCATAACCAGTCCAGCTCCCCTTTCAGTGAGTTTTTTCAGCCTGAGCTGGACTCACTGAGGGTGGATGGGTTTGGGGGACAGGGAGCTTAGCATAGGGTGTCAACCCACCTACAAACACAACTGATGGTTTGCCCCTTCTGCCCTATCTAGCGCCCTGGGAAAAATATTTTTAACAATTTTAAGAGCGACTTACTTTTTCATGAGAAACTTGTTAATGGCTTTCTGTTTTCTCATGAATTCTACAATTTTGCGATTCAAGTAAACAAAGAGTGCACCTCCAAATCCGCTGGCAATCCTAAAAGACAGACAAAATATAAGAGACCATAAGTGTTAAAATATTTTTTTTTAGCATTTTATAAATGACTTAAAATTGCAAAATAAAAACCATGCAAATTTATGTAAGATGCTGATCAAATTTGCTGCTGCCATTATGTTCTATTTATAAAGCCTTAAAATGTTTTATCAGAATTTTCTTTAGCTAAGAAAACGAGTGGGTAAACTAACTATTGAAAGATAATATAAAAAAATATACAAACTTCTGTTTAAATGCCAAATGAGGGAAAAAGGAAAAAAAATAAAACTTATGAGAAAGTGTGCACACCTCTAAATTAAAACATTGTTAGAGCACCTTTTGATTCAGCTACAGAATGTAATATCATGGATACACAACTCCCATCAACAGATCTACCACATATAAAGTTGTGCTGTCCTAGTAGGAATTTCCAGACATTTACTTGTTGTCCTCCAGCAAAAAACATGGTTCCTAGAGAACTTCTAGACTATCCAACTAATGAAAGATATCAACCAGAAGAAAGGTACACAAGCATTGGATATCCTACAAAGAGGGTAATCAGAAAGTGGAGAAAATATGCAAGAGTCTTCTAACTATTGACTATTAAGACAAAAGCCTTCTCTTACATAACAAATCTAGCAGGAGACCAAAGTTAAAGTATGGCCACAATTGTAAAAAGGATAATGTTTGGCACAGAAACTTTTACATCACAGTCCCCATGTAGAAGCAGTATCATGGTTATTGCAATATCATGCTTTGGGTTGCTTTTCTTGAAACTGGAGCTTAAAGCTCCCCATACACGCATAGATCCACGTGCCAGGGACCCCCCATGTCCGTTTTTCTGTTGCCGGGTCTGCATTCAAAGTAATGGGCGGCACAGGGTGTGCTCTTCCTCTCTGTCATGACCCCATTACGCTGCAATTGGCCGCTTGAGAACCGTGCAGGTAACGTTGCGTGTATGGGTAGCTTTAATTGTATTATTTCCCTTTCTTTTTTAATACAACGATTTCAAACCTATATCCAGATAAACAAAAGCATGCCTTTACCAAAAGAAAATTAATGTTTTGGAATGGCCCAGCCAGAGCCCAGACCTAAATATAATAGAATATCTGCTGGAAAGCTAAAAAGGGCTATGCACAACAAATGCCCTCACAATCTTACAAACTTGGAGAAGACGAATATTGCCCAGACAAGATGTGCACACATATACATCAGCTTATTTTACACTTTCTATTTTTCACAAATGTGCTTTTCAATTCAATTGTACAGGTTATGGGTCAAATTAAAAGGTGGGAAAATGTTTGAAATTACCATTTTGACAAGGGTATGTACACCTAGTGCATTGTATTTATGTGTTCTTAAATCAATCTTAAAGTGTCCTTTGGACTTAAAAATTATTATAGAACATATATAGAAGCTATTGAGAACTTAAATGTGTTTTCCTTAAAGGGCCATTATACTAAAGAATAAACCATCAAGAAGGAGAATACTTAAGATGTGTATATGCAACATAAACATTTGTCCTATGATACTTTATTGATAACAATTTAGGATGATGACAGATTTAAGCTAGGAACACACGGCTCGATTTAAGCATACAATCGATGTAAGATTAGATGAAGAACCTCGATTTTGGTATTTTATCGATTGTACCGTGTGCGCTATAGTGTCATACAATCGTAGTACAATATCGATGTAGAGAACATCGATTATTGACTAAAATCGTCTATGCCATTGATGCCCTACAAACAGTAAACTATCACTTTATCGAATGCAATTGTACGATGAAAATGGAAAAGTAGTACAATCATGGTACAATTCGACGATAATTTTCCAACTAGTCCGATCACTTTTCAATTGATGTAAAGCTCTTCATCGAACTAAAATCGTCGATTGTACCATGTGTCCGCGCTACGATTCAGGTACAATCGATGTAAATGTTCATTGATTTACATCGATTGTATGCTTAAATTGAACCGTGTGTTCCTAGCTTAAGGCTATATATTCACATGTGTCATGGACACGGTAACATTATTAGATGTGTCAATCACCATGACATACTAACTCCTTGCAGGGTATAATGCGCCAGTGTATACAGGCCTGTCATAGCCTATTGCTTTCAATGGCCAGTGTGTCCACCACACCAAAATCCTCATGTCTGGCGGAGGTGCATAAGGGATTTTGACACAGTGGATACATAACCTTAAGCTGTCACATTACATTCAATTTTACTGATAAGTGAAACTGTAACATAAAATTTCCAGTTATCCAAACTTCCCCACCCTATGGTTAGAATTTGCATATATTTTTAGAAGCAGTTTTTCTGCATACATTCAACACATTAACTATGAATAAAATATCAGATTTCATCAGTGCCAAACAAAAGCAGAATTCCAGCAGCTGTAGGTGTAGGGTGTGTGGAATGTTGGCATGATCAAATGCAGCCCTAGAAAAAGGTTAGAAGGACATAAAACAAACTCTTGTTTACTTAACTGTCCAGCAGACAGAGTGGGCTTGATTTTACATAAGAAAAATAAACATGTTTTCACACATTTTGTGGTTGAGATCACATAACAGATAACTAGATTTACACAGCAAGATAGCAATTAAGTAATAGAAGTAAGTTCAAGGCCTAACACTGGACCTGTGAAAGTGAAAAAATGGTACAGCCAAAAGGCATATAAACTAAAGTACATCAGAAAGAAATGTGCAATTTGGGGTCAAGTAATCTAAACTATTCTTATGTCAGACTTTTCCACATCGGAGATTAAATACTTTAGGAAAAGTCATGTGAACAACTGAGGACACCCAATGAAAGCCGTTGTGCTATATTCCTGGACATAAAGCAAAAACAAGATTGGTTAGTCCAGTGGTTCAAAAACTTTCCCTGCAGGGCCCCTGTCTTCTAGAGAAGAACACTATTGACGCCCCCCCCCCCCCCATTCAAACTACAGTTTCAGATTGAGGGCCATTTCACACTAATTGTGTTTGCCTTGCTGTATCGTATACTAATACTAGTGTTAAATAGCCCCCGAACTCTATTTGGAATACAACAGAGACATGTATCATATATACACACACCAATCATACAGAAACTTTCACCATTTACATAGAGACAAAGGCACACAGACACACACAAAGAAATAGAGAAACACAGACACACACACATTACATGCACTCCACTTACTGTCTGCAGCTAGTTCATCCATGGTTGGCTCCCTGCTTGCCCCTCCCTCAGCCTTCTAGCTGCAGTTTGGGAAGCACTGGGTAAGTCAGTCATAGACTGGCCAACACATGGTGTGACTAATCTTAGGGACTTTAAGGCACGCTCAAAAATTTTTGGGGTCTCCAAGTAAAGTCATTACATATCTGTAGTGTTTTATTCAAATCATCTGGACTTGTGGCGTTTGTCTCTTGAAGACTTTTTGCTAGACATTGTTATTCGCTAGTCATTGCAGTTCAAAAAAAAAATTCAAGCTCTTCTTGTCTTGTTGGCCCTCTTATCATCATATATTCAAGAGGCTTGGATATCACTGGACATATGTATTTTTAGTTATTTATTTCAAGAATACTGAGCGATCCAAGTAATATAACTAAACAATAAAACTGGAGAAAAGAATTTGCAAAATCTTTGACAAAATGTTACGCTACTAAAATGCCATTTCTAGTGAGGAATAAACATGGACACCCCCAATTTAATGGCTGAAATCACACACAGGTGTATTACATCTGATATATATGGTAAGAAGATGGTTACTTAGCATGTTGATGGAGTATTGTCCTATTAAAACCTTGCAAATTTAGTTTGGTGTGCTCCCAACAGTGGAGGTGAAATTTAAAAGTGACGTCTGATGTCTTCAGAAAGAAACAGCTGCCTGGTAGAAATATTATAAAGGTCTCTAAAGAATTTAAAATGAGCAGTTTAATGTCTTAGAATTAATTCACTTGAAAACTTATTTCTAAACAACATTCAATAGGCCTAGGTCTTGCCATCCAAGCAAATGCACCCCAGGATCAGACTGTGAATTGCTAAAAAAAATATCCAAAAACCTACATACAGCAATACACCTAAATACAGCATTCTAGGAAAAGAACCTCATATAAAACTGTGAAGCATGGAGGTGAAAGTGTCATGGTTTGGAAATGCTTTGGTACATGATTGAATATGGCTGACACTTACCCAATAACAGCAAAAGCTGGAAGTTCTTGCAGGTCAAATGGAAAGTCCAGGCGGAAGCGGGTTTTAAATAAAGCAGTAATGGTCTCTGGGGAAAAAAAGCATAAAGGCTGGTGAAGATCACAGAAAATCACACAGCCGGGAACATGGTCAACTGAAGAATACAACATGTCTCATGAGCATTGCCTGCAACACTTACTCTTCTGCCCATGGCAATTTATAACATTACAGCCAATGTCACCATCTGTCACTTAACTCATAGAGATGGTTTTTATTAGGACAATGTTGGCTTAAAGGAGAAACTATTACAGATGATCAGCCAGGGTATAGGGCACAAATCCAGCACTGTCGTGTCTGATCTGCAGGCTCCTGTCATTGTATTTCACAACAAAGGTCTTCATCTCTAGTGTCTTTATACTTTGTGACATTGGTGAGCAAACCATTTTTATTTCTTTCACGTTGTGGTTATTAGGTATGCAAACAAGAAGAAATATAATGTCTGATCTGTCACATTCAAGGTCAAGCCCTTATATATTTATTTATCAGGTTCTGATAAGAATACTATACTTGCTTGCTTGATTAATTAACTTGGCATATCACATTTCCTATAAAGGCCATAGACAGAAAATGTGCAGTACACAAAAAAAAAACATAAATGGAAAGAGATAGAAAGAAAGGAATCTGAATAAAAAACGAAACAAAAAACAAACCTCCTACTAATGTCTAGCATTGCCATATAAACTGGGACTTTCTCACAGCAACAAAACTTTATTGAGTGCAATCTAAGAGCTATAGAACCACTCCCATTTCCACATGGCTGGATAGTGTATTGAGATCCGGACAAAATACATACTGTAGTGTCATTGGCACTGTGGTAAGATGGTGTGAAATTATCATGTGTGTGTGCGCTTTGTTTGGGTCTTAAGAAATATATTTTATTGGCTAAATGAAGTTATTAAATACGCTTTTGGTCATTTCAAACACCCACACACATTAGTTCATGAATGTTGTATGGGTGTGGTGCTAATTTTGGAGGTTCCCTTCACATTACCCCATAAGAACATAAACTAGCTACCCATCTAAATTGGTATATCTCAACTTGATAAAATCCAGACAACTTTCTAGATCTACAGTAGCATGTAGACTAAAGGCCCCCAAACACCTAGCACCCTGCGGGCAATTTTTCCGCTGACCGATGTGCGTGCGCAGAAATGTCTGTAAATCTCTGGGGACCAAAGTAACGGCCAGTTACTGTTACTTAAGGGTGCCTGCCGATACTCTGAGCGACGTAGTGCAGCATGATGATGTCACTCAGTCGCTCGTCTATCGGCCCCGGCTCGTCCGGTGTATGGGGGCCTTAAATGTGACAATTCCAACAACTTCTGGGTCAGACAGTAGCTTGACACTCCATTTTTAATATTGACAACACCATCCTACTGGCTCATCACCAGGATAGGTGGCCACACATGTTTGGAAGAAATTGTGTGTGTGGGGGGGGGGGGGGGGGGGGGGGGGGGGGGGGGTGGAGTCTCTGCGCTGGACGAGCGGAACAGCAGTGGACACTTGGCCTCAATAACACTGGAAAATTTATAGCAAGCAGTTTTTATTAATGTGGCACAATTCAGTTTTACTGTTTAACATACACTGAAAATTCACACAAGAGTACTTTGATTTTCAGTTAGCCAGCAACTGCATTATTGAAAAAGAATGATAATATGATGTATGTACTTACCTTCATCCTTGTTCCACACAGCTAAGACTCTGAATATGAAAGCACTGAAGGTAGCAGCAAAGAAACCACGCCAGTAATTCCTCACAGCAAAAAATGTTGAAGTGACTTCAATGCTAAACAGAACTCCTACAGTCACACAAACAGAAGATCAGTCTTAACAATAACAACATACACTCATATTTTACAGTACAGTAGTTTTACACCTCATACAAGATGTCCTAAATACCAGTAGAAGAATAAAGATGGGCATACACGGTTTAATTGTCCCGCTCACTCACACTTTGAAATACCACTCCCTTTTAGCACCATATAAAGGGATTGATTCAAAACTGATTGATTGATCAAGTCCTGTGCACATTCTCCATAGTAACACCAGATATAAATCCATTAAAATACCAAGAAACCCCTGCAGATATTTAATCGATTAACTAAAATTTACCAACATGTCCGATCACTGCTTGATCGGTTTTATGTTTGATTTTTACTCTTGGTTAATTGTTTTCGGTAAAAAGGAATCGATTTGAAAACAATTGGAATATCGATCCATGTATGGTGTCCTTAAGTATCACGTAACATAATTACAAAACCGTGTATGAGGCCTGAGAGGTGTGATGTTAGTTAGACATTAGATAGTTTATCTCAATATCTGTAGAACAGAACCATGTGTGAATTAGAAGTATAGTCTGCAGAAATCTATGACTATATGCTGACCCGATATGGTGGCTTATGACATGTGGTGGCTTATAAATCATCAAGTAAATATAGTTTTGTTTTGATGTTTGCATTTAGAGGATTTAAACTGGTTGATGCTTTAATGGGTCCCAAATTTAGTTCCAATTCTATTCAGTAGCATTGAAAGGTATAACAAGTATCACTACGGTGAGAAAAAGTATTTGTCAAGTCATCAGAATGACTCATGACTCAGCAAACACCCCACATACAGTGGTACCAACATGGGTGATCCATTTAGCATTGTAAGAAAGGAAATCTCTGTTCACAGCAAATTCCAGTGCCATAATGTCACCTAATCTGAGTTTACCAATAAATCAGCTTTAAAAAATAGGCTCTTACAACTTACAAGCATGTGGACTACTGAAAGAAACCCAGAATGTTAATCCCAGTATGTGAGACCAAATGATCTAAAGCCAGGCAGTCTAAAGACCGCTCAGAAGGTCATGCATGAAGTATTACTCTAAACTGGAAATATTGAACAATGTGGGTACTGATGGGTGTAATGATTTACTCATTGTATAGAGATAAAGATGTATACATGCCAAAATGCAGTGTTTAGATCCCCAAGACATGCCATCAACTCAAAACACACTTTTTCCCCCAGTTATGTACAAACTCTATGAGAAGCCTCACCTAGGATGTTGGTTTTACAATATAAAACAAATATTGGTACAAATGCATGTAGTTGTTTTAATATCAGTGCAATGGGCACTAACAGAACTAGGATTTATCTTTTATTTGCAGTTTTTTTTAAAACCATATTCTTTATAATTACAGCCTATGCTGAAAACAGAGCAAATAAAAAAACATAAGTCTGATGTACTGGTGTGTTACAATAATGGCAAATCTTGTGGATGGCTCCCACACATGTGTTTCAAGCAGTCCTCCCACACAACCTCCTGATCATACATCTTCGTTTATACACACCCACCACTCACACACTTCAAGAATCCATCACACAGCTTCATATTCCTCTTTTCCCTGAATCCCACACAGTCTTCTTACCTCCAATAGGAGCAGCAAAGCAGCATCCAACTCCAACAGCGCAGGCAGCTGCCAACATTTCAATGTTACGAGACTCATTCTAATGAGTAAGAAATATTGTTATGAGTGCCATAAATATCCAGCCTAGTGCACAGAATCAGACCTACCTCAGCCAAAAACAATACAGCAACAGCTTGAGATACATAATAACCAAATTGTATGTAAGGACTATATGCCATTTAAAGAAAAGTACAGCTGTACATAAACAATGAATTAAAACTGAACTGATATTAAACTATAGTTCAAAGATGTGAAAGCCATGTTTAGAAAAGATAGGTGCAATGACCTAAGGAAGTCAGACAGATCTCCTTGGACTGTTGAGAGGTCTGATTGGCCTTTAAGTATAAGTATTCATCATTGCAATACAGAAGAATAACTCAAAGCAGCTATACTTTGCATTTGCACATTTTTTCTTCATTGTTCTTTGAATTTAGGCTAAGAAAATAGCCTAAAAAACAGGCCCTTCTGTCAGAGGGCAGGAAAAGGGGATGCAGACAATCTAGCACACCCACCCCCCTCCAACTAGGCCTGATGGCATACCTCATTTAAGGTAGGGGGCCTCTTTCCCACAACCTTGACCCGGTGGGGATGCAGGCTCACAAAGTATTCAGGGGTTCCCTTAAAAAGGACCCCCCATGGAATGAGTATAGAGTTCGCAAGGACGTATTATCCATTCCCAGAATGGGTAAATGTGGTAACCCAACAACTTCCCTCGCAGGGTCAAGTGTCCCATGAAGAGGGGCAGTCCCATCCCATCCAGGTCTGCCAAAAGGACCTAATATTGTTTGAGGGGGGGCTTTACTGCCTTTTTTATTTATTTTAAATATTATTCGTTTGCACCTACAAGTTTACATGCATATGAAAACGTATTTTATTATTTTTATAGCTTGAAGCATTAACGCGTTCAAAACACATACCCTTGCATTTTTACGCAGCCAACGCATTTCCTATGGGTGCATTAAATCATTTACGCGGTGATCAGATTACATTTTTTATTATGAGGTGCTCAGCGTTGACTTAAGTGCAGGGCAGCAGATCCCTGAAAGCACGAGTATGTTTTTTGACACATGAAAACATAGCCTTATGTTTAACCTCCCTAGCGCACTGCATAGGTACAGATTTCTGTACCAAAAGCGCACCA